>CM036534.1:3530492-3572992 GCA_020745685.1 Tautogolabrus adspersus | reverse complement strand
GTGTCTCACGATTCAATTTCGATTTCAATTCTTAGGGGTCACGAACTTGAACTACACGTAGCATTGATATAAAGGAAGATATTGTCATTATAGCAGCGTCTGTTGCTTTGTCCACCACAGGAGTCTTGCCTCAGGAGAACCCCCCCATCTGACAGTGAATGTCTCCCGCTGTGAGGTGCATGTGTGAACAGCCAGGTCAGGAGACTTTCATGATCAGTCCTGTGCAGATGTGAAAACGATGATTCAGATGTGTTTGATGAGTGAACCAGCAGCAGTAGGTAGATCTGATCACGGTGAACATACAGACAAAGCAGTGTGTGGGCGGCTAAACACTGCTGCACCAAATCTCCTCCATACTGTTGATTTCTCAGAACCATCTGCTTAATGACGGAGGCCTGATATAAACACACTGAACTCAGCCTCTCCATGGATACAGCAATCAGACAGTTACAGCTCATCTGTTGATGACAGACAGAGATTTGGTCCGCTCACTCTTCACCCCCTGCTGACCTCGGTGCTGCTGCTGACCAAATTAGGCTCTGCGTTGTCGTCTGACTTTCAGAAAGCAGATGGTCGTCTGGCTGTTTTTTGACGCCTGCTGTTGTTTTCACAGTTAGACAATTCAACATCATCGCAGCGGGACATTTTCCATGTGACTAATCTACTTTTATTCCTTTCTGCCTTTAAAGCAAGATCGTTATTTTAATATTCACTATCTCCTGCTGGTTTGTCCCACATGTTGATCTTTACAACAGTGACATCAAGTTTACAACGAAGGCTCAGAAGGAGCAAAGTCATTTCATGCCTCTATTTGAGAGACAAGAAAATGAAGAGAGGAGGTTATCGGGATGATATGACATACGGGGAGGGAGTCGAACCTGGGCCGCCTGCTTCCAGGACTATAGCATCTACACATGGGGGGATGCAGCGACCCAACAGCTTTTGAGGGCTTTATTTCCCTCTTTTACAAAGGAAAACTGGCCGTGTAAATCCTAAAATGGGAACAGCTACAACTTAAATCCATTGTAATACAATTGTTAAGTCAGTGATTCCCGTAGAGTGTTATATCAACACAGGGGTCATGTCCCGATACGGTCACCTCGTCTCTCTGGACTGATGCAGCCACATGAACGCAAGACGAGTAACTCTGCAGGATTTAAAAAACATATATTGAGTCTATTTCAGATACTGCCCGACACACTTACAAAACAAAACATATGTCATTAGTGGCAGAAACTGGAAACACATGAATGCAGGAGCATGCACAAGAAAACACACACACACACACAGACACAGACCCATTCTCCGCCTACTGGTTTCCATGGAGACGACATCCGTCATTCAGGATGCTCGAGTTAAAAATAGAGCGCTCCTTTCACCATTCACTCCTCCCCTCTCGTGCTCTCAGCGGAAACCCCGAGTGTCTTTGTTTTGTTTATCTCCTAAACATGAGGAGACGATCGGCCAGCGAGGAGAGGAGGACAGTGATGTTTACGGAGGTAACGACCAGGACGTGTAAACCCAGAAGAAATAAAGCAGAAACCAGGGCGTCTGTGGTTCAGTTCATCGGCCATGAATGTTTCACAGCAAACATGTGAAGACCACCACACGAGTCAAAACCAGTCTGAGACAGAGAGCTTGAACTGGTCTTTAACTGGACGTGCACACAACCTGATGATGCAAAACATTTAAAATGTTCAATTTCACTTTTGCATTTTCCTAAACTGAAGTCCTTTTTCTCGTTTCATAAACTGATGTCATCACCTTGAAGGTGTAGAATTTTCAAACTAAAATATCTGAATTAATTAAAAATGGACTAAAGCTATGTCATATTTGTTGTTGTTGAGTACTAACAGTTATCAAAATCAGAGAAATTTGTAATTTTTTAGTCGTAACGGGACGTGTCCTGGAGGCCACCATGACAGCCACAACATGTTTATTGTTGCCATGGAAACACTGGATGTTACGTCAAAGACCGCTGCATAAGGAAGCGTGAGCTGCTGCTGAAAGCTGCCGTCCTGTCGCTGTATGTGCTGCTGTGATAAAAACGTCATGTAAATTATTCTGTTCTGGTTTGGTACTACAAATGTAAGATAAAAAAGGCTATTACACTGATGGAAAATGACAACATGGTATGCTGGGAGTTTTTTGGTGTATAATTTGCAAAGATATGTGACAGATAAATCTGGTTCAAAACTTAATATCTCATTAGACACCATTAGCACCCTCCCACCAGCGGACAGAGAGCGTGCGTCACAAAATATGTCGCGTCAACCACCTGAAAAGCAGACACATGAACACCATGTTCCTTTAAGGGTTTGTGTCGGTGTCCGTCTTGCGCATGTGCGATACTCACACCGCAGAGCAGAGATGCCATTCATCTGCCGTGGACTGTTTACCTGAGATCTTTGGTGCCCCTCCAAGGGGGGTCCGGACCCAAGGTTGGGAACCAATGCCACAGAGCGTGCTCACTTAGAGTCGCAGTATCATGTCTCTAATCTGAGTTCATTATGTCTACAAAATATCTCTGACTTTGGCTTTAACTGCATTTGACATCATTTAGGAACTAATGATTTTAAAAAGAGTCATTTAAAGGTGGAATCAGGCATCTTTTGTTGCAGCTTATAAACACAACATTCAAACTGGGCCCCTCCTCCTGGGCTCATCGCCACCAGAAGCTCACACTCACTGCAGGACGTAGTGTCTACGTTTACTGCGTATACCTACACTGCAAGCTACCGCAAGCTAGCACAAGCTAACCGCTGGTGTTTGTCACCTGCCTGTCCAACAGAAAGAAGACCAACTCCACGTCCACGTGTGAAAGCCAGCACAAGGTTCAGCCTCGTTTTAGAACGAGCTTTATCTGCTTGGTGTTTCACTTCACTGTGAAAATCTTTTCACTTCTTTTCCGCTACATCCCGTCTGTTATATTCACCAGTTTGAATCACGACGGGGAAAACGCACCAGCTCCCCGACCAGAAACGTCCCGATTCAACCAAAACAGTTAAATCCAGTCAGGGGACAGGGTCAGACAAAATCACCAGCACTCATGTACGGAGGCCCAGAAGTGAAGATTAAGCAGATTTGATTTTTTTTTAGAAAGAAGCTACGGACTCCATCTTTAAATGTTCGTATTGGGAAGGTGATGTACCTAAAAAAATGTAATAGACATCTCTTTCCCACTGTAAGCTCCAGGTTTGGCCACCATGTGAAATTGGCTTCACCAGGTCGATTAAAGCACTTCCGGGGGGCGTGGTCACAACTTTGTCGTCCATATTGACATAACGGACGATGATGCGCTTATTTCCTGTCAATTTGAACCCAAACCGGAGAGTTTAACATCTTTTCAGAGAGAAGTCTTCCTGTTGCAGCTGTTATTACAGATGCTGTCACACAAGCTAAGCTAATGTTGCACAGACAGGGATAAGACAGCGAGTCTTTATGTAAACAAGGGAAAGTAAACACCTCAGTTCATGCTGACCTTTTCTCCATCCCCCCGATAAGGTAAAACATGACGATATGGGGTTTACTTTAACTCGTATGCATCTTAATAACGAAGGAAAGCAGACCCAGGAAAACCAAACATGCACTCGGCTAGCAGGCGTTAGCATCGCTTCATGTCCTGCCTGATATTACCTTGTCCTCGGACGTCTGCTGCGGTAGCGTCGGCTCGCTGTCTCGGGCTCCTCGGTGCCTCAGCTCGGCCATGTTTGCTGTTCGTGTCCGAGAAGAAGACGCTGCTGCGGTTCCGAGACTCTCACTCGGGTTGTTTTTGTTTTTTTGTGGGTCTGACAGAGATCCTGCTGAGCTTCTAGTCGTGTTTTTTTTTTACAGTAACACTTTTGCATCGAAGACCTCTTGTGTATGTCAAGTCATCCGGAGTGAGAGGTGACGGTCGTTTCCGATTTTCAAAATAAAATCCGCGGGGTTTACAAGTCTGATGTTCCTCCTATTTCACGAAGTTGATTTTAGAGGGGTGGTACACATTACAATACTTCATCTTTAGTGGGTGAGTCCAGTGGTGTAGTGGTGCCTGAAGAAGTTGGTATACTAAAACCCCGTTTCCACCAAGCGATCCGGTTTAGTTGGGTTCGGTGCGGTACCCATTTATTGTCGTTTCCAACATCAAAAGTTGGGAATGGTACCAAAATAAGGGATCCGTACCGTCCTGCTTTTTTGTTAGGCTACCCTTCTGTTGGGGTGCCAAGGGTACCGATCCGACCCTTCAGGGTCCCTTGTTTACTGTGTCCCTGTTCTCCTTGAACGTTTTACTTAATTAATATCGGGCTATACTGTGTTGGGCTGCTATGATGTCACACTATTACTGTAGCTGACGCGTCTGGCTTACGCTCCGCTTACCAAATAATGGTACGGTTGGCTGTGGAAACGCATGCAAGTTCAGGGTTTACCGTACCGAACTGTACCAAACTGGACTGCTTGGTAATTATTCAGACCAAAATCATTTTTTGCACCGGGCTTTAAACATGTTCAATTCTGCTGTTAAAACAGACATTTTGATGTGGGCTGTGTATGTGACTTCCAGGATATTTGGAGACAGCCTCAAGTGGACACTGAGGTGTAGGTTGCCGCTTGGTCACGTCTTGCCCATAGACTAATTATTAAGGGGCGAAGCCTGAGTGTTGTCAGCCATCTGTTCCTGCAGGGGGCTTTGGAGTCCCATCGATGGTGGTCTCTATGCTGGAAATCCTGTCTCACCCTAACTTTCAGTCAACCTAACGACAGGCTAAAATTCACCCCCCATACAGTGTGTCTCCATGATGACAATAACTAATCAGACCTGTTTGGTTTTTTGTACTGGGCTGTAAACTTGTTAATCTATGCAGTAAAATCAGGCTTTCCGGGGCTCTTTTTGAGCCAACCTGTCAGGGTCAGTTCCCGTAAAAAATTATCTAGATATTTTGAGGAGTGCATTTGTGAAAAATAGAGTCAAGCTCATAAATGTACTTGACTTAGTAACCTTTAATTGGTACCATTTCATGCCTCTTGCAGATAGACCAGGTATGAACACAACCTTTAAATGAGCAGCAGAAACAAAGCTTTAATCAAACTGTGCAGCTCCTTCGTTCAGATGATGACAGTTATTGTTATAGTCTGTTGGACTATGTGAAATATTGTGTTTTACAGGATGCAAAGTCAAAAACCTCCTTCATGGTGTTTCAGACATTAGAAAAATTCAGTCTGAGCTGCTTGTTGAACACAAACAGCAACTCAGGAAGATTTCAGGGGCTTCTTAAATACTTTGAGTCTAGACTACTTAATTCATGTATTTCATTTGTTTAAAAGATGTCTTGAATACAGCCGCAGATCACGTTTGTTTGCTTAAATGAAACTGTGAGCTTTTATTTTGAAGGTGTAGTCTCCTTTTATATTGATGTAATTTTTGCTAACCTGACCCCGTCATCACAGTCCTCTGACGTCATGGGAGGTGTGGACTATACTGTGTAAACGCTGATTTTGTCAGAGTCGGCCTCCTTTTACACCAGGCCCGGTTCTACGAGGGTGCAAAAGCATGCATTGCACCCTCGTTTTAAATTTCTTTTTTCAGTACTCAAAACTAAAATGTAGAGCCCGTCAGTAAAAAAACAAGATAAAGTAACCCATCGGAAAGAACAAAACAAATAAAACAAGATAAAAATAATAATAAACCACCAATCAGTAAAACATGGTGAGTAAAAACAAGGTAGAAATGAGCCATCAGTGAAAACAAGGTCAAGAAAAGACCAGATAAAAAGGGCAGAGGTCAATAAAAGCTGCTGTATTATGTCTTGTTCATCTCTCTGATGGCCGCTGGGACAAAGCTGTTCTTGTATCTCTCAGTTTCACAGGATGGTACTTTATATCCACGTCCTGACTGGAGGAGCTGAACTTTAGAATAGAATGCCTTTATTGTCATTATACAATTGTACAACGAAATTATTTGGCTCCACCTTAAAGTGCACAACAACAACAAAAAATAAGAATAAAAATTAAAAAAATAAGAACTGTCATTCAGGTAAGATCGTAAGTATAGCACAGTATGAGATGTAAACATTTGCAGAAATATAAATAGATATTGCACAGTATGAAATGTGGATATTACAGAAATATAAATAAATATAGCACAGTATGAAGTGTAAAAAATTACAGAATATAAATATAGTAAAGTATTGCACAGTCTGAAATGTATATAGAAAATATAAATACATTTTGCAGTCCGAGATGTAATATTGCACATGCCAGAAGTGTGTGTGGGGGGTGAGGGCGTGTTTGTGTGTGTGGTGAGGTGGGAGGGTCAGCGCATGTTCAGGTTCAGTGTGGTTATGGCTCTGGGGAAGAAGCTGTCCTTGAGTCTGTTTGTCCGTGCTCTGACAGACCTGTAGCGTCTGCCAGAAGGCAACATGTCGAACAGATGAAAGCCGGGGTGTGAGCTGTCCTTTATAATGTTTTTTGCTCTGTTCAGGCAGCGGGAGTTGTAAATGTCCTTTAGGGAGGGGAGAGTGCAGCCGATGATCTTTTGTGCTGTGCTGATTACTCTCTGAAGTCCCTTCCTGTCTGCTTCAGTGCAGCTGGCGTACCACACTGTGATGCAGTACAGCAGCAGGCTCTCTATGGAAGATCTGTAGAAGTTCACCAGCAGCTTCTCATTCAGGTTGTTCTTTCTGAGCACTCTCAGGAAGTGCAGGCGCTGCTGTGCCTTCTTAGTGATCTCTGAGATGTTTGGAGTCCAGGAGAGGTCAGCAGAGATGAGGGTGCCCAGGAACTTGAAGGTTTGGACGCTCTCCACGCAGATGCCGTCGATGTAGAGGGGAGCTGGGTCTGTGCAGAGCTTCCTGAAGTCGAAGATGATCTCCTTTGTTTTTGTGGTGTTCAGTGCCAGGTTGTTCACTGAACACCACGTTGTCAACTTCAGGATCTCATCCCTGTAAGCAGACTCGTCTCCCCCTGAGATCAGTCCAACCACAGTGGTATCGTCTGCAAACTTGACGATGGTGTTTTCGGGGTGGGTTGGGCTGCAGTCATATGTGTTAACATTTAAAGGTCACATATCCTCCTCCTCTTCAACCAGTTTAAATCTCAGAGCTCCCCAAAACATGTGTGTGAAGTGTCTTGTTCTAAATCCACTCTGATCCTGTATTTGATCATGTCTATAAACCCCTCTATTTCAGCCCTGCTCAGAACAGGCTGTTTCTGTGTCTGTAGCTTTAAATGTAAATGAGCTGTGTCTGACCACGCCCCTCTCTGGAAGGGCTTGGGTGGCTCGGGCTGTTTTAAAAAAACAAGACAGAAAAAAAATTAAATAAAAACAAGCAGAAAACAACAACAAAACACAAACAAGCAGAAACGAGGTCACAGAGGAAGTATATATCGTAGCCACAGAGGGGGGAAGAGAGGGTGTACTTAAGGAGGTATTATTTCCTGGTTACGTAGCTTCCCCTGTCTGTTTTTGGAGTGTGGGGAATATCGGCACAGTCTTTATAATGTCCAAAACGTCTTTCCATATGTGTTGGTCTTCCTTATATTCTTCAACCAGGTCAGAGGCTGCACCTTCCATTGAAACAGTCTCCAGAAATGTATGTAGCCATAGATCCTGATTTAGTTTTCCTGTTTCTTTCCAGTGGCTAGCAATCAGTCTCTTGGCCGTCATACATCCATTTGTTATTATTTGCTTATTTTGTTTAGACCAGGTTCCTTGAGGTGCATAGTTAAGAAGACACATCACAGGCTCACAAGTCACATTTTTGTCAATAATTTTACCCAGAGAAATGGTTACCAGAACATTTTGATATAATCACAGGACCCTAACGTGGAGAAAGGTTTCTTTAAATCGATTACCATGCCAGCACAGATCAGATTTAGATGAGTCCATCTTATTGAGTCGAACCGGTGTAAAGTATAATGGATGTATACAATGATAATAAATCATCTTGTTTTTAACTGATTTGGAAACTGTGTGGAGTTTTTTCTGAATATGTTCCCATGTCTCAGGATCCAGAGATTTATCTAACTCCCAGTTCCGTTGTGTTGTCCTCCAACACTCATAGTGATCTATTTAAAAGTTTGTACACCTTGGATGCAATGTTCTCTCCTTCACTTATCGTTTTCTTCAGAGTTTGTTCTGTTTCGTTCATTTTGGGTACGGTCACCCCTCTCCTAAGTGCCTACACAGCTGAGACCTTATTTGCATGTATAACAGAAAGTCTTTATTCTCTATGCCATATTTGGTTTTCATCTCATCGAACGTTTTCAGTTTTCTGCTATGCGAGGTTCTTAAGTCATCCAGTATAACAATTCCGATAGCCTCCCAGTTGTCATTCCTCATAGGCCTACCACCAGAGTAAACCCGTAGTTGTTCTAATTGGGGGCATTTGGGGATGTTTTGCTGTAAAGCTCAAAGACTTCTGTAGAACTTTAGCCATGTCACAGGAAAACTGGACTAATGGATTTTCTATAATTTTACAGGAGGGGCCAAAGGCCATGCGTAGATATTTTTACCTTTAATTGGTTTATGATTTCTTGTTCTACATTTTCCGATCTTGTTTTTCTTAAGTCTGAGCCTTAACCCCAGCTAAGAGGATAGCGAGAGTTGAAGGCAAGGTAATATTTGTATATATCTGGTAGTCCAAGAACACCTGACTTCCTATTAATATACAACTTCTTCCTGCTTACCCTTGGGGTCTTATCTCTCCAGATAAAATTATGGAAGAGCTTGTTTATTTATTTAAAGAGTCCTCTATCTACAGAAAGTGGTAGCGCTGCAATGAGGTAAGTTATTCTAGGTAACACATTCATTCTTAATGTGTCTATCCTTCTGCCCTTACTGCCCTTTGTGATGTCATGAAGGGAAAATCTCCAAACGGCCTGTTTGAGCACACATTTTCTGAAAAGTGGAGCAGGCAGAAGACGGAGAGGATAGACTTTTCTCATCATTGGGGGGTTTGTAGACAGACTAGAGACACATATTAGAGTTAGAGAAACATGGTGAAGTGTGCTTTGCTTAATATGTGACCTTTAAAGAGTGGTCTTTAATTTTCATCTTCATTTGAACAGAACGGACTGTGTCCTGTTTCCTTTAACATACAATAAAAACTACACTTATTTGACAAGTGTAAAATGATTATTTCATTGAGTATGTTATCAAATGTCGGGGGTGCTGCTAGTGGTTAGTGCGCGCGCCACATGTACTGAGGCTGTGGTCCTCCAGGCGGGCGACTTGTGGCTTGTTTCCCGCATGTCGTTCCCCACTCTCTCTCTCTCTCTCCCCAGTGTCTGACTCTGTCCACTGTCCTGTCTCTAGAATAAAGGCACAAAAAGACGGAAAATAAACCTTTAAAAAGAATTGTCCTCCAGTGAAGATCAGAGCTGCTGTCGACTGTGCTGCTCCGTCTTGCAACACAACCTGTAATTTGCCCCTTTAACACCAAGTGGCAGTAAAAGCTCACTGTAATTGTGTGTGTGTGTCGGTGTGCATGTATGTGAGTGTGTGTGTCAGCTTTCTGGCCTGACAGCAGCCAGCAGTTATAAATACTTAATGGCCTACCACTGTTGCAGCAGAAGGGAAAGGTGGGCGAGCATTGCAGCCTGAATACAACAGTTCAATAAGATCTATCTTAGTGTCGTGTTCACGTCCTCCACAGCCAGAGACGAGTGCTACAGACCGAGCTGGAGAACTGCAACGAGCAGTAAATAAAAGAGAGTCTGTGTAACCGGTTGTGTCTATCTGCTGGACTGTGGAGGGTGTGTGTCTGTATCTCTGATGCTTATGGTGCAGGAAGGACGCCACAACAGCACAGGAGTTGCTCTTACTCCAGTTCTCTTGTTTGTTCTGCAGTTTAAATCACCAGCACACAGTCATCAGTACTGTAATGCAACTGCAAAGGACTCACAGCCTCAGCTCAGGAGAGATTTCCTTTGCAGAGGCACCTACTGTAAGGAGGCCAGCTAGGAGAGAGGAGCCCTTCCCTACAGTTGCGCCGTCAAACCACCAGGCGGCGACAAAGTAACATAAATATGACAGCCACATCAATTTTGCAGAAATTCAACATAGAAGTTAATTCTAACTCTGTTTCATCTGCAACACCTGAGGCTTGTTATAGGATAACATTTAGTATTAATGTAACGATTATAAAACCCCCGTAATGCCCCCCTCTCTCTCTCTCTTTCTCTCTGATTGCTCACATCACACACACGCACGCACACACACACACACACACACACACACACACACACACACACACACACACAGAGAGGACACAGTTGGTGCACACAGATTCATGACTCATCAGGTCATTGCAGCATCACTGAGAAGAGATGAAGTGACCTTGTGCAGGTGATGTTTCGTCATTTAAACAAAGACGTTACTGACTAACTAGATGGTTATACATTTGTCCCCTTCACTTACTCACTCTATGCAACTACAATGTTTTTATAATTGTAAGTGTATCGTCTTATAAGTGCAGCACGCGAGACATACTTCAAAATGAATGCTCTGCACCAATTATGTCTCAATTGAACGACTATAATAACTTTTAATTTGTTGTTTATTTGTATAATTTGTGTATTTTCAACCTTGGTGTTAATATGCCGTTCTGTTTCCAATCCTTTATTTGTCCATGACTGACGCCTGGATGACTGAATACAACCCTTTCCTTTGACTTATAGAAAATAAACTGAATGATCATGAAGCTGTTTTTCTTCTTCAGGTGCCTTTTCTTCAGTATCCGTCCTTCAAGTTATGAAACATCTAAAGCTCCTTTAAAAATAACAGCCATGACTCAGCAACTCCTTTAAAAGCAGAATGTAAGACAAGAATTTAGAAAAATCAACACTGGTTCAGAAAAATCAGCGTGACAAGAAGAAAACCTTCACACCCACCCACCCACAGACTCCGACTGCAGTGCTTTGACTCTATTCTGTGGGGGGCACTTCATCCTTGCTGCAGTGTGATGCTCGGACGTTGCTGAGCCGTGTTGCGCAGCCTGCTGCACATGTACACTCACTGACACAGTGTGGAGGCGCTGTCATGCTGGAAGTGTCCCATCCTGTGCTGCACAGTGTCCCACAGCTCTGTGTGTGTGTGTGGGTGTGTGTGGGTGTGTGTGTGTGTGTGTGTGTGTGTGTGTGTGTGTGTGTGTGTGTGTGTGTGTGTCGGGGAGACTAACATTTTGGCTGGGACTTCTCAGCTGCTCCTCCAGAACTGCAGGGCTCTGGGACATCTGCAATGCAGAAGTCTATATATAGACATGGAGTTACAGAGAGAGGGAGAGAGGGAGACAGAGAGACACAGACAGACACAGAGACAGGAGGAGGAAGAGAGACAAAAAGCGGGAAGTCATGGCAGAGAGACACAATGAATGAAAAGAGAGGTTCTTGAACTGAACATGAGCTGGAGACTAACACGAGGCTTACATAAAGCAGCTTTGTGTGTCAACTATTCTCTGAAGACAAATCCTAACTTCAATTCTCCATATATGTACAAACTTGAAGCTATGAGGCGTTCATTTTACCTCCAAAGTCCCTGAAAACTGAACCACAGAAGAGTCCTCTCATGCTAGGACACGTCTGAGGTTGTTTGCCAGAGTCTCTTTGTTTAACTCACTTATGAGAGGAAATAGAATAACATGCCAGTGGACTCCCAGTAACAGGAACAGAGGTTGTTAAATGCTGAGGTTGAGTATTTATTGCTTTATCTTAAAGGGTCTCAGGAGGGCCCTGGAGGAGGAGGCGAGTGGCTCAATTATGTATGCACCTCCACAACAACAGAATGTGCTGACAGCAGAGCTCAGCACGCACACACACAAGCATGCACGCACACAGCAGCAGCAGCATGACCAAATCAAGGACGACCCGGCTGTCTGGCCAGCAGCGGGCCACGGGCCTGCAGAGCTGTGGGATTGATCGGACTCTTGAATTTTCAATAAATCCGCCCTCTGACACGCTCCCCATCTGACTCTCTATCACAGGGGTCCAATGCCGAGTCATAACTCTGGTGGTGTCACGGCTGAAGGAGAGAGCATCAATCACACTGAGAGAGGAAGACAGCAGGACTCACACTGTATACTTCAAGAAACATTAACTGTATTGATTTACAATCAAGCAAAATGATGCAATCAGATGAAAGATTGTGGCATTAATGAGTAATTAAACATCAAAGTAAGGCTGCGAGCAAAGCTGCTGGAGCTGAATCCTGCAGGTGAAGTAAAGTAACACGACACTTTCTGCAGACTCAGAGGGATTGGTGGATCGGACTTCTTATTGACTGTTCTAAGCATGTCCAGAGAAGCATTTGCAGATTTCTTTCCCTTGATTTTGTTGTATCAGGTTTCTTTTTCACTTCCTGAAACTCACCTCTGCTCCTTTTCACCTGATACTCTCGTCGAAAACCATTTGTCTCTGCATCTTTCTCCTGCTTTTCTAACGGTTTTATTGATTGTCTTTTAGTGCTGATTATGTTTCGCCACTGCGCTCATTATACAGCAAACACACACACACACACACACACACACACAAACACACACACACACACACACACAGGTACAGTTCGTGAGCAGGGAAGCAAACAGTCTCGGGCCGTGATGAAGTTCTTGCTGGTGACAGCTGTGCTGGTGGGCAAGCGTTGGCAGCCGCCATCCATCTTCGCCGGCCCCATCCTTCACCTCTGGGTGCAGGCGGGCCGATCACAGCAGAGGCTGAGATGAGGCTCACACCCAGAAGACATTATTCAGCCCCACCCAGTAACGATGAGGTATCGATTGCAGCCTGAAGGGAGAGAGACGGCCGTGCATGTGACTGGAGTCAACAGTTTCATGACTCTGGGTTAAAGTGAATAAATAAACACCTCCTGCTATGACGAATGTTGACAAAGAGCCTTCGAGCAAGGCATTAACCCTTTGACCTTTGTGTTGACTTATAGGGTGAAAAATGACCCTTTGCCATCTTTAACAGCAGCAGAATCAAAACTTAATGATGTTTATTAAACTTGAAAGGTGATTACTTACTTCTCGAGGTCTTAAGATCACTTTTTGAAGGTCTCTGACTCGTCTTGGATTCCAAAGCATTTTTACTTGGTCTTGTCTCGGTCTCAGACTGGGAGGACTCTGGATTTTAAATCAATACCGGTCAAGAACACCACTGATCGGCTATTTTTCCACATCATTCCTGTGATTAGAATGAACACGCCTTTTTAAAAAAAAAAAACTTCAATTCAAGTAGTTTGATTTTTAATCCCTAGTTACAGCCGCAACCTTCCCGGTGTTACGGCCTTAGTGAGTGACACGCCCCCTGAAGATTATGATTTTTCTGTGATATTTATGGTAAATGGACTTGAGCTTGTTTATTTCTTTTCTAGTCTTCTGACTACTCAAAGCTCTTTTACACTGCATGTCACACCTACCCATTCACACTCTGATGGTAGAGACTGCTGTATAAAGAGTCCATCAGAAGTAACTAATCCCATTTATACACATTCATACGCCGCTGACAAAGCAGCGGGACGAATTCGGGGTTATGTGTCTTGCCCAAGGATACATCGGACAGGTTGCTGCAGGAGCTGGGAATCAAACCCTCGAGCCGCCGGTGTCTCAGTTGGTCTTGGCCTTGTCTCTGTCTCAACCTGCCTTGGTCTTGGTCTTTCCTCGGTCTCGGAGCACTCTGGTCTCAGGTATTTCTTGGTCTCGGTTAGTGTGGTCTTGACTACAACACTAGTCCCAACAGTTAAAAAATCCCATTAACTGTCATTTTAACATCATAACACAATACTGTGTCCTGCACATGTGAGAGAAATCTGCAAAGTCTTTGTACAAACACTCACTTTCTTCTCCTTCCTCTTTTGTTTGGCATCCAAGAAGTCGCATTAACGGCGACTATTGGATAACAAGAGCTATGTAGTGAATTGTATTTACAGTGATCTCTCTCAACGACTTGTCCCATCCTATGACCTAGACACTCATGCCTGGGTTTGTACCGTTCCCTCCACTTTCTCCCCTGTGATATCAACCATGTCCAAAAATTCCATCTACTCAGTGATTCGTCTCCACCTGCAAACAAAAAAACTCTGAAGATCATCAAATCAACCAACGAACAACATCAGTGTCAAAATGGAGGTGGCTGTGGCTCAGTTGGTAGAGTCGGTCGTCTTTCAAACGGAAAGTCTGGCATTCGATCCCCAGCTCCTGCAGCCACATGTCCGATGTGTCCTTGGGCAAGACACTTGACCCCAAGTTGCTCCCACTGCGGTGTGTGAATGTGTACAGATGAATGAGTTAATACTGAAGGTCTCACTACATAGCAGTCTCTACCATCAGTGTGTGAATGTGTATGTGTGATCTACGTCATCAAAAGCACTTTGAGTAGTCAGAAGACTAGAAAAGAACGATACAAGCTCAAGTCCAGTTACCAAAATTCTTTCGACTCCTTCACTCAGCTCCTTCAAATTGCATTTGTGTACGCTTCTGGTTTCCTTTCTAACAACAAGCCTTAACACAATGGTTAAAAAGTCAAAGAAGACGAGTCTTTTGCAGTTGAATGGTACAGTATATGGACTTAAATGGACTTGAGCTTGCGAATTTCTAGTCTTATGACTACAATCAATATCAATCAATCATTATTTGTATAGCGCCAATTCATAACAAGTGTTATCTCAAGACGCTTTACAAAAGAGCAGATGGGATAAGATGCAGGAAGGATTTCTCCTTTGTGTTCCTCATGTTCCTGTTGTCCACACTTCCTTGCCACTGAGGTGGAGGTCGGAGCAGGCCGTCCATGAATGAGGATGGCGATGGTTGAGGGGACAGAAAAAAGTCAAAAAAACACACGCACATCACTGAATAAGGTGCAGAGTTTCAGATTAGATGGTTGAGGGGACGACACAGTCCGATGGTGGAGGCTGGGCGTCGGGCGGTGGTTGAGGGACGACACAGTCCGATGGTGGAGGCTGGGCGTCGGGCGGTGGTTGAGGGACGACACAGTCCGATGGTGGAGGCTGGGCGTCAGGCGGTGGTTGAGGGACGACACAGTCCGATGGTGGAGGCTGGGCGTCGGGCGGTGGTTGAGGGAAGACACAGTCCGATGGTGGAGGCTGGGCGTTGGGCGGTGGTTGAGGGACGACACAGTCCCCACCCATTCACACCCAATCATACACTCATGGCAGCAATTGCTGTGTAAAGTGACCATCAGAAGAAACTAATCCCATTCCTACACATTCATGCCACAACGACGAAGCAGTGGGAGCAACCTGGTGTTCAGTGTCTTGCCCAAGGACACATCGGACATGTGGCTGCAGGAGTTGGGGATCAAACCCCGACCTTCCGTGGAAAGAAAGTTTGACTTTCTACATTCCCACTACTTTCTCAGGCTACACAAGTATCTCTTGCAGTGGGTTAGCCAGACATTTCTTACTGAGATGTCTGAACCGGACCACTGACTTCTGCAGGGGGGGTTATAAGTGTTAGGAACACGCACGTTCACAGGAATGAAAATAATTTATTTACCCTTTTCTATCTCCACTTAGATCAGGTATTCTCAGCTAGTCGAGCCTCAGCACCCAAAACCAACTCCTCATGATACATCACGACCCGCATTTCTGATATTTTTCAACCAATCAGATGAATAGTTGTGCAGCTTTGACCTCAGACAGATGATTAGTCATGCAAATGTATTAATGCCCTGTTCAAACTCACTTACTGATCACTTCTTAATGTTCCGGTCCTGCAGTTCAACTTTGCCTGATTTACTTTAAACTCGCCGGCTCTGCAATCACAAGATGTACAAAAGCTCTTTTTCAGCTCAGACATTGATGGATTCTGATCCTTTCAAACACCAGTTCTATCTCCCACAGCAGGCTTCATCCCCGGTGATGACTTGGCCATCACCTCTTTAATCCCCTTTAGGTCCCTCAGCCCTGACCTCTGCAGTCTTCATAACTCCTCCCATTGGACTGACTTCAGCTGTAGCATCGACAGAGCCAGATTGAGTTTCAAGAACCCCCCTCCTCTAGAAAGTAACAACCCTGAATACATGTGTTCTTGTAGAGTTGGTGAACAAAGATGGGACAGTTGTAAGTCTTCTTCCATTAATGTGCATCATGCATGATTTAACTGACAATAGACCACAACATCAAGTGTATTACCTATCATTGTGGTTCAGGTTGGTCATATGAATCTGGAGGTTAGCGGTTAGAATCCAGCTCCTGCTGTCCACATGTCGAAGTGTCCTCGGGCAAGACACCAAATGGCTCCTTGTGGTAAAGCCAGTAGTGTGTGAATATTTATGACTGATCCCATCGTATAGATGGAAAAAATACTGATGGGCACTTTACATAGCAGCCTCTTCAGTAAGTGTGCATGGGTGAATGGGAGAATAGGACCTGATGTTTAATGGAGCTTTGTACTTTAAAGTACAGAACTGTTCTCTTTGTAAAGACTCAGATGAAATCTAGAAATAGCTTTTCTTTAAATGCTTAATGAAGCAATATGTAACTCTGACCCCTAGTGTTTAAAATGGGTACTGCAGTCCAAATTCTAAACATTGGAGAGAGCTGTCCCCCCCCCCCCTCCTCTCTATAGTGGATGCTCACGCAGGTTACCATGTGGTGGACACTGAAGCTTCAGTGTTTAGCCAGCTCTGCAACGGTCTGTAAACCTTTCTGCGTTCTAACCTCTCTCCATTTTTCAAAAGCATCTCCAATATTGATCCTAGTTTGAGCACGTTTCTGCTCGTGGAGCTTATTAGAAACATGCAGAGGCTTTTTAGGTCGGGTACAATCACTTCTATCTGAACCAGTTCTCTTGCCCGCTTCCATCGATGCAACACCTGTTGGTTTGACCTGATAACTGGTCTCATATCTGGCAAACATCTTACTGATTGCACCTTTTTAAAGGTGGAGTCAGTAGAAATGTTAGTCGCAGTTTGTAAACACAACATTGGGCCCCTCCTCCTGGGCGCATTGCCATGAGAAGCTCAAGCTCACTGCAGGACGTAGTGTGTACGTTTACTGCTTGTACCTACACTGCAAGCTACCTAAGGATACTACATTTGTTTGAATGGAAAAGCCGATAATTAAGCACGCTGGCACGAGCTAACCGCCGGTGTTTGTCAGCTACCTGTCCAACAGAAAGCAGACCAACTCCACGTCCACGGGTAAAAGCCAACACAAAGTTAACACTCGTCTTAGAACGAGCTTAATCTGCTTGGCGTTTTGCCTCAATATGATTATATTTTCTCTTGATTGCCACTACATTTGCGTCCATCATATTCACCAGTACGAATCACGTGCAAGCCCTAAATTTGGTCCTTTTCCAAACTCATCTGCTGCGCTGTCATTGGCTGGAGGAAACACACCAGCTCCCCGGCCAGAAATGTCCAGAGTCAACCAAAACAAACCAGAGCAGTAAAATCCAGTCAGAGGACAGAGTCTCTGCAGACACAGTCACCACCACACATGTACGGAGGTCCAGAAGTGAAGATGGAGCAGCTTTACCTTAGTGTAGGTCTATATTTTAGTTTTTAGAAAGACGCTACAGACTTAAATGAATGCCTCTCTATAAACTACAAAGAATTATCATTTGTATAAAGATATTTGTAATGCCTTTTAAGCTCACATTTTGTGCAAAATCCACTTCACCATGTTTCTCTAACACTAATATGTGTCTCTAGTCTGTCTACAAACCCCCCAATGATGAGAAAAGTCCATCCTCTCCGTCTTCTGTCTGCTCCACTTTTCAGAAAATGTGTGCTCAAACAGGCCATTTGGAGATGTTCCCTTCATGACATCACAAAGGGCAGTAACCCCTCCCCCAGGTGGGTGACACTCCCACAGCTAGGTGTTTGTTCTGCCCTCTGAGTCTGCCTTCTCACTGTAAACAATAGGACATGGAGCGAGAAAGCCCGAGCCACCCAAGCCCTTCCAGAGAGGGGCGTGGTCAGACACAGCTCATTTACATTTAAAGCTACAGACACAGAAACAGCCTGTTCTGAGCAGGGCTGAAATAGAGGGGTTTATAGGCATGATCAAATACAGGATCAGAGTGGATTTAGAACAAGAAACTTCACACACATGTTTTGACCTTGGTAAACCTACCCCAAACCCCTCACAACTCTGCAGAGCCCTGACTCACAGAGCACTCAGCATAGCCCAGGACTCCTCTCGCCCACTCTTTTCTTTTCTACCATCGGGTCAGAGATACAGAACTCTGACCTGGAAGAGGGCACGCTTCATAAAGAGCTTTGTCCCCTCAGCGTTCAAAGCCCTAAACATGCTTCCACGCTGACTGGCCCCTTCTTTGTTATGTGTTTCTACCTGCTGTTATATGTTTTCTTCATGTTTACCAACTGTGCAAAGCTGCGAGAACAAATTTCCCCTGGGGGACAATAAAGTATTGTATTTTAAGTGTTTTGATTTTGTAATTGTGTTTTATAAAATGTAAAAATGTTTACCAAAATGTAAATTTGTCTCAAGCTTTGCAAAAGTGTTTCACACTATGTCATTTTGGTTTGCACTTCCCGTTTCCTGATATTAATGACCCAGACATGGCGTGGAGGTTTGGTTAATAAATGTCTTTATTTGGCTTTGAGAGGAAATATCACTACATTCAGTCACAGTTGTACAGAAGAGGTCTGAAAAGTGTCAGCGCTCCTCAGACTCCCCAGAAAGAAGTGAGATGCAGGTGAAGACGTGTTTTATTTGAACTTTCAGTCATGGTTAAGGCAAGTTTTTTCTTTTTCTTTGTTTTAATTGAACACACAACAAGCAAAACATCTATCCCATCCAGCAGAGATTCAAGCTCCGAGAGTCAGGCCATGCATTCATGCCCGTTGGTTGATTCATTCGTCTCGAGAGGAGAAGCTCGGGGGCGAGCGAGAAAATGAAACACAGCAGTGACATGACGCCAATCAGGGCGAAGCGAAGGGTGGGTGGGGGGAAAAAATAGCCCTTATATGCAATTCTGTACACTACAGCCATGACCCCTGTTGGCCCCACCTGCCACTTACAGTTTGAGCTGAGGGCCGTCAGTGTCACCATCAGCTGCCTGACACGGACAGCCACGCTCGCCTCCATCTCGTCTCCTTTATTCAGCTAAATTAAACAAAAACGAGGAGGAGGATGGTTTTAAGGAAGTAGCAGATTGTGACATGGCGGAAATTTCATTGACAAATGAATCAATCAAAGGGGGGGGATAATTCATATTCCCAAAAAACAAATAAAGGATATATAGCGGCAATTTAAACTCTACATTTTTCATTCACTTAGATGCACTTCCTCACAGAGAAGCTGCGGCACCCTCCGTGCACGTTTCTATACACAGTGTTTCAGAGCTCCGAGTAGCCTTTATTGCCGTGCTGTGACAGTGCAGTGACTTAAAGAGGGGAAAGGGGGGAAAGGGACCTTTAATGGAAAGTGGTACATTTCATTTTGTCGTGGCGGAGATGAGATGAGTGGGAGAGTAAGAGAAAGGAGGAGTCAGAGATTGGGGCGGCGTGGAAAGCTCACCTTACAGCTCGAAAAGAAACGGTATTTTTTCAAAAGAGCTGGTGGAGGTTCAGTCTACGATATGACCTTTGACCTGCGATACTCCCCAACTTTTATATGTAAAAATCAAATAGCACCGTAAAAGTTGGACTGGCTGTTACTCATGCTCCGAGATCTGTGCGTTTCTCTTTGAGTTTGTGTGCTGATAATATTGTTACTTTCAACATTTTGATTGCTCTGAGTGTTAATATCGTCATCGTTAATGGCACATTCACTGGATATCAGATGGAGGAAAAAACTGAGTAAAATGTTGTGACATGATGCTAACTTTTAACGACCTCTGCAGAGGAAGAAGAGGATTTACATTCTTCCTTCTTCCCCGTCCTTTCTGTTCCACCTGCTAACGTTTGTACTAATCACGTCTGAGTAACAGAGCCAACAGAGACAGAAAAACACAGAAGATGTGAGGCATCTGGAGAGAGAGTGTGTGTGTGTGTGTGTGTGTGTGTGTGTGTGTGTGTGTGTGTGTGTGTGTGTGTGTGTGTGTGTGTGTGTGTGTGTGTGTGCGTGTGCCAGAGAGGATGTGATCAGATCCACAGAGGTGATTGATGGGATGAGGGATGTGTTACTGATAATGGTGATGAAGATGATGATGACACAAGCTGTTTAGCTCTTGCTGGTCTTGCCGGCGGGGCTGTCCTTCTCCTTCTTCTTCTCGTCCTTCTCTTTCTCCTCTTTCATCTTCTCTTCCTCCTCCTGGTCGTCTCCATCCTCCTGGTCGTCTCCCTCCTCCCCCTCTTCTCCCTCTTCTCCCTCGTCTCCCTCCTCCTCATTCTCTTCTCCCTCCTCTTCCTCCTCTTCCTCGCCCTCTTCTTCCTCCTCCTCTGGCTTGGCTTCGGACTTCCTGTAGGCTCCCAGGGAGTAGCTGCGGGATGACATGTAGGAGAAGCCGGGGTAGCCGGACTGGACCATGGCTCCGCTCACAGAGCTGAGGCGACACTCCTCACCTTCCAGCAGCTTCCTGCACAGACAGAGAGGGAGACAGACAGAGGACACGAGATGACGTCACCTCCAGTCTGGTTTTGTTTCTATAATTATCTCAGCGTATCTCTCCTGAGTTATCGAATGTCCCCAGAGCGTCTGAGGTCACATGATCGGAGATGCTGAGTTATATTATCGTCAGGTTTCATATTGTTGCAAGAAATGATCAGTTTCCAATAAAGAGTGATTGGACTGTTATTACAAGCCCTTTCCTTTAATCTATTAGTTTATTGTGAGAGTAATGGGGGGATGTGCAGCAGCCCCTGATCACAATCACTTAATAAATTAGGATCTGTTCATCTTAAAACCAGAAGACCTTTCTAAATTTCCTTCGACAACAAACAATTTATAATCTGCTGAAGTGTTAAAGACACTTTTAAAGATAAGATGAGAACAAAAGTTTGACATGAAATTCTAATCCACTAAATATAAAACATTAAAGGAAGAATGTTCAACAGTTTACGCATAAATATATCAGAGATCAAGTCTCTCTTGTGTAAATGTGTCTCTGAGTCATGACTGTCTACAATGAGTGAGAAGCTCGAGTCCCGCTGGCTGTGTTGTTGTCAGAGCCGTGTTTACATGGACGGGACGGCCGGCTCCTCCCCTTGTGTATAAAAGCTGTTTTAGTCAAGGACTAGAGAGAAGAAGAAGAACATACTCACTGATTATTTGGATGTCACGTAAGTGTCTTTAGATCACGTTCATTCTTTGTCAATTTATGTGCAATGTGAAGCTACTGTGCAGCGCTGCAGGGGGAGTGCATTTTAAATGAGCGAGTGAGGAGAAAACATGAAGAAACAGAGGACATAATAGTGCTTTCACACTTGTAGAAAACTCCTAAAAACTCCCAGAGGAGCCAAATGTTTCACTCAGACTTCATCCTGGAGTTTCTCCTCCAGCCTCCCAGTATTTATTCTGCAATAAGTCCGAGTGAGAACGCAGCAGGATATAATCAGGAGAATTCACCTTGAGCGAGTGGGAGAGGGTGGTGACCTTAATTCCCAGTGATCATTGTTATTCTAGACATTAAACTTCTAAAGAAGCTAAACATGGGCACATGGACCAGTTTCCTAATCTAGTATTGATTGCACTGTTTTTCATGTGGCCCACCTGTAGGCTGCAATCTCGATGTCCAGCGCCATCTTGACATTCAACAGGTCCTGGTATTCACGGAGATGACGGGACATTTCTCCTTTGGTGCTGCGGAGAGCGGCCTCCAGCTGCTGAATGGTATCCTGCAAAGACACGAAAACCCCAAGGTCAGAGGAATTGAGTAAGTTTTCACCTTAGGTATGTTCTATTGAGACTGATTTAATAAATATAACTTGTTCAATCATAAAACAAAACAAATATTCTCTGCCCTGCAACATTCACATACCTGCATGTCTCCGATTTCATTGTTATGGCGATCCTCCATTTCAGCAATCTGCCTCTCCAGAGCCTCGTTGTGGCCCCTGAGGGACTCGATCTCCAGGGTTCGGGACTGCACCTGCCTGCGGTACTCGCTCAGCTCCTCCTTGGAGTGCTTGACGGCGTCCTGGTTGCGGGCAGCCGCCTCAGTCACGCTGGCAAACTTGGAGCGGTACCAGTCCTCAGCCTGGGCCTGGTTCCTGGCTGACAGGTTCTCATACTGAGCCCGGATGTCCTTAAGGGCTGCAGTCAGGTCCGGTTTGCTCATGTCCATCTCCACAGACACCTGGATGTAGCACAAGGGGGCGACAGAAATGTGTTTTAAAATAAAAGATTTTTAGAATTGTTTTAGACAAATAAGTTAACTCTGCAAAAAAAAAAGTGGTATAAAACTTAAAGGAGCATTATATTACTCTGACACCTAGTGTTTAAAATGGGTACTGCAGTCCAAATTCTAAACATTGTATAGAGCCACCCCCTTCTCTCTAGAGTCAATGCTCATGCAGGTTGCCATGTGTTGGACACTGAAGCTTCAGTGTTTAGCCAGCTCTGCATCGGTCTGTAAACCTTTCTGCGTTCTAACCTCTCTCCATTTTTCAAAAGCATCTCCAATATTGATCCTAGTTTGAGCACGTTTCTGCTCGTGGAGCTTATTAGAAACATGCAGAGGCTTTTTAGGTCGGGTACAATCACTTCTATCTGAACCAGTTCTCTTGCCCGCTTCCATCGCTGCAACACCTGTTGGTTTGACCAGATAACTGCTCTCATATCTGGCAAACCGAGGGGCGTCCAAAACGGCCGTGTGGGGGTGCCTTAAAACCGCCTACCTTCTCTGGTCCAAACAAATCCAGACCATTCAGGACCAGAATCTAAAGTTAGAAGGAGGACATACTGGCTGCTGCATTGTTGTCAGAGAAGCCAGCACTTCAACATAGCATGTTTCCTTAATGTCTGATCATAGAGTAAGCTCACTTTATCATTTCAGTCACTACTCATCTTACTGATTGATCCTTTAAGTAATCAATATTTCTATGTTTTAAAAGAACGCACACTACATTGCACCATGCATTATGATGACCCCTGATTTTTAAGAGAGAACTGTGTGTGCAGAATACAGAGAGCCTGAATATCTTAGTGCATCTCTGTTGAGCTGGGTAGCTGACTGTATTTGTGACTTTTCTTTTAACAGCAGTGACGTGAAGCTTCTGCAACACTCTGGTTTGATGAACTTCCATGCATGGATGACAGAAATCAGCAATTGTGTTGGAATCTTCTTAACAATTCTGTATTAAGCAAACCTATAATTGAACTATTTGAAATGTTCTTTGTTGTTAAAATCTATTTTTAATGCAGGTGCCGCACATTTTCTTTCTGCATACATACATGTATAAGATGAGCAGTGTGTCGATAAGCTGAGTTGCAGTCCTGGTGAGGTGAACTGCTGCAGGACTGATGAATCGATTGCTGACTCAGGCTTCTCTGCTGCATGGTGAAAGCTGTGCTGTCAATAGCTTGCATTGCAATCCGTATTCCCTCCAGAGAGGAGGAGGAGGAACCCTGGAGAGATCTACCCAGCAACCATCACCCCTCTGCAGGGCTTAACCCATCACCACCACTTATTCAATAAATTGATTTATGCGCCAAAGTTGCCGTAAAAACTTGCTGTTGTCTTTGCTTTTCTTCTTCTCTGTTTGCTCCCTCAGTATAAAGAAGAGTTCTTAAACTATCTCATGATAACTCAGATTTCCTCAGAGAACTATATTTGTACACAAGTAGATGTTATTGATCATTGTAAACTTTAAACATCCTCCTCACTGTGGAGCTGTTGTTAAAAGAGTCTCACCAACAACAATAGGTGGTGCACCTCACAGGGTTGATGTTGCATGCCCCCCTTGGGAAGACCACACCCCTGGATTATGCGATATTTCTGCGCATCTTTCTCCCCCCTCCTCCTCCCCTCATGCCTCCTCTCCTAACCTCCTTGGATGAAAACACCAACAGTACGCCCCCTAATAAAACCCTGGCTTTCTAACGGCGGGGACTGCCAAAGTCTATAATGACCTTGTTTGATTATTTACATTCTCTACAACCTGATACTCTCATTATTTCACCACAGAGGAAACAATGTAATGATGCACTCTGCAGGAAACAGTATCGACGGCCGGCAGCATTAATGTATTTTCAGCCTTAATAGCTTCAAAGTTCGCACGGGGGCGTGACGGAGCGCGCGGGACTCTGCGGGGACGCTCGAGACCCCCACAAATGAATGTGCGGAGGAGGAGGGACAGCGCGTGGTGCTGAAACGGAACTGCAGTGCCATTAATTATCCAACTGCGCAGTTTCTCAGTTGAGGAGGACAGAGTGTGTCATGCTCACAGGAAAAAGACTTATTGTCGCCAAATAAAATGATTCACCCTGAGGTGACAAAAGGTTATTTGATTTATGGACTACCAATTATAACCGGTAGCTACACAAACAGTTTAAAGGGACCTGTGTTTTTGACTGCGTAGACTTTCTTTACCACTGGAGGGGAACAGTGAATGGCCTCACGGGGTCAAAGTAAAGTTAAGTCAGACTTCAGACCCTGAAAAAAGGGCTACTTATGATGTATGGACGTGACAAACATAGTAAAGGACGTAAGGGAAATAAGAGTGTGTGGCGGAGTGACTTTTAAAGTATAGTGATTAATAATAAATCTGACAGGTTGACCAAAGCACCACCTGTGAAACTACCCACAGGTCAACACGGTGGGAGGAGTACCTGAGTGGCCTGCAAAGACGCCTGCAGCTCCAGAAGCTCCTCTTCGTGAACTTTCCTGAGGAAGGCGATCTCGTCCAGCAGCGCCTCAACTTTCTTCTCCAGCTCCAGGCGCGCGAGGGTGGCGTCGTCCACGTCCTTACGGTAGCCCTTCAGAGTGTTCTCCGCCTCCTCGCGCAGCCTGGTCTCCTCCTCCAGCTTCTCCCTCACGCCCTCCAGCGTGTCGTTCATCTGCACGCAGTCCAGATGCATCTGGCTCTTCTCGTGGGTCAGCTCTTCCACGCGAGCCCGCAGCTCGCGGATCTCCTGCTCGTAGAGCTCGTGCAGGCGCGAGGGCTCGTTGTTGCGCTGGCGCAGCATCGTGACCTCCGCCTCCAGGACTTTGTTCTGCTGCTCCAAGTTGTGGACTTTCTCAATGAAGGACACGAAGCGGTCGTTGAGGCCCTGCAGCTGCTCCTTCTCGTTGGTGCGGACGATCTTGAGCTCGTTGGTGACCGCGGTGGATTGGGTCAGGTCCATCGAGTCCTGCATGGAGGAGAAGACGCGGCCGGGCGCCGCGGACCTGCGGTAGGTGGCGGAGGACATCATGGAGGGTGAACCGTAGGTGCGGTGGCTGCTGCGGTATCCCGCAGAGTGCAGGCGGGACGGGCTGCTGCCCATACCAACGCGGCCGGACCGGGGGGCATCTCCGAAGATCTTCCTATAGGAGCTGCTGCTGTAAATGTCGCTGGAGTAACTCATGTTTCCTTCACTTTGGTGGTATCCGGTCCTGGTGCTCTGTACGGGAGAGAGAGAGAGAGAGTGCGTGGAGTTCAGGAGAGTGTGAGGGTGAGTGTGTGAGAGAGAGAGAGAGAGAGAGTGAGATGCGAGTGAAGTCTGGCCAGGACAGGTGCTTATATAGTGAAGGAGCAGGCGCATCATTTGACGCAAGGACAACAGAAGATGAGGGGAAACCTGCAAGCTTTTGCAGAAAGCCTCCACCCTCTGGGGAGACACGAAATCACTCATGCAGCTCCTCGTTCCTGCCTTGTAGCTCAGGCATAAACACAGCAGCAGCCCTGAATAAACACGTTTTGTAAAAGGGCTGAGCTGTAGCCTGAGCGCTTTTAGCCAGCATATATTGAACTCCCCTTTTCATTAAGTACACTCACGTTCTCCTTTTATATGCAAACAAAGACACTTTATAATAAAATCACACGTGTAATCTCATTTCCCCGGCACATGTTCTCCCTCAGGACTGTCTCATGTTACCCCAGTCCATACTGTCCACTGTCATTGCAGTTTTTCTTTGCTGTCCCAGCAGAATGCCAAATGGGATCGATGTATAGAGCTGTGCGCCGGAGTGTTGTTTTGGTGCTGCAGTCTGCATCCAGCCACACTCATCCTCCCGACCTCCGCAATATCGGAATACAGGATGAGGCTGATTAAAGATGTCCGATTCTTGCACCTTCACATAATCATCAGTTTCATCTGTAGCCCCGAGTAGTGGAAACACGAGTGATGGATGGTAGTCAGTTAGAAATATGATCGTCTGTCCAGTTGGACTTATTGGATCACAACATACATTTAGACGAAATTAAATGAGAACAATATCAAGTTATGTCTTACACGCATACACACTGCAGCAGCAGCAGCAGCAGCACATGAAAAAAAAGTACACCTGACTTAAAATGTGTGTAAAGCCCGGGTAAACAACAGAGGACTAAAGTGTATCTTTCATATTATATGTAAACTTCTGAGATGCAAACAATAACTCTGGTCCAAAGTTAGCTGTGAGCATACAGTATTCAGTCTCTGTAGGTCAAATAAAGACCTGTGTGGCCTCTCTGTGTGTGTGTGTGTGTGTGTGTGTGTGTGTGTGTGTGTGTGTGTGTGTGTGTGTGTGTGTGTGTGTGTGTGTGTGTGTGTGTGTGTGTGTGTGGTGTGTGTGTGTGTGTGTGTGTGTGTGTGTGTGTGTGTGTGTGTGTGTGTGTGTGTGTGTGTGTTTGCTGTGCAGAGCTGTCGCTGGCCTTGGTGCTGATCCCGGCTGGAGGCATGCAGGAGAGGGACAACGCCCCTGCGAAGGAGAGAGCAGCCACCCACCCACAGGACTGCAGCCCCCACCACCTCTCCCTAGCAGCACGCAAGGCGCCTCGGTGCTCCTGTTTACACCGCGTGTCTGGAAAACAGCCCAAAACATGTGCAACAAAGCAACCACTGCCAAGTCAACCTGCATCATCACACCAGTTCTGATGCTAGTTTCACATCGGGATGCAAACAATGGCTGAATGAAGATATCCTTACATTGTCATGCTTTAATACTTCTGCACCCAAAATAACATATTCCTGTTGGTAACAGCAGTCACCTCATTATTTAGCCGTAAGGCCTTAAGTCACCATTTAATGTGTGGGGGAACTAACTGCTCAGTTCAGTCCACACACATGACGTTGACAGTGTTTACATACATAGATAGATAGATAGATAGATAGATAGATAGATAGATAGATAGATAGATAGATAGATAGATAGATAGATAGATAGATAGATAGATAGATAGATAGATAGATAGATAGATAGATAGATAGATAGATAGATAGATAGATAGATAGATAGATAGATAGATAGATAAACGGCCACTAGGGGGCGCTAAAGCATCAGTGGTCCCTCACATCCTGCAGACCTCAGTCTGTCTGTTGCTGAGTCTGTGAAAAACACTTATAACATTTTTAAAACATTTAAAATAAATTGCCAACTCATTAGCTACATCCAGCTAAAAACGTGCGACCTTCTCCAGCCTTTGCATTGCAGGACTTTCTCTTCTCTCGAGGGGAGAATAATCAGTTTGAGGGAGGTTTGATTGATCGGAGGATGCATTCAGGGGCGTGTCCAGACCTTTTTTGACTTGGGGTTGCCCAACTGGGGCACTGAGTTCTGCAGGGGTGGCCATTGCCACGCAAGACCGTGTGCATTACTTTCCCGTGCACCTGTCTCATGAAATAGATGTGCAAAGTTTTTCATTTACAATTTAAAGTACCAACAAACAAAGAAAAGAAACTAAAAGCCTTTTGTTTTGTTTTCACCTCTGACAGTGCAAATAGCCAATCACAGTTTAGGATTTCTAACCTGAAAACACACGTTCATGCCTTTTAAGGCTTTAGTCTCTGTTTGAGAGTTTGCTTGTATGCCTTTTATCCCTTCCTATTTGTCTTAACACCTTTTTACTTTGCATGTCCTGCTGTTTTCACATCGCTCTGTGTTTATTGTGTGATGTGACTGTGCATCACGTTTTTTGGGTTTAAATGTGATTTATAAATACATTTGGATCGGATACGAACAGGACAATATAAAGTTTAACTCACTGCATATATAACACGGACATAAAACCATTTAAGTCAAGCATGCGACTCTCATGTTCGTGTCAGCCCCAAAGGTCACTCGTCCAGTCAGTCTGCAGGACGTTAAGCTGCAGGACGTCACAAAGACGATACACAAACACACAAACATACTGAAGGTTAACTCCTCCCACCTCCTGTTTCTGCTACAAGGTGAGGTGGTCAAACTTAACGGACTAAACACACACTATCACAGTTGAGTTTTCACCACAGAAAAACACAATTGAATGCACACCTCTACAGTTTGTCTGTATGTTATGTTATGGGTGTGTGTGTTTGAGGGAGACAAAGAGAGAGCTTTAGTTTTATCCTGACCGAACCGACCATCTGTGGTGCAAAAAGTTCCTCTTTTTTTTAAAGAGGGAAGAAGCCAGTGACTCAGCAGGAAAAGAAATGACTCTACTGTTGTGTGTCTGACTCAGCCTCAGCGTCCCAGACAAACCAGTAACAGGACAGACCCCAAATGTAATCATTTTATTCTGCTGAAAACATCACAGCCCTCCTGCAGTTAAAGCATTCAATCCATATTCAGTCAGACAACGTAAACACGTTATATAAAACTGCACCCGAAGCTGACTCTCAGGTCACAGGTTCAGGTCGCAGTGTGTTTGCAATGATGCTCAACTTTTATGATTGAAATGACAAACAAGACCTTTGCTTGTATCCCTCAGCAGCCCCTTCAATGCCTTTTGCATCCAGATCGTGCAGCTGGTCTGATGTCATGTTTTGATGTGGTGCATCCAAAAAACAGGCAGGGGGCGCTGCTACAGCAGCAGAGACAGAAAGTAGGGTTGTCAGGGTTTGTGGCGTTTGCAAATGGAGGAACAAGTGTGATGATTAATGGAAACAGAACCTCTGATATAAATCTACTCTGTGTGTTTAAATAAGTCAAAAACACACAAAGGCTTTCAGTGCAGAGTCACAAGCGCAAGCACACGCCGGTTACGTCGGCTACGTCCCATTTATTTTCCTTACATTTAGGATTTTTTTCATAGGCCTGCTCTTCATTACTAAGCCGGGGATGGAATGAAGCATGACAAAGATTCAAACTTTCTATTAAACCTGTTAAAGCACCCTGCCAGGCAGGGAGCAACATGATTAGTGTTTAATCTTGACAGACTCGTCTCCCAGAGTCAGGTTAAATCATTCATTCTCAAACTGAGTACCACTGGTGGTACACTGGGAGTCTCTTATATGGGAGTCTCTGTTTTCTTTTTTTATAAAGATGTACAAATCAAATGGTTAACAAGCAAAGCTGTAATGGTAAGCGGAAGAAGCAAATATGACGGTTAAATGTTTTTGCATTTGTGGCTCCAAACGGGAAACATTAGGAAGTAAAGTGCAGCGGATACGTGGAGCAGACTAGGGTCACATCCAGTGTGGATTCTTTTGGAGTGGCACAGAGGATGAGTCCAGGCCGCAGTGTGTGGTGTGCGGTCGATAATAAATAATGTGCATATCAGAAATAAAATGGCCACCTGTGTCAACTGTAGATGTAGGTAAACAGCCCTACGCTGCTGTGTTTCAATGTTGGTCATAACGGTGGTACTTGGAGAGCCAAATATTTTCTGTGATGGTACTCACTGTGAAAAGTATGACATCCACTGGGTTAATTTCAGGCAGCTGAGGTCAGTGTGAACTACATGTTAGAGCTCATGGTAAATGGACTTGAGCTTGTATATTTCTATTCATCTTCTGACTACTCAAAGCGCTTTTACCAGCAGGTCACACCTACACACTGATGGTAGAGGCTGCTATGTAGTGAGACCATCAGAAGTAACTAATCCCATTCATTCACATTCATACACCGAGTGGGAACAATTCAGGGTTAAGTGTCTTGCCCAAGGTCACATCGGACATGTGGCTGCAGGAGCTGGGGATCGAACCCTCGACCTTCCGGCTGAGAGACAACAACTCTACCAACTGAGCCACAGCCGCTCTGTCAGCAGTGAGAATACAGAACAGCTCAACAGATGTTGCCTGCAAACATGAAAGGAACAAATGACAATAAGTGTTAGAAAAAGGAAGGAGGAAGCGACTTTATTAATGAGAAGAAGTGGATCAAAGATTTTTCTTCAAGGCGCTCTTGATTGTGAATTTACAAGAACTACAAGCGGAGAGAGAGGAGAGAACACGGGGTGAGATGGATTAAAATGTCTTTACCTCTGATTCTGGTGCTTCAGTTAACTGTTAACCGTTTAGATGTATGCTAACCCGTTAACTGTTAGCAGGTTCGCATACATCTAAACAACAAAAATAAACAAACCTTAATTTAAGCTGCTGTGAACAGTTTTTAGAGGGTTAGGAGTCTGAGATTTCTGCGGTCAGTCAAGGTGAGAGCACTCAAGAATGGGCTTATTAATGTAAAAAGAAGCTCCCTGTGTATTAAGATGGACGGGCGAACAGCGTTGAGTTTTGTTTTCATTATATATTTGATGCTAAAAGAAGCAGATGTAACGTCATGATTGACAGTGAAAAGCACGCTGAGCGGCTCTTTGTATAAAAGGTGCCTTTCACCACTATCTAGTCTTTATGCTAAGCTAATAGGTTGCTAACCCAAGATTAATAAGAGTGGAATCTTTCCAACTCTCTGCAGGAACAATATCCTCCACACGGTATTTTTTTAAGGTGCTATAAATAGCATCTGATGGCAGGAAGTTGTGTTACTCTGCACGCTGTGATACTACTGAGGGCGAGGACAGAATACAGTTTGTTTACTCTCTCCTGGGATTCAAACATAGTGAATGACCTTTCAGCTGCTACTTTAACATCTCTCCTTCTGCTGTTCAAACCACTGATGCTGTGAGCACAGCCACACTCTCACTGTGGTTTCATTTGATAGACTCGTAAACTCTCCCCGAGCTCATTTCAGCTCTTTAGTTGTAGCTCAACGACCAAAATGAATCTGAGGTAGGTACCATGTAGACTATATTAAAGGAGCAATATGTAACTCTGACACCTAGTGTTTAAAATGGGTACTGCAGTCTAAACATTGAAGAGAGCTGTCTCCCCCCGCCCCCTCCTCTCTAGAGTGGATGCTCACGCAGGTTGCCATGTGGTGGACACTGAAGCTTCAGTGTTTATCCAGCTCTGCATCGGTCTGTAAACCTTTCTGTGTTCTAACCTCTCTCCATTTTTCAAAAGCATCTCCAATATTGATCCTAGTTTGAGCACGTTTCTGCTCGTGGAGCTTATTAGAAACATGCAGAGGCTTTTTAGGTCGGGTACAATCACTTCTATCTGAACCAGTTCTCTTGCCCGCTCCCATCGCTGCAACACCTGTTGGTTTGACCTGATTACTGGTCTCATATCTGGCAAACCGAGGGGCGTCCAAAACGGCCGTGTGGGGGTGCCTTAAAACCGTCTACCTTCTCTGGTCCAAACAAATCCAGACCATTCAGGACCAGAATCTAAAGTTAGAAGGAGGACATACTGGCTGCTGCATTGTTGTCAGAGAAGCCAGCACTTCAACATAGCATGTTTCCTTAATGTCTGATCATATAGTAAGGTCACTCTATCATTTCACTCACTACACATCTTACTGATTGGTCACAAATGGATTGAAGAGTTATTTTTCCACATGATCTGTTAGCTCTATTATAAAGACACATCTTGAATGACGTTTTTTTCTGCACACAGTACCTCAGAAATTCCCACATCTCCATGGAGGCCATGATGCAGAAGTCTCTCACGCAGCCCTGCTCCTCTGAAACTCGTCTCCCTTTGGTGCTTTGATATGCCAGGTGTTACTCACAGCACTGAGCGAGGCTCTCTGTGAAGAGCTTTACTACGTGTCACGAACAGGCCACTCAGCTCGCTTGCTTTTGTTCTATCTTGGATGCACTGATCTTGTCTGATGTGCACTCTTCACTCCGGCCCCCTGGGACCCTTCAATCCTGCATGTGGACGATCTGCTCCATCTGTTAGCGTACACACAAACAGAAACACATGCAAAGCAAACACATACTCTCTCGAATCTCTGTTGATCCGAGCTGTCAGCTGTGATGGAGGATGATCGTGTGAGGCTGTTGTCACTCAGCCTCTTCCTGCACTGACATTTTAATTAGATACGGAAACAAACTGAATCCGCCTGCTGCGGGATTTCTAATCATTAGATGAGATCCAGTGAAGGTCAGATAAATGCTTTCATGGTCATGTGCATATGTAACGTGATATGGGTCACATACTACTCTGATTTTATTTAAATCAGTTTCCAGATCGACACTCATCCACCTTTGAAAAGACAGGTGATACATTTTGCCTGATGAAATATTTACTGTGCAACAGGTTACAGAATTACTATAAATGTTTTGACCATTTTTACCCTCTTCACCTTAGGGGTGGTTGAGGGACGCTCGAGTAGACGGAGCTCCCCCAACCTACAGCAAGGTGATCTTGCACTAAAACCACCCGAAATCCCCGACGCCCAGTCTCCACCATCAGACTGTGCCGTACCAACCAACACCCGACGCCCAGCCACCACGATCGGACTGTGCCGTCCCCACAACCATCACCGTCCTCATTCATGCACGGCCTGCTCAGCGGCCATGAGGTGTGGACGACAGGAACGCGAGGAATAGAAATCCTGCCTGCATATTATCCCAAATGCTCTTTTGTAAAGCGTCTCGAGATAACACTTGTTATGAATTGGTGCTATACAAATAATGATTGATTGACACAGTCCAATGGTGGTGGCTGGGCGTCAGGGACGTCGGGTGATTTTAGTGCCAGATCACTTTGCTGTAGGTTTGGGGAGCTCCTCTTCTTTGCCCTTTATTTTCCTTTTGTGACTTCAAAAACTTTTTTTTCACAGGAAAAATGCATCCGACACCTGGTGGCTCAACGATAGTGAGTGCCTCGTTTGTTGACAAGCAGCTCTTCAGGTAAGAAAAAGATTCCATCTAGATGAGCTAAGACAGTGGTTCTGTCGAGCATGAAAATGTATCCCTCTAAAATCGTAATAACATAATGACATGTGTTAAGTAAGTGAAATGAACAGTCTCTAAACATGTTGGAAACTGATAACCATCAATATGCAAACACAGAAGTCGACTATAGATGCAAGTAAGCTCAGTGTCTTTGTCTATAAACCTTGGGACATTGTCGTTACAGAATCAATCATGTGTTCCCCATAAATCCCTTGTACTGTATGTTTGAACCTACCTGGCAATAAACCTGATACAGAGTCTGAGGAATTCACAGTTTCCTATTTCTCTGCCACTAGGGGGCAGCAGAACAAGCTATAAACCCAACCTCTACATCCAGTAAACATTTAGCTTCATTAACATTCATTCAAGGTCTTATATCAGTGTGAATGAACCGTCCCTCCAATGTATTCTCAATGCAGCAGCCAGTATGTCCTCCTTCTAACTTTAGATTCTGGTCCTGAATGGTCTGGATTTGTTTGGACCAGAGAAGGTAGGCGGTTTTAAGGCACCCCCACACGGCCGTTTTGGACGCCCCTCAGTTTGCCAGATATGAGAGCAGTTATCAGGTCAAACCAACAGGTGTTGCAGCGATGGAAGCGGGCAAGAGAACTGGTTCAGATAGAAGTGATTGTACCCGACCTAAAAAGCCTGTGCATGTTTCTAATAAGCTCCACGAGCAGAAACGTGCTCAAACTAGGATCAATATTGGAGATGCTTTTGAAAAATGGAGAAAGGTTTACAGATTTTATTCTCCTTTTGACCACATTTTTTTGGCAAGGAGCTGCCAAAAGGAGTGCCATAGTGTCCACCATTGAGGCTGCAGAGAGGGCCTCTGGGTGGCTTTGAATCACGAGGTCTGACCCGTTGGACACAAGCCAGGGCCTGATCTACCCAGGCTGGGTCGCCTGAGAGAGAGTGTCTGATGTTGTGAGACCCGAAACAACCGGACGAACTTAGAATACTGGTGATGTGTCCCAGAGCATCCTGGAATGTTTCTTCATACCGTTTTTAAGAAAACCAACTCTGGGTGGAAACCTCTATTAAACTAGCGAATACTTCTCCATGTACACCAGCTAGTCACTCATTTTGTCAGCGAGTGTATGCAGTCAGTCTGTTCATAAGAAAACATCTGTCAGATGTTAAATCAATGGAACCAGAAACTACATTTGCAGGCTGTAAAACCAAAACAAAATTAGCTAAAAGATGCTAACACTACACCATCTTTTTTCAGAGGCGCTGCTCGTCAACAGGCAAGGCAGGCAACTGCTTTGGGGCCCCAGACCAGTAGGGGGCCCCAAGGCAGCGGCTGAAAATGTGCACATTTTGCAATGACGGTAGGAAACCTCCCTAAGGGCACCCCAAAAATAAATTGGAGGGCCCCCCAATTGATTTTTGCCAAGGGCCCCAACAGACTCTAGAATTGCCACTGATCTTCTCTGTGTGTCTCTTCTTATAAAGAAGAGGCCTGTAAACTTTACTCGCAGGCTCATGTTTAAGGAAGCTTTAGACACTTGTTGGAGTTGCTGTTGTTTATTCATTTGAATCATTTTTAGCTTTAAAACAAAAGACACATGAAAACTGAAAACCTTCTACGTGATCACAGAAGTATAATATCGCTTTCATTGTAGTTCCCAGGTCTGAGGATGCAAAATCTGTCCTATCGTGATTTACACATGTGGAAAAAAGTCATGTGATATCCAGAGAGATGTATAAAAGGATAATGGACCTTTTTTTCCAGACGATTGGACCAGCTCCTAGTTATGCCACTATAGACTTAGATTGCCGGGGGACTGGCACCTTGAGGTCCTATCTCTCCCTCTTTCCTGGGAGCTCCTGAGCTCTCGTAGGTTCCTCTGGATCGTTGGTAGGGTCGGCCTGCTGCTTTGGACCCCCCCACCCCCCATCTGTTTGTCCCTATACGTCCTCCATCTCCCTCTGTCCCAGTGTTCAAACCCAGACCAGAGTCTGGTTCTGCTCGAGGTTTCTGCCTTTTAAAGGAAGTTTTTCCCTCTCCACTGTAACTTTGCTAAATGTTGCTCAGTGCTCATGATGGATTAACGTTGGGTCTTTGTTATATAGCAAAGAGTAAGGTCTTTTACCTGCTCATAGAAAGCCATCATGTTAACCTGTATTAAAATAAGCACGGTGTATTTAAATTGAAATGGAGTATCAAATAGGGCTTAATGTCATCCCACTTCTAATGCTGTCCAATTACTTTCATGCATTTGCCATGAGTGTGGTAGGAGAGTCAGAGGGGGGTGGGGATCTCCATTGGTTGCGTGAGACCTATATGTGATTGAATTGCTTTGTACACACTCAGTTGCTCCCAAAGGCTTAGTGTTGTTGTGTGTTTCCATGGCACACGCCATTGTTGTTCCAGGGTGTCACTACAGTGTCTGTTTGCGTGTCATCACAGGGGTGTGTTCCCTGCTTTAGGTTTCTGCTCGGCTTAATTTGCATGCATGCATGTTTGTGTGTGTGTGTGTGTGTTTCTATGGGGATGTCGGGGCTGTCTTGGGAGGCAAAGGTCAAAGTAAACTGGGAGTAAGCTGCTGGATTTGTCTAATCTGAAAAGAGAGACTGGGAGAGGTGGGTCAGTAGGCCTGTGACACACACCTACTAACAAACACACACACACACACACACGCTATCTTACACAACTCAGTCAATAACATTTCTTTACACACACACACACACCAGCAGGTATAGGTTATGTCAATAAACTCAGCTGGAGCATGTTGCGCTTGGCTTCGGCTACGCTGCATTGCGGTGGGCGTTTAATGTGCAGATTAAACGTAAAGTGTGTCTTTTAATGGCAGCAGGTTGTGACAGGGGTTATTTATACCAACACTTTAGACAGACAGACAGACAGACAGACAGACAGACAGACAGACAGACAGACAGACAGACAGACAGACAGACAGACAGACAGACAGACAGACAGACAGACAGACAGACAGACAGACAGACAGACAGACAGACAGACAGACAGATAGACAGATATTTGTGCATACTTACAGCTTCTGTGAGCAGTTTTTAGCTGGTTATGAAACAGATAGTAAGGGAATTTTATCAAATCTGGGAATAAATTCCTTACCAATAGATTTCTTCCCAAATGTGTTCATAAAGGTGTCTTATAACACGTATAAAAAGATTTAAATCCAACTCCTGTAGGAAAATCCGTGAGAGCGGCTCAAAGTCGGGGTACCTGGAATAGTACCTGATTGGTACTTTATACTTATGGGTGAAACATTGAAAATGTTAACCTCTGCTTTAGGTAGCTTGTGAGGGGTCAAACTAGGGGTTCTTTAGGATTCTGAATCCATTGCACACATTTGTTTTGCAAAAAATCCACTCCTTGGTGGAAAAATGGCCACGCCCACTTTAACATGTACATTTACAGTAGCTTTATATGTTGATTTCAATATCTCCAATACTAGTTAAAAAAAATACTGCACCACATTGTCAAATGTCTTAGGGGTCCAGGTCTGAGTCTTCTCCACACTCTACTGTTCTTAAAGTGGGGATTGGGACCCCCTGGGGGCTCGTGAGACACTGAGAGGGGGGTCGCAAGATGCCTTCACTTACCAAATAAAAAAGTTGAATGATCTAAAATTGCATATTTTACCCATTATTGTGAAAAAACATTCAAATATAAGTTGAATTTTAAATACCACTACGGTTCAAGTTCAAGTTCAAGTTCAAGTTGTCTTTATTATCCCTGCAAGAGGGCAATTTGTCTCGTAGTCAGCAGTAAAATAAATGCACACACGCATACATCCTTCAGTCAGCATACAACATCAACATAAAAAAAGGGGCAATTAATAAATACAATAGAAACACAGTTACACAGTTAGTTGTTGAGGAAGGTAATGGCAGCGGGGACAAATGAGTTCCTCATTCTCTTTGTCCTGCATGCTGGCAGGCTGAACCTGCGGCCTGACGGCAGCAACTTAAAATCCTTTGACAGAGGATGACTATGATCTCCTGAGATAGACTGAGCCTTTTTCAGACACTTCACTCTATATAAATGGGAAAGATCAGAGAGGGACGATTTGTGTGCCAAAGTAATATTTATGCTTACCATAAGTGAAACGATGTAGGTGTCTGCTGCTCCCTACGAATGAAAATTGACACATACATAAACTGAGTGTCTAAATGTCCACTCAGTCCTACAGTTTAAACATGGAGTTTACTTGTGTTTTGCTTCTAGCCTTTCTTACAATACATTGCTGAAATAGGGACAGTGGGGGTCCCCGGTCTCTAGCACAGTTATTGTGGGGGTCCAAAGCTGACATTTTTGGGAACCTCTGCTCTACATCATCATTGATACAGTTCTTGCAAGTTATACCTTTACAATTATTTGTTTTTTTTAACCAGGCTGTAAACATGTTTATAACAGGCTTTTTTGAATGGGTGTGTATGTGACTTCCTGTGCATCTGCAGCCGGCCTCAAGCGGACACTCGACGAACTGCAAGATTTCACACTTTCGCATCGGCTTCATTTTTCAACACTAGAGGTTGCTGCATAAATGCACCAGGTGCTTTGCACTTGGTGCCAAATGTACCATATCTGGTCAAATCTGTTGATCAAAACAGGAGTTCCTGGTAATGACAGTGAACTTTTTGCGAGCTACTATAGCCATCAAAGACCTGGTATCCAAATGTTCCAGTACAAATATCATGCTCCATCTATTACTCTATACCTGGTGTCAGTTTGTCTGGTTTGATACAGGTTCTTACAGAAGGCGATGGCTGAGTTGATCTAACTAGAAACTGTACCTTCAACAGAGGGTGAAGCTGTAAAGCAATCTCTCCAGGCCTATATCAAAACCTGGGACTGGATGCTTCAGCAGAGCATGTCTTTGGACCCCAGTGACGAGGAATGGGTGGTAGGAGTTCATGGTTATGAGCTGGTTCCTACACAGGACCCCATGGCTCCTGAGGAGCCACTCTGGTTCACAAGCTTTAATTGTAATGGAGAATGGCATTGAATGTATCTAGGCATGCAGAAATTGTAAAGGTACAGCATGCAAGAACTGTATCAATGATGATGTAGAGCAGAGGTTCCCATACATTTCAGCTTGAGACCCCCACAATAACTGTGCTAGAGACCGGGGATCCCCACTGTCCCTATTTTAGTAAGTTATTGTAAGAAAGGCTAGAAGCAGAACATATGTAATCTCCATGTATACACTGTAGGACTGAGTGGACATTAAACATTTAATAAACAGACACTCAGGTGATGTCTGTGTGTGTTTTCATATGTAGGGAGCAGCAAACACCTACATGGTTTTACTTACTGTATGTGAAAACTTACATTAATGTTTTAACCATCACTTTCATTTCAGCATTAATCTTACTTTGCCACTGTAGTTGTATTTAAACTCATATTTGAATGTTTTTTCACAATAATGGGTAAAATATGCAATTTTAGATCATTCAACTTTTTTATTTGGTAAGTGAAGGCATCTTGCGACCCCCCTCTCAGTGTCTCACGAGCCCCCAGGGGTCCCAATCCCCACTTTAAGAACAGTAGAGTGTGGAGAAGACTCAGACCTGGACCCCTAAGACATGTGACAATGTGGTGCAGTATTTTTTTTAACTAGTATTCGAGATATTAAAATCAACATATAAAGCTACTGTAAATTTACATGTAAAAGTGGGCGTGGCCATTTTTCCACCAAGGAGTGGATTTTTTGCAAAACAAATGTGTGCAATGGATTCAGAATCCTAAAGAACCCCTAGTTTGACCCCTCACAAGCTACCTAAAGCAGAGGTTAACATTTTCAATGTTTCACCCATAAGTATAAAGTGCCAATCAGGTACTATTCCAGGTACCCCGACTTTGAGCCGCTCTCACGGATTTTCCTACAGGAGTTGGATTTAAATCTTTTTATACATGTTATAAGACACCTTTATGAACACTTTGTGAAGAAATCTATTGGTAAGGAATTTATTCCCAGATTTTTGCAATATTCCCTTACTAAGACTGAAATTATACCTAAAAAATTAAAGGAAGAATCGGCGACATGTTACACAAGGGGAGGAGCCGGCCGTCCCGTCCATGTAAACACGGCTCTGACAACAACACAGCCAGCGGGACTCGAGCTTCTCACTCATTGTAGACAGTCATGGCTCAGAGACACATTTACACAGGAGAGACTGGATTTATGATATATTGATGTGTAACATGTTGCACATTCTTCCATAATGGTCATACCTGGATCAGTTTTAATTTCAGTCTGTTTTATAACCAGCTAAAAACTGCTCACAGGAGCTTTAAGTATGCACAAATATCTATCTATCAACACGTCTGAATTTCAGTATGGAGCATTTTGGGCAGATGAAAAATGGCGGAGAAGGTCAATCATGGTGTAAGATATGGATGTGAGATCTTACATCGTATTGAAACGGTATTGGAGCCCACCGGGTGTTTCAGGGTTCCCCATGGTGGAAAGAAGAATCCTTCATTCGGCACCCCTCCCCCTCCGCAGCCTCAGAAAGGATGTGGGATGCTTTTCAAGAAGCTCATCCCCCCTCTCTCTCTCTCTCGTTCTTCATCTTCTTCACGCTTTGTTTGTGTTGGATATTGAGCAGCAGTCAGATGGCTATTATCCCACAAACCTGGATTTTAGCCAGCAGATTACTCTGAAGCACAAACAGGAAGGCCCCCGCCGAGGCGTTCTTTCATCTGCCGTGCAAAAAAACCCTCATTACTGTCGATTCAACCTCTACGTGAAGATTACTCTTTGTGTGAGGAGCTGGTGGGTGGGGTTCCTGGGTTGAAGCAATCATTTGTTGCATGGATTTAACCACGGTTCATGCTTTTGTGTCTTGCTCCGTAAATAAAGACATAGACGAGGTGATAGGTTGGTAAACAAGGGTTTCAAATGTTTTATTCTTTTCATATCAATGCTAAATACAAATTGCTGCTCCACAATTCATATTCAAAGGGTTTGTTGCCAACATTTTTTAAGTGGACGGTGTCCAAATTTCCAATTCTTAAAAAGTAAGTGCACAAAACGCCGTCCTTTATTAAACAGACGTTTGACCTTCCTGCGGAGAAAAGGCAGGCGACGATGTTCATGGAGCTGTGATGCAGAGTGTTTGTGTGTTAACTGTGAAATGCATGAAGAGCACCACGCCTGAGACCGCCACATGAAAAAGGAATGGCCTTCGTGATACAGATCATACACACTCTTACGTATCGTTTCCTTCTCGTAGGTTGTACATGTGCGTCTGTTTTAAGGCGTTATTAGCCGCTTCGTATGCAGGGATACATTGTGCATAAAAACCCAAATATACACATGAAGAGGACTTTCCCCCTGATGCTGAAACCTGTAGCTTAAACAACTGGTCTGACTGTAGTCTTGTTCTTTGAGAGTTTCCACACCTGCCTTTTAAGGCAGATGCTGAGAGCACCAGGGTCTTTGGAGAGGGGGGAGGGGAGAGGGAGGACGGAGATGAGGAGCAATAGTTGCATCATTGACACATAGACCACCCCCCACCACAGATGCCAACGCAGCATGTGGAGGAGGGAGACACACACGCACGCACGCACACAAACTGAATTGGTGGAAGACAGACAACAGACCGTGGATGGAAAAAGGAGGAAAGTGGAGACTCCCGTGGACAGACGTTAATGCTTAGGTTAAGTCTTTTTTTTTTGCATTTGACTAGTAAACTCATAAAACAGAAACATAGCCTTACAATTTATTTTCAACCACCCACCCACCACCTCCCCAAAAAGTCTCTCTGAAGACAGTGACGAGGTAAACACACACACACACACATTCTGTTTACACATGCACGCACTGACAGATGGCACTTCAGTGAACACACCTGCCCTCTCACACCTCACTTTAAATACATCTCCCCTTTAGTCCCCCTCGTTACGCAGCCAAACAGTCCCTCTCTGCTTGAAAACGTTTCAGTTCGACACAAAAATATAAGCAGCATTCCACACTCAACGACTAAATAATCCCTTAACTATTTTTCTGGTTCATCTTCATGCTTTAGCGGAGGTTTGCAGGAGGTGGATGACGGAGGAGGGAGCTTCCTTTGGCTCTGTGCCGCTACGCTGCAGGCTGCACGACGTCTACTGTACATTCAAAAAAGCTGCAGTCCTCCACCTGCAAATTATGTATCGGAACCAAAGGCGCTAAAATCTCAGCCATTTAGTTTCAGGTTCCTCAGCACAGACGCCAGAGGCAGCGCCCCCTCCTCACGGCATCCACCGCCACCTCCTCTCACTTTGATACTTTTTAATTCACATTTTCATAAATTATTCAGTTTTTTTTTTGTCCTTTTATTCCCAGTTATAGAAGCCGAGCGGCTTTGAAACAAACCAAAAATGTAAGATCAATCACATAGAAAGTGTTTCGTTTTCTCGGAGCGCCGTGCCGAAATCCGAACAGACACCAAAACCTCGAGGCACAAAAAGACGTTTCTAAATACTCGATAGATGGACGAGGCTGTGCGAACAAACTACACGTAGGAAAACTCTGAAGAAACCTCACAAGAAGAACAAAAGCTTTATCTAATTAAATATATCCATATACTATATTCATCTATATATTGAAGTTGATCTAATAAATACATTTGTTGATAGACATAGAGATCTGTCTTTGAACTATTTACATTACAAGGTGTACATCTCTGCACAAACAATAAATAGCTATGTAGGCAAGGCAAAGGCGAGTAATCTGAGGGTCGCACATTTCACTGCTCTTCAGGGGAAAACATCTCGCATGTTCCCCATGAACAGTTAGAGCCACTTGTTCTTTTTTAGGCTGACGCGGCTCGCCTCAGGCTCAACTCTCCCTTCATAAATAATTGGCAGGAACATCCAGTCAGAAAATAATGCTCTCGTCTGGCTCTCACCTGCCCGTCCTCTACATATTGGAATGTGCTCCAGTCTCTCGACTGCTCTCAGTAGATCGTCCTTTTCTCTTAATACCTGGTGAACGGGGCAGTGAAGAAGACGTAGTGTACAAAATTGTACCAGCACCTGCCTAAATATACCAGCATTCAGCTTGGTGGCTGGTGTTTCTCGTTTCCGAACCAGCTAGTGGCCCCTGCTGTACCAGTCATACACACGCTATGAGAAAAGGATGCTGTAAAAACGCCACCGTCATCAGAGAGAGGCAGAAAACATCAAACCCACCCACTTTACCCTCCCATATCCCCGGCCCATACACAATCTCATGCTGCACTTTTTTTGTCTCTTTTTTCTCTGCATGGCGAGTGTTGACGGTAAATGACGGGCTAGTTACACGTCTGCCCGCCAAAGCCTTACAAGGTACAAAGGTACTAAAGGATATATTGCTGTCGGCCCTGACAGTGTGACACCACACAAACTCTGCAGACGACTGACGTGTTCTCAAACACTCGCTTCATCTCGCAGCTTCACAGCTGTAGGGAGGACGAGGGGGGAGTGGCGTTAGTTATTAAGAGACAACAATTGTTTAAAAAAAAAATCAATTTTGAGTGCAAAAGACCATGCACATGGTGAGCAGGGCAGA
>CM036534.1:2815492-2870492 GCA_020745685.1 Tautogolabrus adspersus | reverse complement strand
GAGAGGGGGGTTAATGACTGCAGCAGATGAGAAATAAAAACAAAAGGTCAAAAATAGAAGAGGGAGAAGATGAAACATAGTCGCTCCACCGGGACTGAGCGAGGTCAATGAAGAAACACGGATGATCAGAGATCACGCCACTAGAAGACCTCTTCACTGTGTGTGTGGGCGTGTTTGTCTTTGGACGGGAGTGAGACTGTGATAAAAAAGGGTCATAAAAAGAGACAAAGAGAGCGAGTCAGGCGTTTTTGCATCTGCAGGCTGTGGGTGGGTTACATTATGTTGAGAACAACACATTCAGATAAAGAGATGTCGAGCTTGAACAACACTTTTGTTTACCACATTTTCTTAGACACTGAATGCATCATAGTACCTGACATCAGACTGCATGTACGGCTGTGCTTTTTGACAAGGCCGTACCGGAGCTGTGCAGGTTCACCTTTCTGGGCTCATTAAACACAGAGGCTCTGCTTGACATTTCCTCTGGTCATTTTACAAAGCGTATTATTCTGAAGTCCTCACCGTAAGGCAGCTGTTATGTTTCATTCATTTCATTTCATTTCTAACTACTGTTCTGTAAAAAGTATTTTTTCTGCAGAAAGTCAGAGTGAGCTGATGTGAGAACGCAGCAGGATATAATCAGCAGAATTCACCTCGAGCGAGTGGGAGGGGGAGTGATGTTTATATCCTGTGATCAATACACGACCATACACTGTCTGCACGCCATTGCTACGATCTCTGTGCACGTAATGAAACGTCTGCATATGTTTCCTGCTCTCCAGTATGTTCTTCTCCACTCTTTAGTTCAGATTGTGATTCTGTTGAACGATGATATTCTCATTTTAGCGTCAAAGAATCCGTTACTTTGTCCGCCACTTTTGGCTCAAGTCTTGCCTTAGGAGACCCCGCGCCCCCTTATTACATCTGAAAGTGATAGTCTCCCACTCTTACCTCTGAGCTTCCACTCTTCTGTCTTCTGTGACCTGGTGGGCGGGTCAAACAGCTATGATTGGCTGAATGGCCATTAAATAAAACTGACTTTGTCAATGGGTATGACGCGACTGTGTCCCACTAACATTGGTATAAAGGAAAATATTCTCAAACAGCTGTTGCTTCGTCCGGCACTTCTGAGCCGTCTCTTTTACGTCAAGTCTTGCCTCAGGAGACCCCTTCCACCCCCTTCCCATCCGACAGAAATGCAGACAGCCTCCTGTCTTCAACTCAGCCAGTGATGGGAGACAGGAGTCTTTCTGAATGCACGTTACTTTACTGTGCTTCAACTGTAAACTCTTCTCTCGCCTGGTGGACTGACCTGTGATTGTCTGAATGGCCATTCAATAAATCGGACTTCATCAATGACTCCCTCAGTAAAAAGTGTGGTGGAAGAAATTACATTTAAGTGGGCGTGTTGTAACATCCATGGGTCAAACTACACATAGCATTGATGTGAAGGCAAATATTCTCATAATAGCGTCGTATAGCCGACTCTGTTGCTTCGTCCACCACTTTCTCATCGTATTTTTTTGTGTCATTTCTTACCTCAGGAGACCCCCTGCTCACCCTCCAGTTTGACAGAGATAGTCTCCAGCTGTGAGATGCATGTGTGAACAACCAGGTCGGGGGGTTTTCAGCGGCAGTCCTCCTGAAATTATCTAGATATTTTCAGGAGTGCAGATTTGAATACGGCTATAGAATCCTAAGCCAGGCACACCGAAGGAAGTGAGTTACTGGGATAGTCTCCCAAAACGTTAGCATGAAAGCTAAAAGGCCTCAGTGAGTTCCACAGAGACTCCAAAAGGCTCAAGTTTGTTTAAAGAAAAGTACATGGATGCAGAATGATGAATAAATATCAAAGTATGCATAATGCAAAAGCTACACATTAAATGAGGCGACGCCTGCGAGCTTGTTCAGACGGTCAACTCGACCTGCACTGATTTCAAACTCGACATGCATCATTATCAACAATAAGCTGACGACCCCTCCTTCCTTAGCGCTCTATTTAAGCTGCAAGATCTCCGGTCCCTCCCTCTGCTCTCTCATCCCCAGCTCTGACCTGCACCAGTTCTGCACTCTCGCTCAACCCCACCACCACCCCAGAATCCACCTGTAGGGTCCGACTGGGGGGTTTAAGATATAATCCCATCACCCCCCCTTACATTTACGTGTGTCTTCATAGAATAGTATTCATGGCTGGCGTATTACGTGTCATAGAAAGGCGCGCAAGGACTCAAAGGGCTTCTGATTGTAATGCAGTGCAGTACTTGAGTGAACGTGTTTTGCATTTTTCTCCCTCACTATCAGATACTTGTTGTCTTTGTGTGGTTTAACACTTGTGAGCGAGACTATTAGGAATAGCTTTTAATTTAATTCAGGACAGGAAGTCATAACATCTGAGACTTGAGACGGGAAGCTGCTGCCTGAAACTACACATTTCCCCTCAGACTTCTCTCATTGATTGTTAGTTTTCTCGTCTTGTGTGTGTGTGTCTTTTGAATTTGCTGTTTACCAGACTAAGTGTTGGAGTGTCGGACGCCGGCGTGTCCTTGAGTGCACCGCGAGGGAGGGAGCTTCCACTAAGTCCCTGTGCGATAATGCAGCTTCAGACGAAACATCAGGAGGATAATACACTGTAACAAACCTTCATACAAGCAGAGTCTTTATGAAAAGGATTATGTGACTGTGCGGGATTCTTGCAATAAAAGAAACCAGACAACACTTAGATAATGAGTGTTATTAGCTCGATGCAGCAGCGACAACAGAAAGTGTACTCGAATGAACCAGAACCAAAGCTACGTCAAGGTAGGAAATCAAGATCTGATATTTTTGTTTAATTAGCACCACATGGGCTTAATTTCTTCAAATGATCCCAATCAGAGAGAAATATGCTTGTGTCTGTGCCTCTGTGTGCCATCTTTGTAGGCTATCTCAGGGTCAAACATGTCATCCAGCCCTGCACAAATTGTGCCAGACCAAACATACTTCCCATATGGGCTGAAGGAGGAGGACGAGGAGGGGACGAGGGGGGAGCGCCTGTTGCTTCAGGGCCATCTCAGAAGGTCCCTGATCGGGGCCTGGACTCTGTAATCTGCCTCCTTCAGCCTTCCAGCAGAGCTCCAGCCTCTCCCTGCCTGCTATAAATACAACAGGCCTCTGCTTATAGCTCCTAACCGCCGCACCACTCACACACCAAACTATGATTAAAGGCCTATTTTGGGTCGAGCTTTGAAGCAGCGACAAATGCAGAAGGAGAGGCAGAGACAGACAAACAGACAGAGGAGGGAGAGACGTCGCACAGCGCCCACACGAACATGCACAAATACACGTTGTGTTCCGTGCACAGCGAGCGTCACTAGACCTTCATCTGAGCAGGTACCCTCTTTGAAGGGGATACAAAAAACCACACAACAAGGTGCACACAAAGACGCACACTCCCACGTGGATGCTGGAGCTTTGTCTGCTGAACAGACGACTAGTTCACAGGAGAGGCAGGTGTGAGACAGAATGAGAGCAGGGGAGATATAAGGAGACGAGGAGAGATGTACGCCTTCGCTGGAGAGATCTGCACACATACCTCCAGTTTATTATAGATTATAAACTATTAAAAATCAATAATAGAGATTTATGGGATTACCCAAACAGCAACACGAGGGATTCATGTGCTCGACAAGCTGGTGACTGAATGATTTTGAAATAAAAGATTAAAATAAACGTTTGTAAGCGTAATAATTACACGTTTCTGCACGGCTCCGATGCGTAAGCTCTTGTTTGTTGCCTCTGGAGCATTTTGTATTTCCTATACAGCTTCATTGTTTTTGATAGACATGTCATGGCAATAGAGCGATTGAATGCAACCGAATAAAAAGAGCAGGATGAAGGGATGGGGGAGTGGGAGGAGAGGAAGTGGTTAAAGTGGATTAACGCAGCGATGGAACAAGTAAAAGGGGGGGGGGGGCTGAAGGCAGAAGATGAAAGAGGGAGGGTGTGTGGCTGAGGGAGGGGTGAAACAGCCAGGCTCGGTGGGGGGGGCCGTCATTGTAACCCACAACAAGCAGAACAAATCAAGAGCTGGTTGATGCCACAAGTGAGCTTTTTCCATTCCAGCGTCATGGTTCAGCTTGTCTGCCTGGTGCAGCAGCTGGAGAGAGTTAGAGCCTTTAAGAGCGATGCTGGGGTGATGACACACACACACACACACACACACACACACGCACACGCACACACACACACACACACACACACACACACACACACACACACCAAACGCACAAAGAGAGATAGAGGGGAGACCTTGGGGCAACATGGTGCTGCTGTAGTTTTGGGATCTGACTCACAAAATGATTTACAAGCATACTATGACAAGTATTTGATGATTCACAGGAAGGGTGGCGGGGTCTAGATCCAGTCCAAAGACAATCTCACGCTGTACTGGTGGATTTCTGTCTAAAAGTCTGAAAAGGATCAGAGTTAAGGTCCTGAGTTTAGTGGGACTACCTCGAGCAACTCAAAGCCTACTCCAATGTACCTATAACTCTGTTTGGTTTGTGACGAGACATTAGCTCTGTTTGTGTGATTTCACATTGCAGAAGAACAAGAGGCACGAATGGGAGCTTCCCATACACACACGCGGCTGTTCTGCCTGTGGTACCTCTGTTACTACACCATCACGCCTCTGTGACATCTACACACATTTAAGGAGAGACATTGCAGGAGTGGAAATGTCCCACCTTGGACGAGCATTTTATAAAAGGCAATCCACATGTGTCTTTGCAAGCTTAAAGCTACGTCACAGAGCAGCGTATCACAAACAGAAAGTACAGGACGGCATCCACTAATGATGTGAGAAGTTTGCCTGGGGCCTCATGTCTTTGAGGCTTGAGTGAGACTGGGCTGAATGTATCTGTAAAAATGTTCTTGTATGTTCACTGTTGCCCGATTTATCAGAATTACCGTAAAACTTCTATTAATAGTCCAGGCTTTTATTTACTTCAGTCTATAAAATGACCCTGCCTTCAATACGAGACGAGCCTTTAATTATTTTCAAAGACAACTCGTGCACAGCAAGGATGGGAAGGACGAATAAATTGTAAATTTATAGAAAGTGTAACTAGGTACAAAATTAGGACTCTTAATAAAAATCACTGATTGACTTAGTAAGAAAGCCCGTTCATACCAACCTGCTGCTGTGAGGGAGAGAGGGAGACCCTTGTTATTATATTTTTGATCCACAAACTAACCAACACTAAATGCACATTGGGGCCTCTAATTGAGACCGGCCTTTATTTGTGATAACGTGCAGGAACACCATGCAGGCGGGTTAAAGAAACCAGGCCTTTAATTGGGATAGGCTTTTATTCAAAGTTTTATGGAATGCATGGCAAAGATTTGTAATACAATGACTGAAGTGTTTAATGAGTGCATTAGTCCAAACTATAGACTATAAATATTAATGTTTGAAGCCTAAGTGCAGCACCCGTCTGTTCCTGCAGGGGGCTCCGGAGGCTCATCAGCAGCAGTCTCCATGCTGGAAATGCTGTCTCATCCCAACTTTCAGTCAACCTAACGACAGGCTGAGAGCTGGAGCTGAGGCAGGTTTTAAGCCTCTTAACAAACCGTTACACCCACCTGTCAATCAGGTCAGCTACGCGCCTTACTATGGACAACACGTGTCGTTCATAAAATCAAAACGGATGCATTATAAAAAAATGTGCCCCCCCCGTACAGTGTGTACCTGTGAGGAGTGAGGACAATAACTAATCAGACCTATTTCTTTTTTTTTGTACCAGACTGTAAACATGTTAATTTATGCTGTAAAAACAGCTGTATTGAATGGGTGTGTATGTTCCAGCCTCAAGTGGACACTCGAGAAACTGCAGGATTTGGCACTTCCAGCATCAGCTTCACCGGAGGTTGCCGCTTGGTTCAAACAAGGCACTGATGCTACAAAAAGGAGCTTTGGATGACAGCATCGCTGGAGTTGCACTTTTCATTTGAATGCACAGACGCCCACTTGGCGACACATCAGCACACACAGAAGCCAGTATGACAACAGAGAGCACTCCAGGTCCTGATATCTGGTCCCGGCTGTTAATCTTCACTGACCAATCAGCGCAGGGTCAGGGGATGAGTGACACTCATGGCAGATAAAATGCAGTGATGAATCCTTTTCTTCAAGCCCCCCCCCCACCTATCCTCCCAGTCACGCACAGCCTCTCTGTGCCTCGCTCTCAACCACTCATTACTGTAATTGGAGGGTTTGGAGAGATACGGCGGGGAGAAAGAAAGAAGGGGAAAAAAGAGAGAAAGGTTGAGAGAGAGGTTTCTGGAGGTCAGACGGCCGTCCTCTTCTACTTTCTTTCCCCTCTCAACATGTCTCAGTCATTTTTTCTTCTAAATCAGGGGTGCACATTTGCTTTGGCTTTTCCTTTAAAGAAGCAGGCCTCGTTTGGAGCTTCAAAGCCGCCTCGATTTTCAAACTAAATATCAAGTTTCCAAGGGCTCAATTTCGCCTGCCCTCTTCACCTCCCTCTTTCTTTTCTCTCTCTCGTTCGTTCTTTCTTCTTGTCTCTGTTCCACCACAGCTGCTGCTTTTTATCATAGTTTTGGCTTGCTGGCCTCTGTCATTGGCCCGGGCTGAGCTGTGCATGTGTCCTTGTGTGTCGGCGTGTATATTTGAAACCATCAGGAGAAAAAACTAAACAAAGAGGGACGAGGAAAATCAGTATGAGACAGAAAAAAGAAAGGAGCAGGAGCAGGCGATGGTGTTATCGGCGGAAGTATTTTCTGTTACCAGCGGAGAGGTGGAAATAAGGTCGTGAAAATAGATTAAAACAACATAATGGACGCTCCAATCATCTGCGGCCTTTTCAGGAAGAAATGGAAGGAGGGAGCAGCGTGTTTCACAGAGACAGAGAGGAAGAGGTGAAAGACGGGAAACAAGCGAGGCTGTATTGATCCTTTCAGAAGGGAACTTGATACAGTTTGACTTAAAGCTTGTAACTCGTGTTAAACCTGCAAAATGACATGTTCCATCTCTTGCTCTAGTTGAATTCAGCCGTAATAAAAGATAGCCTCGCTCTATTCAAGACACTTTTATACAACCTTACATGGTCTAACCGTTAGCTTATCAAAGCTTCTTTCAGCGAGAGCAGAGAAGACATTACCTCCTCGTGGCTTATAGGATCACAGCACGCTCTATTATTGTTTTCATGCCTTCATGTCTGCTGTGGTCACACTGACCATAGCGAGGCAAAAGTCAAATTCTCTTCCTCTAAAGTCACATAACAAAAAACAGCAGAGGATTATAATACGGGTTTTAAAGTCTCTTGTTTTCCTGACAACAGATGGTCCTTGAATCAGCCTCCAGCAGCAACACATGCAGATCAAAATCAGGAGGGAACAGTGGATTTGAGAAGATGGGATTATCAGATTCAGGTATTAAGACTGAGCTGTGGTCCACACACACGAGAGCGCAGCAGCAAAACATGTTTCCAAAAATCATAGATAATGCACGTAGAGTTGAAACCGATATCGATATTGGGGAGGGGAAAAAATCTGATACCGATTTATCGGGCGATATCTTTCTTGGATCTTTCTTTGATCTGTAGATTTATTGTGTTGATCCCTCAAATGCAGTTATCAAACACTTTCGGAAAAGATAAATAACGTAGATAATATCTGGAAAGTAAGCATGTACGTTCATCACCGCCTGACACTCTGGAGAGAGATGATGCTGGTTGTAATCCATATAGCGCCCTCTGCTGGTGACAGAGAACTGCTAGTGTAATACAACGATACCTGAAATGCTATTTGACTGGTGAATAAATCTATTTATATCAGGGCATATCTTAGATAAAATAAGCTGATACCAAGAGTCACGTGATATGCTAATATCTGCTGGCCGATCGAGCTCTTGTTATAATTACAGCCAACATTTTACTATGAGCTAGTAACAGAAGTTTAATCTGCAAACATATTTGAACCCTTGAGAAGTTGGTTTCACATTTGTTTGATTCAAGAGTAAAGTTTGTTTCACACACAGAACTCCTGAAAATTAACCGTGAGCTGCTCGTGCAAACGGCCGAATGTTTAACCTCAACTTTACCCAGAACTTTTTCTGCCAATCCACCGAGAAGATTTTCTTCTGATGCGTGAACACTGGAGAGAAATTCAGGAAAACACCCATCCATCATCACCCCTTATCACCGACCCAGATGTACTTTTGCACACTTGAATTCAACGTCACAGAACAGCGAATCCAAACAGACACTACAGGATCGCAAGTGAGCGTGCGTGGAGTTACTGGAGCCATCGTCATGGGCAACGTGAAGTAGCTTTGTACTATTTTCTGCTTGCCAGCTGAGAGCTGGAGCTGAGGCGGGTTTTAAGCCTCTTGACAAACCGTTACACCACACCGGGCGGCCAATCAGGTCAGCTACACACAAATGGATGAGTCATCAAAAAATCCCCCCCCCCACCCCGTACAGTGTGTGCCGATCATGACATGAGCTAATTAGACCTATTTGGTTTTTTTAACCAGGCTGTTAAACAGGCTCTTTTGAATGTGGTGTGTATGTGACTTCCTGTGCTTCTGCAGCCAGCCTCCAGTAGACACTCGACGAATTGCAGGTTTTTGCAATTTTGCATCGGCTTCATATTTCAACGCTGGAGGTTGCCGCTTGGCACAGTCCAGTTGCCTTAGAAACTACAAATGAGTATTAATCTCATGCCCTAAATAGTCCCTTAGTGGCACAAAAAGCAGAAGCCACCAGCTGAAATATAAAAGAAAAAAAAGAAAAGAAAATGTATGGATGTGAAGACCTTTAGCAGAATATGATGAATGAGGATTATGTGCTGTAAATTTGATATGAAACAGAAGCCAAATAAAATGATGTCCAGATACACGCTGTGTCAGGGAGTACAAAGGAACAGTACATTTACAGCGCTCATTAGCAGCTCTATGAAGGCCATACATAATGCGGGTATATAAAACGTCTCATTAGAAGCTAAAGGGGATTTTTTTTTGTCTCCTCCAAGAAGAGGGGGATAGATGGCGAAGGAAAGAGAGTCGGAGAGAGTAAGCAGGATGTTTGTGTTTCTTCTTCTGCAACCTCATGTAAGCCTCATGTAATTGCCGGGTGGGGGTGGCGGGGGTGGCGAGGGGGGTAAATATTATCTCTTCTACCATCTCTGCCCTACCACCCAACTCCCTCACACACAAACACAGACACACACACACACACACACACACACACACACCCCCCTCCTACACTCCCCGGACTTCCAAATCCCTCAGACTGCCAGCCTAAGCAGTACACACACTCACACACACACATATATAAACAAATGGGGATTAGATAGACAGACTCACAGCTACACACACACTCTCTCTACACAAAGAGGTATAAACACACACGCCCTCTGTGCCCCCGAAATTTTATCTCACTCTAGTTTTTCAGCACTTGTCTCATCGCTGTCTTGCAAAACCTCTCTCTCTCTCTCTCTCTCTCTCTCTCTCTCTCTCTCTCTCTCTCTCTCTCTCTCTCACACACACACATTAATATAGATGCTGTGTGTGTGCAGGGAGACGACTGCATGCAAAATGCAACACAGGGTGAGTGGCCTGCAGAGACAGACAGAGAGTGTGTGTGTCGTTCCTCTTGAGCTACTTCCAGCCCTTTTAAGGCAGTTAGTGACTGGCCTCTCTCTCCCACTCTCTGTCCTCGTCTCTCTGCCCATCTTTCTCTCTCGCTTTCTTTCCATTATACATCCTCTGTCTCTCTCTCCTCTCATTTCTCCTCTCCAGTCCGCCCTCCCCCTCCTTCCCTCTTTCTGCAGCTTTGTTTTTCCATTTCGTCTCTCTCCTATCTCCTCCCCAGCACTGTAGCGAGAACCCATCCATATAAGTCATTTAACCAAGTATTGAGCCCGCAAAAATCTAATTTTCCTTTAACAAAGTGGAGAAACCTGTCAACGGTTGCCATAATCCCACTTGTTACCAATGCAAATCAATTTGTGTTGAGAATCTTTCAGCGCTCAAGTGCGACACTCGAATCAAGTGTGATTGAAGTGACGAGATCTGCTTTCTTCTCCTTTCATGACAAGGCTTTTTATTTCCAAGACGTTCATCACAAATGGAGAGAAAGCTGCTCCAGAAGCGGGGAGTTATCTTGTCTCTACAGGCAGGTTTACTCTCCGGCTTTACAGAGAAAAAAAAAACACTCAAAGTTAGAGTGGTGGTGCAATTTGGGCTTTTTCCATACAAGACCATGTGTTTGCAGCTGTCCCAGTTTGCCCTCTCTGGTTTAACTTTACCAAAAGTGTGTTCCAGCCAAAGTGCAGCACAGATCTCTCTCTCTCTCTCTCTGCCAGTGTTAGCTTTGCTGTGTCATACTGGAGTATTGACGCCCTATTGATGTTTCTGACCCCATTTTTGTGTCCTCACATGCCACTGCAAGTGTAGCATGGAGGAATATAAGGAGGGAGGTGGGCTGTGTTGGAAAAAAAAGAGAGAAGAGGAGGGGTGTGTGGATGCATGATAGCGGCACGAGAAAGCAGCTTTTGAAATACACCCCTCCACCGAGCCACCGAGCACCATTCTCCTGGAGAGAGGCTGAAATCTCTTTGTGAAAATGCTATAAGAGCATTTCGGGCTCATACGATGAGCTGCAGCATACAAAGCTAAAAAAGGGAAGGGGAGGGATAAAAGGCAGAAAGAAAGAAAGAAAGAAGAGGAAGAGAAGGGAAAGAAGAGAGACAGAGATAAGGTGGGATAGGTAGTACAGAGAAGTGAGATAGCTTTTTTACTATATTTTCTACCTCTCTTTATAGTATTCCCCTAATCCCCAAGAGAGAGAAAGCAGCACTTCCCCTTTGAGGGATTAAAATAAAACAGACTATTTCTCAGCTTGCAACAATTGGGATTGTTCGGAGAAGAAAGCTGCTGCTGGCTGCAGAGGAGGGCCGAGATAAAGAGTGCAAATACAGTTGAGCGCGAGGATTAGACTGATGTATTGTCTCGCTGACAGTCGAACACCGCCTCTAAACAAAATCTGAAATCATCCACAGATGATATAATGGGAAATCTGCACCTGATTGTTGTACTGGAAGACATTTGTCTCCACTGTTATTATTAAGCAGATACATCATCCCAGGGACAAAACATGGAGGTTTCTAGTAACAGTTGTCAGTTCATAAAATCTGTCTTAACGCCTGGCCTCGGGCTTCGTGCTGCAGGAAGGAAGACAATCTCACAAGCAAGGTTCGAAAATTTGGTGCAGATGGATGAAAAATGGTCTCTACTTGAATATGTCAATACTTTAGACTAACAGAGAGCAGAAGAGTTTTAAATGTGAGGCAGCTGTTTTATTTAACAATGTAGGGTCCTTCTTCCTCCGTCCGCCTCTGGAGTATCAAGTGCTTTAGTGAAGAGGATTAGTTTGAGACACTTACAGTACGTAGGTCTTAATGCATTCTTTAGTAAACTATTTGAGATGGTTGTCTTTAAGCGAGCATGCTCACAAGCCTGTAACAGTTTGTGAGCCCAGAGACAGCTAGCTTGCTCCGCTTGTCAAATTGGTAAATTGTAAATTGACCTAAGCCCTATACTAGCGCTTTTAGACTACAAGTCACACCGACCCATTTACATCCATTCACTCACTGATGTCAGAGGCTGTTATGTGAAGGGGCAATCAGTGGTAACTATTCCATTCATACACATTCACACCACTGACGCAGCAGCAGCAGGAGGCTGCATGAGATGGGGATTGAACCTGACCTGTTCTACAACTGAGCAAAAGCAACCTCCCGAAATTAAGCATGATAGCTTGTTAGCTGTAGGTAGCTAGCAAACATTATCATAGGAGTTGTCTGTGAGGATAGTCACATGTATAGGTATACCAGTTGGCAAGCAGTTTGCTAGCAACCCAAGCTAACAGTCACGTGGGTTAGCTAGTTAGTTTAAATCAAATTTGGTCAAATTAATGCAGCTGCTTCTTTGTTCAGGGTTATTTTCAAAGGGGTCAGGTATTTAGCATGTATGCTAACAACAGGAAGTAAGAATTAGCACTGGGACAATCCATTTTTCATTGTGAGGTGTGAAGCGGCTACCTGAATAACTCCGCATGATAAATTCATTCATTAGCTGTATCAGATTCGCTCACTCACCGTGGTATCGAACTGTTTTGCGTGGGACCGGGTTCCAGTTGAGACCCAGCGACTTTTCCCATCCAACCAGAAGCACCAGGAGCAAGACCTTGGTACCGCTCATGGCTCCCATGTGAGCTCCCTTGTGTCGGAACAGGCGTTGAGTAATTGATTGAGGGACCGATCAGATGATCGGGGGGACTAAGAGAGCAGCTCGGCTCCTGGCAGCCTGCCGAGAGAAACAAAAAAAGCAACACATCAGCAGGAAGCAGGAATTCTCTTCTTTTATTGGCCTGGTGGTTTATCAGAAACAACTTTGTCGGAACGGTAGTTAAAACTTAAAAAAAAATACACTCAAAACAGTTCACACACTCAAGCTGCACGGGGAGATAAATTTCTCGCTTTGAAAACATGTACTTTAAATTGAACATGGTCATCAAACTCCACAATAAATGTAGAACAAAAATGAGTTATGCAAATCGTTAAAGCCACCCAGGACCAGCTGTAATCAGAGTACGTGCCTGTGTGTGTGTGTGTGTGTGTGTGTGTGTGTGTGTGTGTGTGTGTGTAGGTGTGTGTGGGTGTGTGTATGTGTGTGTGTGTGAGTCTGCCAACAAAAACAAAGCAAACATTTTAATGACTTTTGGCCAGGGTTGGGGGTGAGGGGGGGTGGTGCAGGAAACTTTTCCTCGACCCTCCCTCACTCTGAGCGATAATCCAGCTATCACCACTCAAAAAGCTCCGAAATAGCTTATCGCTGCACTCTTGTCAAGCCCATTCAGCAGCAGTATATTAAACCCGGGCTGAGTTATCAAAGTTAATTGGCGCTGGCGACGCATCAAACAGCAATGTGTTGGGAAATGAATGTCAAGCAAGGACAATCCCGCAGCTCTGTGTTGTAAATGAATCGGTTTATACCTAATGAACATGTCAAGTGCGGGGCTACAGAGCCACATCACAGTCCAATAACAGCGCAGGATGATTGACTCGTCACGCTGCTGCAGGTGAGACTGATGTGACGGTGGGAGGACGACGCTACATCCTCACCATGACATGTATTTGCATTTGTATTCTCCTGAGGACCTGCCTCATGTCATTTATTCATTTTGGATGAACTCAGTGACATCAATTTGTGGCATACATTTTTCTTGAGTTCATTTAAAATTGAGCTGAAAATGACTCTTTGGACAAATTGCCTGACGATCGACCAGGAACAGCGTTATTTAAATTCAATTCTCTTTCATTAGAAGTTTGTTTTATTAAATGCAGTAAGTTGAGGTATGAGAATAACTTTTAAAATAACTTATATAATATTTAGTTACGAGCTGCACGGTTTTGCAGTGGTCTTGTTGCCTGCAGTGAGAAGGTTCCTGGTTCGAATCCTCCTCAGACAGGAGCCTCTCTGTGTGGAGTTTGCATGTTCTCCCCGTGCATACGTGGGTTCTCTCCGGGTACTCCTGCTTCCTCCCACAGTCCAAAGACATGCTTGTTAGGTCAACTAGTGTCTCGCCCTCTGATTGACTGGCGAACAGTCCAGGGTGTAACCCCGCCTCTCGCCCAATGACAGCTGGGATCGGCTCCTGCCCCCCTTGACCCCTAACAGGAACAGCGATATACGTAGATAATGGATGGATGGAATATTTAGCTATAACTTGTCACTTCTTTATATGGTTCGTTTCTTGCATCCACCTGTTGAAACACGAACATGAACGATGATGTCAAGAGGAACGCATCAATGCTTACAAAGGAAAACATACTCTGCTTTACCTTCAGTTACAGTGCTCCTGAACGGTCCTCTAATTAAGAATCTGAATAGTTCAATAAAAGGTAAAATCATACTAACATGGACGCCCTGTGCACAGCACCATCAGTCCTTAGATCTTGGTGCAGGCGATGACAGGAAACATCATCCTGACAGTAAATTAAAAGATTCACCGCACACAAGAAGGCTGAATTACTTCTTCTTTTTTTATTAAATCACTCAAACAAACATTTCATCTGCGTGGCTTCCTCAAGTTTGTGAATTAATTCAGCCTTCTTGTGTGCGGTGAATCTTCTTGACTTGCAGTCAAGTTTAATAAAAGGGTCAATTCAGCGAAATGACAAAGACACACTTCATCCCTGACTTTAAAGCTCCAATCAGAAGTTTTAAGGTTGATTATGACACAGAAGAACTTAACGATCACGCGAAATAAAAAGAACAACGTGCAAACAACATGTCTCTTTGTCTTTCTGAGGATGATTTGTTCTTCATTCGGTGCCTGTTTTGACGTAATGTTGATAAAGTGATGGAAAATACGATCCGGAGTCTGTATATTGTGTTTAATTTTTGAAATTGACCGGATGCTCTGTGCACTCCCTTGTCTGACTTCCTGTCCAAGTCGATCTACTCTGTTCAGCTTTAAGCGTACTTGAAGCGGGCTCCATCCAGAGTTGACTCAGCGCTTATGTAGAATAGAGCGGAGTGGCGCTGCTGGAACCTACTGGACCGCAACACGTGCAGGGGAAACACAATCATTGGTCTGGAGAGGGAGCGCTCGGCTCCATAGTGCACAACGCAGATGGAAGGAGGGCGTACACAGATTATGTGGAAATTGCAGGTCAGGCAGTTTAAGGAAAGCAAGATGAGTTTAGACATGCAGGATAAGATCGGCAAAGACATTGAGAGACCTCTTTTCCAACAAATCAACGCAAACCAAAAGCTCCTCACGGGAGCTTTAATCCAGCCATCATGTGGACGGTTCAATTTGTACACGATGTGAGATGTTTCTGAAATGTGTGCTGCTGGTAAGGGAGTTTTGTTTGTTTGTGTATCTCGAAGCAGGAAAGTCAAACAGCAGCATCCGTTATCCAAACAGTATGGCTGAACTAGTTTGAATAATGAGTCTCTGACTGTTTTTTAAAGTCCAAAATGTGGCGGAGAAGAGAGCCTGCAGCCGTCTCCTCCTGGTTGCATCCTTTATCTCTCTCGCTCTCTCTCTCTGTGTTTTGCATGTCTTTGTAGTCTCAAAGTAATTTAAAGAACACCCTCTCTCCTCCGAGGCATCCATGGCGTCCTACTTGGTAGTACAAGAGAATTTCCCAATAAAGTGCGTGAAACAGGCATGTTCATCAGATTGGCCTTTTTTTAAGAGTCACTAAACGGACTCTTCTGAATGTGCGGACGGATTTAAGACACAGAAACTTGATCAGATACGCATTTTTTAAAGCTCGCTGAGGTCTTAGTGCTGATGGACAAAACGTTCTTCACACAGTTTTCATGTCAGCTGTTTGAATAAAACCTTTTCAAAGTCATCCTGAACTGTTACATTAAAATGTCATTATTAAATGAAGTCAGTAAAAAAAAAGGATTATCTTGTTGTCAATTGCGTGTCAGATTTTCTTTGATACAAGAAGGGGGGCTCCAGGGGAAAAAGGTTCAGATCCGATGATCCATGCCCCATTAGAGGAGATCTGCTGATCTATTTTTAATTACAAACGTATGTTACGATGTTGGATGTCCACACTACACCTCGGCACGTTTTTTTAAACACAAGGTACAAAGTTGTTGGAGTAATCTCCAGACGTGGTTTCCTTCTGCTCTGAGCGAGACGTCACGAGAATTTGGCGAGACTTGGTTCTGCCGACGTATCAGAGCAAAGCATGGAGCAAAGTCGTAGGACACGCCAATCCCCGGTAGCTCTTTCAAGGACACGCCCACCCGGAACCTCACTCAAATTTCCCCTGCGACTGCAAACAGAGCTGGCCAATTGGAGGAAAGTGGGCACGTGGGGAGGGGGGCGCCTTAAAGAGACAGCAGCTGAAATGAGGGATTTTACTGACTCCAGTATCAGATAAAGAGGTTTTTGAGCTACGCACCTCACAACGCTACTCAACAGGTGTCCCAGACTGGCATCAGTAATGATGAAGGTGAGTTTAGTAGATCTCCTTTAAATCGCTCTAATGCAAACCCAGTCATAGAAGTTTAACTTTTACCTTCTGCAGATATATGTTTGAATTCTTTATCTGGACAACATTTCATAAGAGGTAAACTACAAGACACAAACACACATCACCTGTCAGCTGTCCTCTCTGCAGCTGCTGCAGGGTATCAGGGAGGGAAATGGCACCTGTAAATGAAGCACTTTTTATCTCTCCCACGCCGCCCCCCCTCATCTATTCCCACACGTGAATATTAAATATCAGCGCTGGCAAACAAACCCTTGGTCTCTTTGGTGGATTGGCAGGAAAGGTAATTGAGATTTGGAGATGTGTGTTTGTGCATGTGTGTTTATGTGCCCACGTCCAACCAATGTGACTGGTATTGATTACACTTTTGAGAGGAAAATAAGAAGAGGCTGCGAGAAGCGAGAAAATGCAAACACTCCCCCGCCTCCCTCCAGCTCCTGATCAGATCATGGCGACGTGCTGTTAAACGAGCGTGCTTAAACGCTGGGTTTTGCTGAGAGCTCTTCAGGCTTCGCAGTGCTGACTATACCAGCTTTATTGGATCGATGCTGGAGGCCAGGACGGCCAATGCTTGAGTGGGCCCAGATTGAGATTGAGATGGAATGAGGGAGGGGAGGGCGGGAGGGAGGGAGGGAAGAAGAGTTATAATGAAAGAAAAAAACATGTTTGAAGCCATCGCAGGAGGTTTGCAATTTTTCCTTTTTGTTCCTCCCTCAACATCCTCTCCTCTATCTCTGTGCTGAGGGGTAACGGAGTGAAGTGGGCATCCTGAAGGCCGGATTAAGTGAAGAGGATGCGTGTCAACACTACAGGGGGAGAGGAGGAGGAAGAGGACGGTGGTGGAGGAGGGAGTCAAGGCTTCTGCTGAGGGAAAAGCTTGAACATCTCCAGTGTGCACCTCACTCTCATTTCCACTCCCAATTTCTGCTCTTCAGATTCTGTCTCCGTCTTTTCACTCTTTCCTGCCAGGAAATGTTGATCTTCAAATTGAGGAAAGAACTTTTGATCATTTCCTTTATTCTCTCAATTTGGTAGAACAATTTACCTGGAACTCATCTCGACTGTTTAGCTCGTCTCCTGGCTCTGTAAAGCATATGTCGTACTTCACAGACGAGACTAAGAGTCAATACCTGTGGTGTCTGTTTCAGTGTCAGATTAAACCTGCTGATGAAGCCACAAGATAGATGCGTCTCAGGTTCAGACCATATTACAATCACAAGGACCGCTTCAGTTTGACCGACTCATGAGGTGACGAGTCAAAATAAAAACATTAAAAGATCCACTCAGTTTAGAAAGTCCGCCTGGAAAAATGTTTGCTAATGCTGCTTAATGCTATTGTAATAAAAGTAGGTTCACAATCTAGTGTTGTAGTACTTGAAATCGGCCTTGGTCTCGAGACCACTTTTTGAAGGTCTCAGTCTCGTCTTGGAATCGAAAGCATTTTTACTCGGTCTTGTCTCGGTCTCAGACTGGGCGGACTCCTGATTTTAAATCAAGACCACCTCTGATAGACTATTTTGCCACGTCATCACTGTGAGTGGAAGAAAAACGCCTCTTTCTAAAAGAACGAATAGCTTCAATTAATTTGTATTTTGATTTTCATCCCTCAGTTACGTGACACGCCCCCCTGCACACAAGTTGATGATTTTGTGGTCTTGGTCTTGTCTCGATCCCTAAATGTCTTGGTCTTGTCTTCTGAGCACTCTGGTCTCGGGTATGTCTTGGTCTCGGTTAGTGAAGTCTTGATTACAAAACTTACAAAATCACTCACTATTTAGTCCACTACATATCCCATAATGCACTGCATAAATTAGTATACAATTGTTGGGCTCAGTCTGAAACAACACACTCAATTGCTATGTCCCAATTTAGGGGCTGCATCCTTCGAAGGGCGCATTTGAAGACCAGCAGCATCACAGCGGCTGCCTCATATCGTAGCCTCCTTCACTAAAGCGTCCTTCTCTCCCTGGACAACAAAGCATCCATCCGGTGCATCCTTTTCCTCCTATTTTGTTGTCAAAAACTAAGGCAGGTTCTAAGCCTAATTAAAGTTGCGCAATGTAAAAAAAAGCACAGTCAAAGTAAGAGGAAAGATTTGTGTTTTAGTAAACATGCACTTTACTTTTTCCCCCATTATAATCACGGCACAGTTGTGTTTATCATAATTATACTGCAAATTCAGCTCAGTTAGATGTGCACTTCAGATCACATCTGATCTTTTATTTATTTTTATTCTATATACTTTATTAATCCCTGGGGGGAAATTCTGAATTTACACTCTGTTATTGAGAGACACACATAGGCTGAATTACACACACACGCACAAACAGGACCTGTGGACGTGTACGGAGATATGTTAGAGTGAGGGGGCTGCTACAGTACAAAGGGGGCACTAGAGCTTGTTGGGGGTTCGGTGCCTTGCACAATGGCACCTCAGAAGTGACCTGGCACCTCTCCAGCCACCAGACCAACTACCATACTTCAGTCCGAAACCTCCAGTTCCCAACCCAAGTCCCTCCAGGCTGAGCTAGTAAACCTATACAAATAATGCACACATAATTATTGAACAAATATCAGAAGGTACTGTAATGAATTATCTGGGTATTTCTGTCATCACTGCCTATTATTGAATCCATTACAAAGAATATTGAGCAATATCAGATCGATACCGAAATGAAAACTGAGCCACACAGCTCTAACAATCAGCTGAGGACAGATTAGCTGCTGCGCTGTTGTTTTCTGTGCAGCCCTGTCCACTACTTCTCTTCACTGACACCACTCTGCTGCTGAGATTGCACACTGAAACTTCGAGCCACATCAGCTGGGAACTTTATGAAAAGCCGTGGGGAGACGGCTGGAGTCGGTCATTGATGTATTTTTCTCTTCTTTCTATCAAACCGGCTCTTATGATCCCCTCGCTGTGTCATAAGAAGCGAGATTGAGCCTCGCTCTCCCCCGGTGACCAAATTAACTCTCCGGCTCCGTCTCTCACCACGGCCTCTTTAAGGTCCTGCGGTGTCGCATAACTCTGCAGGCGGTATCAAATCATCTTTTTAGCTGCTGGTGTTGTTGTTGAGCCTGGTTTAGCTAATGAGCTGAGACACGGCAGCCTAATAATATCAGTCAGCACTCCACAATGAAGAGCTCATTAAAACGTAGAGAGAAATAGGCCACATGTTCTGATTAGGTTGCTGAGCTCCTGTGTGTGTCTGGCTGCGCTTGTCGATTTGTACGTGCACACGTGTGTGTGCTTCTTTTCTGAATGATCGCTTGTGTGTATTTCATGATAGTGTATTTCTTGGTATTGTAAGATGAGTCCCTGTAGGGAGAAGCAAGCTGGGTCGTTTCTTCGAAATGAGCGAATCTCAGTGAAAACGTTTTCAACCCCCCGTCTGTCCTCTTTTCTTCTTCGCTGCATGTCTGTGTTTTTCGTCCTCCTCTTCCTGCCCTACATTTACCCCACCCCTCGTTTTTTCAGCATCCTTTCCCTGCCCTTCCTCACACATTACTAGTTCACACAAACACACACACGCACGCACGCACGCACGCACGCACGCACACACGCACACGCACACGCACACGCACACACACACACACACACACACACACACACACACACGCACACGCACACACACACACACACACACACACACACACACACGCACTGACCTCTGGTGCAGTCCCAGCTGATTGCTAGTCCTTTCCGGCTTTGTTTGACTCCTAACCCAGACCTCTGACCCTTTTGTGGGTTACACAGAGCCAGTGCCCCTCACCCAACGCCCTCCACTCCTGCTATCACAGTAGGACAGACTTAATGTCCATTAACCCCTGACTTCCCCCATACACACACTCAAATGCAGACGGATGGACCAAAGGACAGCTCCTGCCCTTCATCCTCCCCTCTCGCCTCCCTGCAAAACAAACACAGCGGCTACCATCAGCTCTCTTCCTTCCTTCCTTCCTGCAACCCCTCCCCTTTCCCTCCCCCCTTTACTGTGAGCATTTAAAAACACACAAGTGCAAACTCTCAAACACACAAAAAAAGCTGTTTCACCTTAAACAGAACAAAGTGGATCAAACGATTTCACACCTCCGTGAATGGATGGGAGGAGAGCTGCTCCAGGAGTTTTAATGCCACGTTCCGCTCACTTTGAAATCATTATTAAATGTATTTGGAGCAGCTCTGGCGCACTCTTTGTTAAACATGCATGTGCTCAACATTGGATTATTTGAAAATAGGAAAAAGGGCCTTGAGGGACAAATATGAAGCAGTTAAAGAGGGAAGGCCACTGAAACAGCAATTAGACCAACATACGACTTTTTGAGTCAGTCGCTTTTTCCCAAAAAATACCTATACTAAAGTAATTTAGCGGTGACTGTGTCTGCAGAGACCTGACTGGATTTTCATGTTCATGTTTTGTTGTGATTGACAACAGAGGGATTATCGGGGGAAATGTTGTTACAGCAGCTTGAAGTTATGGACAGAGGAAATCAAGTGATTGATAAAAGAAATGCAAGGGATAGAACGAACTGATGATGATCAAATAAAACAAGAAACATGATGCAGAACATGATTAATGCACCATGTACACCTTCACAGGAAAATAGTGCAATGTTGATAAAACACACAGACACAGTGTGGAGCATCAATGATATGATAAATGAATATTCTGTCAAGTTAGCATTGCTCATGTGAAATACAGATCCAACGATGTAATTACACAGTATGGATAAGCAACACGGAGCCGCCATAACAAGCTGCCACTCTCTATCACAGTTACGTACATTATCCACCACATCAATTATGGAGAAAACTACTGAGCAACAAGCTGAGTGTCATTCTCCTGAACCCGCTACGAGTAAAGGCCCTTTCAGATAGGACGCGGTGCACGCTGCTCGCTGCGGAGTAGGGCGCAGAGCAGAAGGGGAGGGCACACACGACCAAAAAGCAACAGCGCCCGTTGCTAGGTGACTGAAACAATAGTCGGGAAAATAGCTACTTTTTGGACGTGCAGTATTTGTATCTGTCCACTAATAAGTAGAAAGCTCTGACTTTTCTTCTGCTGGGGAGGAGGAGACGAGCAGCTCAGAAGAAGAGGGTGTGTGTTCATGAAATCCTCAGAGCACGACAGGATGTGGGAGAGTTAGGGCTCGTCCAGGAGCTGCAGCTCTTTAACGCCCGCTTCACGAGCACGCCACACATCTGCTGCTTTTTTAAACACACCTGGTGCGCCCAAAATGTTGGACTTTCTTTATGAGAAAGACAATTTATGGAAAAGGTGAATACTGAACTGTAGGTACTGAAGAAGCCTTTCGGAGGAGAGGTGAAACATCTTCAAGATCTGAAACCAAGTCCAGGTCCTTCGGATCAAGCTCTGAAACTAAACTGTAAACGGGTTAAAGGCCGAACAATAGACAGGAATCATATGAAAGCGTGATGATATTTCACTAGCTGAGGGAGGAGGGACAAACTCCATACAAGCAGATTCTGTGACTAAAAATAAAATATGTGGGTCTTATAAGAGGAACATAATGATTGCATGGTTCAGCTCTTGAACTTTCCTCTCAGAGAGAGAGCTCTTAAAGATGAAGAGTTCAAAACATGATCTTTTTCCACACAGACGGATTCATTGCCAAATGATAATTTGTGACCCAGGTTCACCGACTTTCATTTTTGTGATTCAAATGAATCCAGGGAGTTCAAAATGTTATCTGGGAGTCTTTGAACTCTGCAGAGAGCCTTGGGAGGAGATGTATCATATGATAATTCCTCCAATTTAGATGAATATTTACAGCAGAAACGTTTTGATCAGGGATCAGGCTTTTAAAAAACGGAGGTCTTTTTAAAAACAGTGTTGGTGATTTAAATCTGAGCTCACACGCTGTAAGTCGCTTTGTAGGACAGCTCACGCGTAATGCCTGGAATATAAATGCAAAAATATACAATGGATCCAGTTGTGGGGGTACATCAAAGAGCAGATTTTTAGGGCTCTGGGTTCAAGTCCAGAGTGAAATGGCTATGAAGTCAGAGTGAAAAATATCATGTTACAGCACTCGCTGCAAAATTGATGACTTGTGGGATGTGAGGGAAGTCAACATGGACCTCAGCATTTTCTTGCTATTTCTTCTCACTTATTCATACAACGCTGCAGAGCCGTGTGTGCAACAAGGCTGAAAAAACACAGCTCCACATCGCACCTAGAAGCTAAACCGCTTCACAGTGACAACAAAGGTGCAGGATACCGAGCCGATACACTGTTTCTATTCAGTGTGGCGCTAATGGAGCTGACGCAGGGACGCTCCATTGATATTGAAACATGCAAACACACTCCCACATCATGACTGTCTCTCTGCAAAGACAGCAGGTGTGTGTTTGTGCAGGAGTGTGTACCTGGTTTGAAAGGACGTTTTAAAGCAATATCACACAGGAGAGAGTCTGCGTTTAAGTGATAGCATTAACTATCTTCTCTGTGAGGTGTGAACGCACCACGCTGACCGGCTCACATTAAAGAGCCGCGTGATGTGTTTATGGCAGCGTGTGGGTGATGTGCTGGAGCTGGCACAGATGAAAGACTGGTAATCAAAGACCTGTTTGATGGGCCGCATGAAGTGTGTGCATGTAGAAGATGAATGTGCGATCATGCTCGCTGTAGCTGTAGCTTCCAGCGTTTCTTTAAGACATCCAAGAGCATGTGAGCACACTCGGAGAAGTGTTTGAAATCCTCCTTTAAAAACTGCTCGCATCAATATGAGAGCCACCCATCAATTTTCACGCTCCTGAGCACATGATTTCCCATATTTGCACACAATTAATAATTTCCTCTCCAGCGGCAAGGCATCACGTTAATGTCATTGACTTTCCTTTCACATTGTGATTGGAATTCACTTCCCGTGCTAATTACCTAAAATTGAGGCGGAACAGAGCACCGTATTTGACTTTAAACAACCTATTTCCACTCAATGAAAAGGCTTAAAAAAAAGGAAAAACTCCCTCAAGAGCTTGCAGGGTAACATCTTAGCCTCCCTGCTGCCTCCCTCCAGCACCCTGCTCTTTCATGTCCCTCCCCTGGGAGACTCTCCAGGCCCTCAAATCTCCGTCTTCGCTCCTTTCATCCCTTGTAACTCTTGCTCGCTCGCCCATATTCTGCCCATCCGCCCCTCCCCCTCGCCGCCTTGTCTGTGTCATGGTCGGCTGGCCAGGCGTGGTCGGCTTATAATTCTTTGATCGGGGCTCTGATCCTCTCCATCAGTGCCAGGGGCTCCAGCTGATTACAGATGAAATGGATCTGATTTGGACTCTGACTGCGGGCCAAACACCTGCTCAGACCAGGAGACATGATCGAGGAGGAGGAGGTGCAGGTGAGATGAAACCTGAGAGACTGATGTCCAGCTGATCACAGAATGAGACCATCTGTGCTTTTAGTGTGTGGTCTGAAGGCACGTCTGAGAGAAGCAGATCTCGCTCTGATATTTTACAGAGATGTTTCACTGTTATCATTTACTAACAACTAAAGCTTCGGTACAAAGCTTTGACAAGAGCTGCTAATTTGACTGATCTGAGTGTTTTGGAAGCAGAAATCAGGAAGCTGTGTGATTTTGGCATGATAGTTGTTGTTTTTATGACGTGATAATATTCCCGGAATAAATCTGGCAAGGTTTCTGATCTGATATCAAAGCTGCATAAACATTTCAGATGGTTACACATGATTTGGAAGGGGCCGCTCATAGTGCTGAATTTACAGTGAATTACATAAAAATGATCCGTACAGCTGCCGTTAGCTCTCTTACACTAAAGTATCTTTCAGCTCCTGCATGCTCAATGCTGGCCACACCCTTCAGCACTTTTAAAGTAACAATAGTAATAGTAGGGGTGCAGATGGCTTAGTGGTTAGGTCGTATAGCCCAACGTACTGAGGCTTTATTCCTCCAAGCAGGCAGCTCTGGTTCAAGTCCAACCTGAGATGTGATGACGGCTCTGAAAAGGGCTTCAGTTTCACTATCAAGGGCTCCCTCTCAGAGATATTTCTGGTTGACCTTGTGCTGTCAGCCTGCCGTATGTTGTTTCTGAGGATAACACATAAGTGCAGTGAGAAATGCTCACATGCTCTCTGCCCTGCCTCGATCTCCTGCCCCATGTGAAGGCCGGGAGGGATGCTGGGATTGCGCTCTGACATGTCATCAATGAACATGAATAAGTGTTGGTGTGCTGGCCCATGATCACCACATAGTCACAGGTCAATCAGCCTCGCTTAAGGCAATGGCCTGGCTTACAAACAACAGGCTAACACACACTCACACACTCACACACACACTCACACACGCATAGACACACTGAAATAAATATGAATGCTGAACCCATACAGTTTAAGTTCTTTCACCTGCAAAATGCATGCATGTTTATTAATATGAACCATGCAAGAACATAGCCTACCCATTGCATTAAAAGAATGCTCTATTGTGTCATTTGCACACCTTCACACACACACACACACACACACACACACACACACACACACACACACAAACACACACACACACACACGCACATCTAACAACCTGCTCCTCACACACCACCGCTCTAATCAAATCACTCCTGCAAATATGCTCTTTTCCCCCCGCCAGCCACATCCAGACAAACAAAAACACAGACAAACTTTCTCTGTTGTATTTCAAAGCTCATTAAAAAGTATTCACTGCTGTACGATTTAGCGCCTTAATCAGCTCTGAATAATAGAAATGGTCGTATTGACGCCTGCGGGCAGCCAACGTACTGTCTCATTTTCAGAACAACAACCGCTGGGCGTGTGAATGCAAAACACGATGACGCACACACACACCCACACACACTGTCTCCTTCTTGTCTTGGCTCCTCTCGCTAGCTGTCAGTCTCTCAAACACTCACAATGTATTCTGGCTTGGGGAGGCCGCCTACTATGCACCTAGGGGGGCTAATTGTCCGGTACGGCTCGTTCCCTCCCACATGCTCTGTCCTCTCCTCTCTCCTTAGCGCCGTTCTTTGTGCTTTTCTTTCGGAAGGAGTTCAGGAGTTCACGCTGCGCCCAGAGCCGTACATCCCAGTGAGGTGCCACAGGGCAGAAAGGTTACACCTAGATGGACTCCTATAGAAACAACCTACACTCCTCGGTGGGGAGGGTTACACTGACAGAGAGATGAATAGATAGACAGAGGATGGAGGAAAAACAGGACTGAGAGAGAAAGACACCACTGACTGTGGTGTAAATGTTGATCGGTAGAGCGAGTTTAAGGACTGAAGCTTGTGAGGTAGAATTTCTCTTTCAGGGATATTTTCTTTTTACAGCTCTACAAGAAGAATTCAGATACATTTATTTCCCCAAATAAAAACATAAGGACCATATTCATTATGCATGCATTGACCCTACACATAGCTGTTACACAAATTACTGATTTATGCACATGTTACTCTTTCCAGCTCCCTACTAAACATATAAGCTGTTTTCACAAATGCACTCCTGAAAATATCTAGATAATTTGAGGAGGACTGCTCCGGATATTCTCCTGACCTGGCTGTACACCTATGCACCTCAAAGTGGGAGACTTTCCTTGTCAGATGGGTGGGGGATCGGGGGGGCTCCCGAGGCAGATATGACGTAAAAAAACCCGACTCGGACTAAGCAACAGAGTCCGCTATACGATGCTAAAATTAGAATATTTGCCTTGATATCAATGCTACGTGTAGTTCAACAGAATCACAATATGAACTGAAGAGTGGCAAAGAACATACTGACGAACAGAAAACATAATGCAGCCGTTTAATTACGTGCACAGAGATCGCAGTGGTCGCGTGCAGACAGTCTATGCACCGTGCAGCAGTCACAGTATATAAACGTCCCTCCCCCTCCTATTGGCTCGAGGTGAATTCTCCAGAGAATATCCTGCTGCATTCTCACATCAGCTCATTCGGACTTGCTGCGAAAAAAATACTAGGGGTCTGGCAGGAGAAACTCTGAGTGAAGTCAGAGGGAAAAACTCACCCTTGAACTATCAGGAGTTTTTCAGGAGATTCCTGAAAGTGTGAAAGCACTATTAGATTCATCACAGCTCACAGAGTCTCTCTCATTGTGTGTTTGTGTTTTTCAGATGTTTTCTTTGTGTCTCAGGCTGTGCCATGAGCTCAGGGACAAGTCTGTGTCAAGTTTAGTCACATTTTTCAAGACTTTCATCTGAGAAGTGCCACATCAACAAACTGACTTTCGTATTGTGAGAACGCACAAAAAAACAAGTCTGATGAGGCAAGAAGCTCCAGTTAGACTGTTTTTTAAACAATCACTGGTAGAGCCCAGTTTGTGTGGAAGACAAAACAACTTCTCCATGTGTGCAGAGATCTATTTTTATCAGGGCAGGACTGCAGGCCCAGGATATGTGCACGCATGTGACAGCTAACACGCACAAACGTATAAAGGCTGTAATTGTATGTAGACAAAGGTTCACTTTGAAATGAGCCATTTTAAACAAGCTCACTTTTGGAAATACCTGTTTAGATGAGCCAGAATGAACATTAGAGGGAAGTAAACACATAGGTGTCAGCTGCTGAAGCTGTTCTCCTGCTTTCATTTTTTGTTTGTCGCCTCCATTCCCTCTGAATCCTCCTCAGGGAACTTGAGCCGCAGGTTGGGTTCCTCTTGTTTCAGATAATCCTACTAATCTTGTTTACAACCTGTGTGAAAGCATCCTGCTTGAATCCTATCAGACTTTGTTGTAGCTACATTCTCAGATTTGTGCAGTGACAACGATGTTAACAAATCATTATAATCAGGGGTGTGTCCAGAGGGGTGTCCAGGGATGGCATCGGCCCCCCTTGAAATCTCATTGGCCACTCCAGATGCTACCCCAAAATCCTTATTGGCTTTTTACTTTGCCAGAGGTGGGACTTTTGTTGAAATCAACCAATCCGGCTGTGATGCAACAGGCAGCTCATAGTTTTCCGTGTGCAGATGTTTGTTTGCAGTTTTTAAAATACTTTAAATTGTGACTTGGAGAATGAAGCTTAGAAGATGTATATGTTGCCATTATCCTGTATTACTTTAAAGTCGATGTGAGTAGTGCAGACAGAGGAGTAAATAAATGCTCTACATTCATGTGTGCACACAAACTTGAGGCCACCCCTGCACAAGTCAGGGCGCATGTTGGGCCACCCCAGTCCAAAGACTCTGAACACGCCTCTGATTATAACAAACGGAGACAAAAGTATGACAGCCTGACCAGTGCTGTAGTCTAGGTTATTGCAGTGGGTAAACTCTGATTTCTCCCCACCCAGCCTTGTTCACACTCGTTGTGAAGGGACCCCCCCCCCCCCCATAGGCATCAGCACACTCATTAACACATAGTATACATACACATTGTTGAGAGAACTCTGAAAGACTGGTTATGTGTGATCAACGTCTCAATTTATTATAAGCCACCCAACAACACAACACAACGGGGAGATTAGACAGATTTGCGGCTGACTGAACTGAGCACAGGATAAACAGCTGGAAACTTTGAATGCACATTAAAGAGTGTAAACTAAAGAAGAGCTGAATATTAAGAACGTTATTGTCTGAAATGAATGCTCTTTTAAGATGGCCATGCATTATAAAGTCATACAGTAATGGACTTTATACATGTTCAGTTGTTAGTGACAGCTTTGAATGTCGGCATGATCTTTCATTTTCTACTCTTACCAAGGACACCTGTTTTTAAAAGCCTGACTCTGGCCAGGTCTCATAAAAGGAACAAGGACATTTTATTCTGTATCTTCTATCACTGTGGATCAAAACTTTATATTCTGTTGATATCTGGATACACACAGCTGCAGCATCTCCTCCCCTCTCCTGCATTCATTTAAACATAAAGTAATATTTCATTAGACATGACAGCTGACAACACGTAACAAAGGACCAGGGTCGGACTCAAACCCACACAATGTAAAGTTTGCATTGTTAATCTGCTGCCGCTGCAGTGTCATCAAAAGCTACAGATAGCTTCAGTGCCAGAAGGCTTTCGAAAAAAACACTGAATGATATATCTCCTTTAGTGGTTCTACCAATCAATGCTAGCATGTTTTAAACTTTCTACGCAATAACTACTTGAGCAAGCAACTGTGCTGTTTCCCTGGTAACGTTAAGTTACATCATATCTCGGTCGACGGAAGCCCATATGGTCTGAGAGTCTGCGCTTCACAGCACAGTCAAAGCTCACAAGGTAAATTTTATAAATGTTTATAGTCTTGCAAGGTTCTGAGTGGGTTTGCAGAAATCTGGGACCTCTCCTCGGGGGTTTACAGCGTATACCTGCGTTTCAAGTAGACCACACCACTGAGACAGACCCAAGCTGTAATGACCGGAAATGTCCTTTCAGGCAACTCTGCTGTCTCACCTTCTACCTCTCGTTAAATTAACTGGAGCAGAAAGAAAGAGTCATAAAGTCAGTGATCCCAGCTCTTTAAAAATGTGTACCTTATGCTTGATAAGGTAGGCTAACATTAGCCACCTTAAACCACGAGGTCAAACAAGAACTGCAAATGCTGACCAAATTTCAATATTTGAAACATCGGAGGAACGTGGACACCCAAACCTCTTAGCGATGACCTCTCATTCTTTATTTTTGCTATTTTACTTTTCACTCATAAGCCCTTCAAATCCCGGGATGGCAAGCAGAAGTTGCAAGGTGATAATGTGAGTGGAACTTTGCCCTGAATTCTCCGCTACATGAAAAGAGAGTGGCCTTGAGCAAGGCACTTAACCCAGCTCGTGTCAATGTGCTCAGTGACTGAAAGAAGTCTGGAGACAATGCAAAGCTTCTGGTTCTGGGCAGTTCCCAGTAGCCAGACTTAGCAGACTGTGGGTTTCACTGGGCAGCTCTCAGGAATGAACGTGCATTACTGTAAAAGCAAAGCAGGGCATTTTTAAAACATGTGCATGCATGTGCACACTCAGCAGGAGCAAATCCTTCCCTGGATGAATAAATGTATATACAAATCTGCTGACGATAGCTTTCAGATCAGTTAGCGAAATCAACGGTCATCAGCTTAAAAAGCACCCGGCAGACATACAGTGCGGACAGATATTATTCGAGGAGAAGACAGGAGAAGTGAAAGGTGAGAGGAGTGAGAAGAGAGTGTCATGGCTCGAAGCTCTAACACACGGTCTATTAGAGTCTGATTGGACCCATTAGGAGGGAAAGACGATATGCGGCGCTCCTCCAGCCAGGCTATGCATTAACCACTGCCTGCTCTCTATTTTGTTGAACACACGGGCTGATCGATGGCAATGAAGAGTGAGGAGAGGAGGAGGGTAGGTGAGGAGGAGAGAAAAGAGGTCCAGGTTTACGGGAAGATAAGCCGGGATCGATAGATAGACAAGGACTGCTGCTGCGTGCAGGGAGATGACGGAGGAATGCGAGATGCAGCAGATTCACACTCGTTCACCTCATCAGAAGTGATGGAGGGGAACCTGTGTGGGTGTGTGTGTTAGTGTGTGTGTGTGTGTGTCTGCTAGAAAACTTAGGCAAGTACCATCCTTTGCTTGTGCAGGGCCGCATGTGTAAGTATCTTTACAATTGACCCCTCGTCAAGCCCCGCCCTCCTTGGTTACTACCATACACTGTAAATATTTATGGACGAAGCCTGAGTGATGTCACCCATCTGTTCCTGCAGGGGGCTCATCTGAGGCTCATCGGCAGCAGCCGCCATGCTGGAAATCCTGTCTCAGCCTAACTTACAGTCAACCTAACGACAGACTGAGAGCTGGAGCTGAGGCGGGTTTTAAGCTTCCTGACAAACCGTTACATCGCGCCCACCTGTCAATCATGTCAGCTACGCGCCAAACTATGGATAACACGCATCGTTTTTAAAATCTAAAAAAAAACGTTTAAACGTACAGTATGTAAAATCCGCTGCTAGGGGGCTCTCACAATCAAAACAATAACAAAAGATGACGTCGAGATTCGCTGGGTATTATGGGAGAAAACGAACGAACTTTAGTCCATTTTTAATTGAAGTTAGATATTTGAACGTAAACATTAGCATGCAATTCTACATACTGTACCTTTAAATCAAATTCACCCCCCGTACAGTGTGTGCTAGTGATGACAATAACTAATCAGACCTATTTAGTTTGTTGAACCAGGCTGAAAACATGTTCATTTATGCTGTAAAAACGGCTTTTTTGCCTGTTGTGTGTTTGTGACTCCCGGTGTTCCTGCAGTCAGCCTCAAGTGGACACTCGGCGTACTGCAGGATCTTGCACTTCCGCATTGGCTTCATTTTTCAAGACCGGAGGTTGCCGCTTGGTTACTACATTACTTTTACAGACAGAAACATGGCAGAAGAAGGGTGTTGAGTTTCCAAAACTCAAGTTGAGGAATGAAGGTCTGTCTTTAATAAATAAAAGGCCTGCTGCACTTTGCAAAGATCTCACTGCAGCGCGAGGATTTACAGCAGCAGCAGCTTGTGTTGTATTACAACGACCTGTCTATGCAGGGTGGTGTTAGTGCTCAATAAACACTGCCACAGTGATTGGCTGTGTATCAGGGTGTGCCATAAGTGCAGTACATTTATTTGTGCATGCCAGACACCTGTCAAATGCCTTGATGTACATAACCTCTGCCTCCATCCTTCGAGCACTTTCCCCCACCCCCCCTCCTCCCTCTATTGCTCTCCTCTCACTGTCAACCCCCCCTAACTTCCCCTTTCTGCCCTACTCTCCCCCATTTTTTTCTCTCCAGGATCTGGGTGTCTGTGATGGCACCCTGTCAGAGAAAAGCTATTTATGATCGGCAACCAATATCCTCCCAGAGATAAACACACACCGCTTGAGTGAAAGATAGAAAGAGAAGGAGAGAGGGCGAGAGAGATCCAGAGTTATTAGAGAGAGAGAGAGAGAGAGAGAGAGAGAGAGAGATAACTGCATTGTGACAGTATGTGTAAAGGATAAAGAGTTTTCTCCCCACACATCTGAGTTTTAATATGTGTGAATGTGTGTGTGGTGTGGGTGGCTCGGTTGTTGTTGTCATGGTTTATGTGTGTGTTTAAGTACACAGAGACTCCTGTCTTGGGGTCTCTATACTCTGCAGGCGATTTGGAAGTGAGGATATAAACTACTTTTATCATAGGAAATGAAACGAAGTATCACAGAACCAGCAGTTCAATCCAACACACAGCTGACCGACACACTCCTAGGGTTTGATTTTAACACAAAATAGAGGTGGTTATAGATTAAAACCTTTAATTTGTAAATACATCATAGAGATGGGACTTCATTTTTTGATAAACGTGTCATGACTTACTGTTGTTTAGGTTTTGTTCCCAGTTTTTGTTGCGTAGTTGTGACTTCCTGTTTTATTTTGTCATTTCCTGTGTATCTTTCTGTTTTCAGAGTTTAGTTGTCAGTGTTTCCTGTTTTATTTTGTAGCCCCCCCCCCCGTGAAACATGTCTATAGTGTTTTTTCCTGCCTCTGTGTGTTTTGATTGCCCTCATTGTCCTCACCTGTGTCTTGTCAGGGCCCTGACACACCAAGCAGACGGCGAAGAACTAGTGGGGACGAAGGTCGACTGTGGCGTCGCCTCATGTTGCCTCAAGTCGTCTCAAGTCGCCTCAAGTCGCTTTTGTCTTGGCCAAAAAGTTGAACTTGAACACACCACAAAGACTACAGCCGACGGCCAACCACCACGTACGTTGTGCGCATGTGTGAAAATAAATAACTCTCCATGCCAGCAGGCGGCGGTAGACCGTTGTTATGATACGAGAAGACCATTTTCACACCGCTGTTGTGCACCACTCGTATTATAGATAGCCTACTAATCGAGAATAATGTCTGATAAAAAGTTGAAAATGGCACTGGCGTTGTCAGCCCTTTGTCTTTTAGTGGAAAAAGAAAAGAAGAGGCGGAGGCGATAAATAAGGAGAAACCCCACTAATGGGTGAAAGCATGGATACTACAGCGGCAGGCTCAAGGGGCTTTCCTGAACCTGTGTGGAGAGCTGGAGATAAATGAAACCTCCGAACAGCCAATCAGTGAGATTCCTCTCACAGACCGCGCTGACCGACGCTGATTCGACATGTTTGCTGAAAAAAAGCAGACAGGGGACGACTGGTAGTGACGGACCTTGACACACCGCAAAAACCAGGGCGACAATCGCTCACCATCAGTCAAACTAGGACCGAAAGCCAATGATCTGCTTGGTGTGTCTCACCTGTGTTTGATTCCCCCCAGTGTCTATTTAGTCCCTGCGTGGGGAAAATCCTTCTGGGAACATAGGGCCTAATTTTGATGGGGGGGGGCACACTCCACTCTTCTGCTTCAGTCTAAGTATGACTTTGACTCACACACACAGGCTAAAGATAACGTGTGAGCGTCCACATTTACACCATTTCACAGCCCTTACCTTCAGCAGCTCTCCCAACAAAGACGCTCTGAAATCTAATATCCTACCCTGATTCAACTTTCTGCTCCCTTTTTTCTTCTTCTCCTTTTTGTTTGCTTCTCTCGTATCTTCGCTCTGCTCGTTCTCTTTGTCTCGCTGCAGAGTAATTTCACTCTGGGAGCACCTGAAAATGCCTGTAATTTTTCGACACCCTGTTTTGACAACTGCCATTCTCTTTCACTTCTTTTGAATCTTCACTCATTTTACTTTTTTTACCCACTACTTTTCTCTCATTGAGTGCCAGTTTTGCTGTTTGCAGAGGAAGGCTCCGGAGGAGGCAGAAATATTCTGTTGTGTTGTTCGTCTCCACCCTTTGTTCCTTTTTACTCTTACTTGCTTTTGTTCTCCTCCCTCGCCGTGTGATTTCTCCTTAATCTCTCGTTCACTTGTCTTGCCTCGGTCCTCCTCGTGAATGTTGAATAGACGCACTCGACTCAGATGAAGGTCACATTGGGCTAAAGGAGAGAAGAAGAGAGGGGTAATGAAGTACGGGGGGGGAGCAATCTTGTGTTCTTGTTTGTTTGCACATGTGTGTCCATGTGAGATGATCAAGGCTGCTTTAAGCATTTTTAAAGTCTCTTTCAGGGGAAAAACACAACAACTGTGCTGCTCAGATATTCAAACACAGATTCACATCCACAAGCAATTCAACCTCATTTCATGAGATTGTATGCTGACAAAAAAGACACATCAACCCTTAAAAGATCTGAGCATGATTACATCACGAAGTAGCACAGTGCACATCAGCGATCTATACATAGACTGCTTGATGGATAAAAAGTGGATGAATCCTTCGCTCTGGAAATCAAAGCCAACGTGGAGCAGCTTGCAGCCGGTGGATTCTTTGCAATGCTTAGCAGAGGGCGGATCTAGTAGAACTTGTTACGGCCTCCTTAACCAAAACTAATTAAACAAACATTCAGACTGAAAACATAAGGACGCCCCACCCATTTAAATTTCAACCCCGGGATTTATTAAATATAAATATCAACCCCAAAGTTATCAAAGATAAAAAAGAAACCAAAGAGGCTGGAGACACCGGCGGATAGGAACCAAAGATGGGAAGGTGCAGATCCTTCGAAATCCTTCCTCAATCGAAACGTTGCCCTTAATAAAGTTGCTCAATGGGAGCTGAACAGTGTGCAGACCTATCTCTTTTTTCCGTAGGTGCAGAGCCAACCACAGCGTTTCCCGCACGTAGACAATACCTGGACGGGCCGCCCAAGTATATTTCCGTCTTTTTAAATTCATTTTGTATTAATTCACAGGTATGGCGTCATTCTGTGGGTAACACTGCAACCACGTAATGGTTCGTGGCTCTCGGCACCTCCCCATAAAACTACCTACTGTAAAAAAGGGGAACAAAGGCTGTTACAAGGGAGGTTTTGGTCTAAGTCTTCTTCATGATTTTTATTCAGCACCATTCAGAGTAAAGAGAAGCAGAGGCTGGGTTTGCGTTAACGCAGGGCATCCAGGAGGTTAATTCAGCTATCATGGTGACCCCTAAATCCAGCTAGAGACCTTCCCGGCGCCAAAACACTGAAATGGTGACAGCTGAAATGCCACCACTCTTGCCATCATATGGAAGCTTTTCTTTAATTGTTGGGCTTTTCACTCCTTTATTCAAAGCCAGGACAATGGATAGAGTCTGAAATCAGGGAGAGAGAGAGAGAGTGGGACCTCAGCCTCTGTACATGGGGTATGCAAACTAACCACTATGCCACCGGCGCTCCAAAACGTTTTGCATGAACATGAAAAAATTAACATCTGCTCTATTTTTCTGCATTAACAAGATAATTATCTCTGGATAACGAGTTACGAGGTCCTTGCATCACTGGCGCCTCAGTTACACTCTGTTTATCGTCTCTTGAGTCTCCACGTAGCGCCTGAATGCATCACAGAAGCATCACATTATATCAGTAAAGCGTGTCTTATCGGCTCAGCTGATCCTGACAGATCAGAGTGAAGTTTGTGTCTGAACTGCAGAGTCGACAAACTAAAAACAACATCATCTATGTGACCTAAAGAAACGAGTGTCTCCTCATGTTTCAAAGCAGAATAAAACTGTTAAACTGAACAGTCTGGGAACGTTTGCTGCTTGAAGAGGTCTAAAGGAAGCTTCTGTTGGGATTTAGAGGAACCTGTAACACGTTAATTCAGGAAACATAACAGATGTTTATGTGTGAATGCAACACGCTTCCATACCGTCCACAAGCTCGATAAACTAAATCTTCCCTTTATTGTACAAACATTAAAGGACTTTTTGATCCAGTAGATGTCGCCCTTGAGCACCAGCATGAAACCAAATCAAACTGCTGTTTGGCCACACCTCCTCTATTCTGAAGCCTCCGCTCTCCTCCAGCGACACACCTCCAACCCCTCTCCACTCGCGGTCGCACGAAGGAGTTATGAATTAGAACGCACCATAATTAAGCACCATTAAGCGCAAGCAGCGGACAAAATTGTCCTTTGCGGGAGCTGCAATCACCTGTGGCCTGCATTGTTGTGTTAGCATGCTAATGTTAGCGCTCTTTAGTTAGCTAATAGCTTCACATTGCACATAAATTAACACAGAATGACAGTGATTTAAAAACTCTTACGTGACATCCAAATAAGCAGTGAGTTTATGTTCTTCTTCTTCTCTCTAGTCCTCGACTAAAACAGCTTTTATACACAAGGGGAGGAGCCGGCCGTCCCGTCCATGTAAACACGGCTCTGACAACAACACAGCCAGCGGGACTCGAGCTTCTCCCTCATTGTAGACAGTCATGACTCAGAGACACATTTACACAGGAGAGACTGGATCTCTGATATATTTTTGTGTGAAATGTCGCACATTCTACCTTTACGGCACATTGTTGAAGCAAACCAAAGCACCAAAGACAGCGAGGAAATGTCTATTCAATTTTAGTCTTAAAGTGTTATTTGAATCAGAGGCCCACTTGTCTTCGAATACGGACAGTAAACTCCACAAACATGCCTCTTTTTTCTTGCATAGACACTAAAACTGCAGATATATTTGTTCTTCAAAGCTAGTGCAACAAAGGCTAGCTGCTAAAGCCTTCATGATTTCCCCCAGCTATTTGTCCACATGTTTTGACCTCATTTCATTTGATAAATAGATACAGGAAAAAAACTGAGTCAACATCTCGAGTAATCTTGTAAGCTTTAGCAGAGCATATCAAACAAAAATCCTTCCTCATATGTGGAGAGAGTTACACAAACAAGAGTAAAAGTGGACGATGCTAAGTCTCCCTGTGAGGACAGCTAGCAGGTCAATGTCAGGATTTCATGCCTCAAAGTCCAACTTTAGGAGAGAAGGTGCACATTCACACGATGTTCTAGCAAAACTCCCCCCTTTTATTTAACATCTGACATACAAAACAACACACACCTAACACCCTCAAGGCGCTCTTTCAGTGGGTCCCAGGGTTCACACTGCATATCACATAACTAACTGCCAACTCTCAGCCCGAGTGTGTGTGTGTGGTTGGTTTGTGTATGTGTGTGGAGGCAAAGATTCATGTCAACATCAATGGCTCACTAATCACAACGAGAGCGCCGAGGGCCAAGCAGACACTGTGGGTAACATATGGGCCGGCTAGTGTTACACAGAGCGAGCACACAAAGGCTACAGCAGAACCTTCTGACTCCGTCATAGTTCATCCAACGCTGTCAATAAAGCAGACACCGGAAACTCACTCACACTCTGCACACGCTGCCCTGCACTCTATCGACTGGGAAAAGCTTTGATGTTCATCATGTTCACTATTTATCGATCGAACACAAAACCTTCATGCAACAGGAAATCAGAAATCTCTGATTCTCTCTCTCAGGTTGTAAGTGAACAGTGCAGCCCCCTTTGGGGTAAAAAACTAAACAAACACTGTCCTGTGAAAACCCTTGGATTCAAACCTTCTTTTTAAACAACCCAATAGCTGTTAAACAGTTCATTCATGGGGGCGGCTGTGGGTCAGTGGTAGAGTCAGTCGTCTCTTGACTGGGAGGTCGGAGGTCCGATCCCCAGATCCTGCAGCCGATGTGTCCTTGGGCAAGATATTCAACCCCAAGTTGCTCCTGCTGCTTCGTCGGCGGTGTTTAAATGTGTATGAATGGAGTAGTAGCAGCCTCTACCATCAGTGTGTGAATGTGCAGGTGTGACCTGTGGTGTAAAAGCGCTTTGAGGAGTCAGAAGAAGAGCCCGACCGATTAATCGGCCCGCCGATAATACCGTCCGATATGACCACATCCCGTGACTACCAGTATCGGCTAATTTTATCCCACATATACGCCGATAATACTAGATTTATTCACCAGTCAAATAGCTACTATTTAAGTGTTATTGTATTCAAGTAGCAGTTCTCTTTCTTGCTGTCGCCAGCAGAGGGCGCTATATAGATTACAACAAGCATCATCACTCTGATACTTGTACTTTCCAGTTGAGTGACCATCTTGTCTTCATGATATATCTTTTGCACAAGTGTTTGATATCTGCATTTGAGGGATCAACTCAGTAAATGTGTATATCTAAATATATCTCTACAGATTGAAGATAGAGCTCAGAAAGATATCGCCTGATAAATTGGTATCAGGTCTTTTTGGTCTCCCCAATATCGATATCGGTCGAGCTCTAGTCAGAAGACTAGAAAAGAACTTTACAAGCTCAAGTCCATTTACCATTTATCCAAACAGTAGACACATTTTGTCATCCTTTAAAAAGAGAGATTAATCCATAACGGCTCTCATTCGCCAGCCAGTGTCAGCGTGAATCCTGGTGTTGACTCACTTTTCTAAAGGAAGAGAGCACCCACCCACAGAAGGGATTTATCCTCTTCTCATTCTTGCAAGAATATAAAAAGCTGTTTAACTAAAAATGTGAACCCCTATTTGACAGCAGGTCCTCCGAAATCAAGTTAGTTTAATTAAATGTGCTGTAAAGTGAATTTAGACTTAATGAGGAAGCTCGCGGCTATGAGTAACACACCTTATGAGCACAGTGTGTGCGTGTGTGTGTGTGTGTGTATGCTGCTTCTGGTGGAGCGTTTAACCCTTCAGTGAGCATCTCCACCTGGGACTGAACTGACGGCGTGTCTGTTGAAGCTTTAACAGCAGCAGAATAACTTTAAAGGCTGTGAGGAAAAAAAGAACTTCAAAATGAAAAGTACTTCTGCTTCTGAGGCCACTGGCTGGCTTACCTACACACACACACACACACACACACACACACACACACACATACACACACACACACACACACACGCGCGCACACACACACACACACACACGCGCGCACACGCACACGCGCGCACACACACACACACATACGCACACACAGCGGTATGTGACAGCGCAGCAGCATACGGGACATCATGGTGGATTTTTCCTAAATAAGTAAGTCATCCAGACCTCAGCTTTCCATTCGCTTCATCCAGGAGAACACAGCAGCCAAAACCCTGCAAGGTTCCACACAAACACACACATACACACACACACACACACACACACACACACACACACACACACACACACACACACACACACACATTCACATAAAAAGGCATGCACAAACCAATGCACACACACAAGCACACACATAAGGCCAACAAAGAGAAAGAGGGTTTGAGTGGAGGGGGAGCAGAGGGGTTTTTGGTTAAAAAGCAAGGTTTCAAGAACACCTGCGCACACACACACACACATACACACACACACACCTACACACACACATACACACAAACGTACACCTCCAGCTGCTGGCTGGGTGGATGGCTGGCTGGCTGTGTGTTTGACAGGCAGCACAGTGAGGAGCTGAGTGGAAGCTAGCCAGCTGCTTGTGAATCAGCGGTGACTAACGGTTTAAACCTGCACGTCTTCAGCTAATCGCCTGCATGCTTATTGTAAATGTGTGTGTATATGTGTGTGTGTGTGTGTGTGTGGGCGGTGTCTTATATATCAACATGTGTGAGTGTAGCACAGTGTGTGTTGATGTGTTAGCCCGCTTGCTGCCACGATATGAGTCTTCCCCATCAGGCCCCATTGTGACAGGCCCGGCCTTTAATTGCTCTGCTCCAGATTTAACATTGTCTGAGCCGACAGCATCCTGATGAGCAGAATAAAAGTGGAGTGACGATGTATCCATCACTTCCTCCAATATGCCTCGACAAGAGCACAGCTACTTGCTCCATTTGATCGCTGCACAAGACAACGCGATGGGATGCTAATCACATGCAAAAGGCTCAAGCTTTGAGCACTTGCCAAAGTGTGTAGGTCTGCCTTGTTAGGGTGCACGGGCATGTGTGTGTGTGTGTGTGTGTGCCAGTAATGGCAGCTCTAATCAGCAGCAGGATTGGAAGAGGCATGTGGCAATAAAGCCCAACAAAATGCCTGCCAGTCCCTATTAAAGTCGAGCAGCCTCCCAAACCCTGTCTGAGAACACACACTCACATATGCACACACACACACACCACACACACACCGTACTCCATCTTGGTGGACATCTGGCCAAGGTCGGAGAAAGATTTGAGCGATGAAAGCCAACTTTCAACCCCCTCTAACACCACCATCACTCACACCACTTTAAAAAACAACCCCCAAAGAGATTGAGCTGCAAAGCTGTTCTTCAGAGTCTTTGTCTTCCACAGCGATTTAGTTTGCAAACTCTGACCTCTTTAAGTGCGTCCCATTACTAGCTGGTTGTGATTACAGGCTAAAATCAGAGGTGGAGGTTATTCTCTGGGACCATAATCCACACCGAGGGACAGCAGAGTAGATTCCTCCGCTGAGATCCCTCATGAGAGTCGTCAACTGCAGGATCGATTATTCAGCGCACCACAGAGGGGACTGATATACAGCTGAGGGTTCAGCATCTGTCTTCATCGTGCTTTGTTGCCCTGGTTGTGAAATATCGTGTCTGCTGTGTGGTACATTAGTAGTCCTGTAATAGGGTCTGAGAAATATGTGGCTTTAAAGATTAGTATTGACATTTCAACATAGTTATAATTCTGTATTTAATGTTTTTAGCTCTACCATTTACTACTTTTATCAGATGTAACTAACAGTTTAATGGCTTTATTTATAGATGAGTTATAAGCCATGTATGAGGGAAGGTGTTGGGTTGCGAGCGGCAGATCGTCTGGACCAAAAGCAACTTATGTACTACTTCTTGTGCATTTTCAACACTTTTAAAAAGTCGGTGTAAAACAAGCATGAAGCTCATGATCCCGAATGAGTCATTTTAACACACCACCAAAGTCTGTTTACAAAAGTTTCACACTGCATTCATTGGCTGAATAGGAGATATGTGAAGTCTATTTATTATTTATTATTGCCGTAAGTGATGTCAATTGAGTCAGTGTTGGTCGGAACAAAATGCAAGTTTGAATAGAAGACATCAGGGTGTGATGTTGGGATGAAGTAAACGATCCCCATATCTGTAACCTGCTCCTCATCTCTGCTTCATGCTAACACTTTGAAGCTACATTAGCTTCTAATATATAAAAATCCCAGACTGAAGATTTGGTTGTCGAGGTGTTTATGGATTGACGATGAAACGTGCAGTGCTTTATGATCACAGTAAATAATGAATTCATCGTAAAGAGATCCATAAAGATTCCCTAGTGGTCTAGCTCAGTCTGTAGGGACTTCGGTTGGGAACCGGAGGGTCACTGGTTCAAGTCCCATTTCTGACCAGGTCTGGAAATTGGTCTGGAAGCGGGAAAAGTGCAAGTTCACTTCCTGAGCACTGCAGAGCAGCCCTTGAAAAAGGCACCAAATCCTCCCACCAGCTCAGGAACGCTCACTGTAGTCCCCCCCCCGCATGCTTGTGTATTTATGTGTGTGTATCATGTAGCATCTTATTCATCTAAAATACACTTAATGCCTTACGAGAGGGTGGGACCTTTATTTTTCATGATTAAAAAAAGTGTTTTTTTCCTGAGATTGCTCATTGCTAAGTGTGTAAAGTCGACTAAAGCAGAGGCAGAGGCGCTTAAACACTCAGAAGGAAATAATGACACCGAGGAATAACTGCAGTAAAACGTAAAACGGTTGCACCCATTGTTAAGAAGGATAGTAAACTTTTTTTTTGCTGTTACTGCCACACCACTACCACTAGCAGAGGAGAACTCTGCCAGCTGTGAACTCTGTCGCTGCGGCCCACGGCACAGATGCTATCAAAGCCTGTGGCTCTGCAGCCGGTCAGAATGCATCGACCCAGTTCCTGGCAGTGTGAACGAGCGGGTTTGAAGCCCTATTGTCTCTGCAGCGTGACAAGAAAACCCCCTCTGAATGTGTTGGTGTCGGCAGATAAAGCGGTTTTGAGTGGGACCCTTCCACTATCATCCACTCATTTCCTGTGTGAGGCACAGAGCCTGCGTCGGGTGCTTTTGGCAACACATATTGGTTTGAGCTGAGGAGCTGTGATTATTATTCTTGCTGTGCCAGAACACACAGAAACCACGGAGGACTCAAAATACTGAGCAGCACCTGGTATGTGAGCTAAAACTGAGGGAGAAAAAAAACAATGGCTCACATTTGTGAATACATCCACAACACACTCACAAGCGCTTTATATCAAAGGCACCGAGTCCTCGAGCTTTTATCTGCTTTATAAAGTTGAAAGGAATCAAATCCTCCCCAAGAGAGCAGCGAGTTCATTCAACTGAATTAGTATAAGTCTGTTTTTGAGTTTGACGGCGTTCGTGTATTAGAGAAGGACAGCTCTGAGAGTGCAAGGGCTGGGAAATCTTAATGTGCATGCATGCATTTGTGTGTTTTACGAAGAAATCTGTTGACATAAGAGGGAGAATGTGACGGTAAAGCTCCTGCTGGGGCCCTGGCCTTTCCGCGAGGCCCAGTCCCAATATTTGTCTCATAAAGAAATAAGCCCAACAAATCCCTCCGTCGTATGTGCACTCTGATAAAATCTGCAGCGCTTTTTACTTGACCACTTTCACCCCATGAATTCTGCTTTTCTCACTACACACTCTTTGGGGGTTGTCAACATGCAAGTCAACTTCCCCATCTGTAATAAGAGTCCAAGAGCCCAACCCTCATGGGTTTATTAGACACCAGAAAGTCAGTTGCAGTGGTTCAACATTTCATAACATCACAGTTAAGAAATCAAGGTTAGTGGGTTATTCAAAAAAGTACATCCCTCACACACTCCAGCACCTGTGACCACATCCCCCCTGTCCTTCATAACCTCCACTGGCTCCCCATCCCCCAGCGTAGCCACTTCAAACTCCTCATCATCACCTCCAAAGCCCTCCATAACCTGCCCCCCCCGTCTGAGCTAGTCCACCGGCACACTCCCCACCGCACTCTCAGAGGTCTGATGACCCAAACTTCCTGCCCCCCATTCCTGCAGGACTAACCATCGGTCCTGGGGGGGACAGGGCCTTCTCCGTTGCTGCTCTCACCCTCTGGAACTCACTAAGGATTCTCTCTGTTTATTACTTATTTAAATACCTTTTATTGTCATCATGCTTGGACTGTACAGTATGAATATTTTATACTCAATGCACAGATGAAAATATTTTAAATTTGATGCATCTATAACTTACGGTGCCTAAAACCCCTGAAAACTTTCGATGATGTGTGAACGCAAACAGCAAATGTTTTCAGTCCCACTTTACCAGCAATTCCTGAATATATTTTCCACTTGAAGTCGGGGTGAGCTGATGTGAGTACACGGCTGGGCGAGCGGGAGGAGATGACGTTAATATGACCAGCACAGGACCAGACTGTATGCATGTGTCCGGTGTGATCTCCGTGCACGTAATGAAACTGCTTCATTATGTTTTCTGTTCATCATGTTCTTCTCCGCTCCTCTGTTGATGATGTGCATATGTCGAACTACATGTATCAAGGAAAATATTCTCATAAAAGCATCGTATAGCGTTCTTTTCTTACGTCATGTCTTGCCTCCTGAGACTCCCACCCTCCTACCCGACAGGGATAGTCTCCCGCTGTGAGTTGTTCGTGTGAACAAGCAAGTCAGGGAGCTTTCAGGGGCAGCCTGCCTTGAAATTTGCGAGAAATGTTTAGGAGTGCATGCATAAAAATCCCCCAATAAAATCGAGAGAACTCAAAATATCTTGGGATTAAAGAGTACTGATATGCAGCTGTGAAAAACTTTGATACTCTTGTAATGGGTTAAAAAAATACTGACATCTGCACACTTTTTTGCTCTTACTTTTATGTCGCATTAATGTCATGTCACTGCCATTATCACCTGAGCTGAATACACATTAGCAATTTCTTTGCCTATTCAGCTGCAGTTTGAAACACATTTATGTGGCAGCTTAGTTCCGTGACCTTCTGAGTTTCAGAGCAAAAATTTCTTTATTTTCTAAAATGTTTGAAAGAGCAATGACAAAGGAAGAATCCATTAAAACTCTGCTTGGATTTCACAGCATTAGTCCTCACTTTACATGTGATTAAACCCAGAATAACCCAAGCGGCTAAGTGTCTCCCTGAAGCACACCCCAGACCTTTACAGAGGAGGTCAGGATTTCAAGTCCTGAGTGGGCCCTGAAAAATGGCGCCGGCCAGTGAAAAAGTAGACCAGGTAGACATACAGCTTTCCTTTTCTTTTATAGACTCATTCAAGGTCAGTACAAGTGCGATTTTTCCTCTTTCTCTGCTGAATAACCAGAGGCGGGGATATCCTGTTTCATTAGCTTTCCTCTCACTGCTGCTGCCGTCTGTCCGACAAAATGTAACTGGCTGAGGGTCGGAGCTGCAGCTGAAATAGCAAATAGCAGAGAGCCCTACATGGGTGGAGGATTATTGACAGAGAGGAAGGTTAAAGCGTTATATACGTGAGCGTGGATCAATGCATGATTCTATTCCTGTGAGTGTGACTGAGTGTGTGTGTGTGTGTGTGTGTGTGTGTTCTTAGGTGCTCCACACACATATTCCCACTGAGCATTATGTGTTTTGAAAGCATAATTTGTGTGCATATTTACATCCGCCTCTGCATGTGTGTAATGGTTTGCGTCAGCGTGAGCTCCATGCATTATCACATGAAGTTGCTCTACTAGCCTGCAGCATGACCCTGTCCCTAATGGCCTCTGTGCTTCTGGTGCTGCGGCAGCCAGAGGGCAAATTCAGGAACGCCCTCCCCTTCCATGGTAACCTGCAGGACCTCTGGAGGCCCATTGTTTGGCTGGCTGTCCCGCTCAGGCTCGTGCTACAGCCTTGTGGGACGGATACAGAGGGGAGCTCGACGGCTAAACAAATGACATCATCTCAGTGTTCCTCAAACTCACCTGACACAACATGCAAGTGTTTGACCTCTCCTCACTCTGCCCATCCTGATCATTTTTTGGCTTGCTATATTTCAGCTACAGTTCTTAAGTGCTGCTGCTGTTTGAGCCCTGCACTGTAAATTAAGTATTTAGTTCATGCTGCTGTTAAAAACCTGCAAGAAGGAAGAACAGGGTTGGAAATGATACAAAATACGATGGGAAACATTCAAAAAGGTGAAAGGTACTTGATGAAATTAAAAGAAAGGAAAACAAACAGAGCAAAACAGACACAATGGACTTTAAGAACCCTTTAAAATAATGTTAGGCACAGATTAAAATAACAGATGTAACAGGGAGTGTCGGGCGGGTGGCATCAGCCGCTGTTCAAAGAGCCAATATGTTTCACGTGTTGCAAACTGATGCACTTTTTTGTTTGTCATTTTATAAAAGCCAAAACCAAATTATCCACACAGCAGGAAAGGTGGAAATACAACTTTTTCTAATTTGACTGATCAGGTCACACTTGAGATAAATTCTGGAGAGACTTCAGGGAGTTTTGCCCTGAACTCTGAAGAATATTCCTCATCTATCTACTCTTGTGAGGACATCTGTTCCTCCTAACACACAGCAGGTGACTGACATCTGCGCACACATGCACAGAGTGAGCTCACCCTGTTCAACCTGACATAATGAAGCACATAATCACATCGACGGACGCTGAGACACAAAGGAGTTAAATGAAGAAGGATAATCCGTACATCCCAACACACACACACACACACACACACACAGAAATCTGCATGCACGCAGAGATGCTTCACGAGTGCATGGAAACACAGCTTCAGACTGTTGCCACAGACTGACAGAAGAAAGAAGAAGGCATTAAAATTTATGTTTGAATAAATTCAAGTGGAATTCCTCTCCTCTAAATAATACTAATTTGACTTGATCAAGGAGTCACAAAGAGAGAAGAAAGAAAAAGACTCTCACACACACACGCACACACAGAAACACACACACACACACACACACGCACACACACACACACACACACACACACACACACACACACACACACACAGACACACACACACACGCACACAAACACACGCAGGCATGCACACACACACACTCTCACACACAAAGCCTCTGTGCTGCTCTGGATGAGGTCATCTTTATTAATAAACCCCCTGACTACAAACACACTCACATCAAGGCCCTCACCCTCTCCATCCTCACTCCACCCTCCCCGCCTTCCTTACCTCCTTGAGAAATGGCATTTGCCAGACAGACACAGTAGGGGGGTTGTCTGTAACCACACACACGAACACACACACACACACACACACACACACACACACACACACACACACACACACAAACGCACTCCGCCCAACACACGCACACAGTGCAGGATGGCCTAGAGACAGCATGTCAGTGATCTGTCAGAGGGTAACAGTGCAGAACAGGTGTGTGCAAGAGAGAGAGACTGTGTGTGTGTGTGTGTGTGTGTGTGTGTGTGTGTTTTGGGTGGAAGCAAAAGAGAGGAAGGCCAGGAAGACAGGAAGTTAGTCCTGCACGCACACAAACGCACACAGACACACTATAAGAAACATGCCCCGGCTCATTTGTTCCCACTGACAGGAGAGGAGAGGAGAGGATTTCCAAAAGTTGTGCCTAAGGATGGAGGACAGGTGTGTGTGTGTGTGTGTGTGTGTTAGTGTGTGTGTCGGAGTAAAGCAGCTTACATTTGCTTGAAAGTGACAAACCCGTGTCTCAGTTAGCATGTGTGTTCAGTTGGTCTTGATATCTGCTCATGGTGCGATGTATGATTTGGGATTTCTGCAGGTCTGCAGCCATTTGGCACGCGTGAGTGCCCTTCAGCAAAAAATCTTTCATTACTGCAAGTGGATTTTCACTTTTTGGCAGCAGGTGCTCAGACTAAAATCAAGGCTGTGTGATAAATATACAAGAGACTGTGTGGTTGTGTGCTGCTACAGGTGCAAGTCAAAGGAGGAAATATATTCAAGAAAGGTTTCATCACTCCTCTAAACGATGCACAAGGGTTTATAAAACAATTTAAGATTTGCAGTGCACTGTTCTCATTCATCTTTGTATCCATGACCTGCTTCATATCAAAGTCCAGGTTATGCTAAGCTAGCCTTCTCCCTGCCTACATCCTCCAGCTCTTTGTGGTGGATTCTGCGGAGACAAAGGACCATATGTGATGTAAAATGACTGCAGTATGTTCTGGGTTTGCACCGTGGTTTCAACAGCTGGACATGCCCCAGCACCAGAATGAGGCGACCACAGAGGTTCTTACTCAGCTGCTCAAACTACTTCAACTATAATTTAAGTCCCAGCAGACATTTTGAGCTCTTCCTGCTGATATGAGATCCAAAATCTGTCCCCAGGGATCTAGTCATAGACTTTCTCCAAAGGGCCCTTTCCCTTATCGATGACTACTACTCCTATTATCTTTGGTAGGACGTCCTCAAATGTGTGTAACCTTTTCCTCCCAATCTGACGGACCTGCTTGTAACTCAGTTCATCTACATGCACAGCTGATAAGGCAATTTCATTGGACGACTGTCTTTTTCCCAATACACAGAGGGACAGAGAAAGAGTCGAATTATAGACAGATGTCTGACTCCGCTACAGTAAGTGCTGAAATATCCCCTTTCAACTAGTTACTGCCGGACCTTCTTCCGGTTAACCTATTACATCACTTACAAAACAGTCAACAAACAAGGGGTGGCTGTGGCTCAGTTGGTAGTCGGTCGTCTCTCAACCGGAAGATGGGGATACGATCCCCAGCTCCTGCAGCCACATGTCTGACGTGTCCTTGGGCAAGACACTTAACCCCAAGTTGCTCCTGCTGCTTCGTCTGCGGTGAATGAATGCGTATGAATGAATAATACATGGTACTTCCTTGTTTGGATGTTCTGTACATGAAGTCTGGGCTTCTGTAGGTGGCACTCTTTTCCTGTCTGAGTCCTCAGTGTCTCTCTCTATCATGCTAAACAACACTCTTCTTGTTATTCCTCACTAACTTCTGTTGCTGCTTCCAAATTCAAGACACGGTACTTCCCATGATGCCACTCGTTCCCAAGGCTCCTCCAGGGAATGAATTACATAACATCTGAGTGTTTACTACAGCAAAGCGCAGGCAAAAACAAACGAATGGAAGCTTTATGAACAGAACATTTGTTTAATCACTGTGTCTTCTATGATTTTGAGAAGTAAAAGGTGTGAATGATCACATTAAAGAGTACCACCAAGATGCAAGGTTTTGTCTTGTTTGTGTTTGCACAAAGTGACGCGATGAACATCCTGTCACAAGATGAATTGAAAGTCACGCTGGATCTTCAAGGGAGCTCAGAAACAGAGCATGTGACACGTTTCGACTCCAGCGGGTCTTCTTGCTCAGTAAATGCAGAACAGCTGCTGAATCACACCATTCGCTTTGGTTATAGGCTGCATTTAACTTTTTGGTTAAAATGCAATTTATTTTCCCAACTCAACGAGGCTGTTTTATTGTATTTGTGCGGCTTTTTGATGCCGTGTAGTGGAGAGGCAGCGAGGGTACAAACACACAAATGTTCCCAGCTGGGTTTGAGCACACTTCGAGGCCTCGTGACATCTCATATAAGAATTCTTTTAACAGTCTTTGCTTATTTGCTGGTGTATCCTCCAAAAAGAAAATGAGCAGTGTCCTCGTGCTGTCAGTGGAGACTATATTTAACCAGCGTTTGCATCGTGTTGGCCGGTATTCCTGCATGTGTTTATGGATGCAAATTCAGTGATTCCTCTAAAATAGCAGTAAAAAGATGCCAGGCATTTACATTCATCTCACACTCTGTGACTCACTAAACGGTAAACGACTGGCATCCCAGACACCATGACCAACAAGGATTATATCACCTCGTCATGAGATCACAGCAGGCCTGGAGCCAATAACACGATGTGCTTTAAAGTGTCAGGACCGCCGGAGATGAAACACTCCACTCCCAGCCTCGGCTCACTTACATTTTATCCATTTTCAATGTGAGCCTAACTGGAATCAATGGCGTGGTAATGGACAGTGAGAAACTGTGTTCAGGTGTAATACTACCTGTTTAATGCAGTTGCTGGCCGCTCGATGTGGGTAGATCGCTCGCCTTGTAATGTTGTAAGGATAAACTCTCTCTTTAAAGCATGGAGTGGGGAAAACGAGAGGTCAAGGAGAGTGGGTTTGATTTGGATTTTGAAAGATTGATGTCTGCAGACTGACGGCATCCTTACCAGACGGGGATGTAACTTAAGCCTTGAAACACAATAGATAGATAATAAGAAAGGGTGAGTATTTAGGTGTAAAACAAAACTGTATTATAATGCTTAAACTGAGGATGGATTATGTTTTTGCTAACCGTCATGCAGAACCTCATCCAGCTAGGCCCCAGAAATCTCTCTCCCCCCCCCCCATGGGCGGCCTTGAGTATTTTTTAAATATTTATAAAGATGAATAACTAAAATAATCCTATTTGTTTATGAGCTGACTCCAGTTTTATTTATTTATAGAAATTAGAAAACTGTTCAAAAAATCACATCGAGATAAGTATCGTATCGTCAGTTTAGTGCTGTTACATCCCGACTACAAGATAAGCGATGCAAATGCAAAAAACAACAACAGGGATTCAGTTCCCAAGTGGCTTGTTGCTGTAAACAGTCCAGCGCTGCTTTAGTGCACACTCCCACTAAGTGCTCCGTTTGTACACTTCCTGGGCCCTGGCACAGATGGAAGAGGTGTGCTTCAGCACGGTACAGTTCATGCACGAGCACAAGCACGGGTACACAACGTGGACATGGAGTATAATCGATCCCTGCATTCATTACCGAGAAATCCCGGAGTGTCTGTATCTGACTAACATGACTCAAAATAAGCCACAAAGTAAAGCTGCTGTCATGTTCTCTGTGTTGTTCTCCGATGTGCGGACACCGACTCGACCGTCCCTTTTTATTTGTTTTTGAGTCCACCTGTCTTGTGAACTAAGCACACCTCATAATAACATAAAGCCATGAATGTGTTGTATTACGACGTTATGTACAAGAGGTAACCGTGCTCAGGCCCGGTTAGTCCTGGAGCAGAGTTCAGCACGTAGTGTGAGTGTGTGCTTAATGTGACATCCAGTAAGACGAGTATAAACAGCCTCTTTAAGGAGGGTTAGCATCTCCTCGAGGCGGGTTTCACTGGCGGGTTTAAAGGCTGACGGACGCTCCTGAGTTAAAAAACACAACTTCACATTTTTACAATCACAGATGGAGACGCAAATTAAATCCACTTGTTATTACTCCAAATTAAAACATAAAGATCAGCTCTTAGAAACCTGTTATTTATTCATGCAATCTGTCATCACACACGGCTTCGTCACTAGCACGCTTTTTTCCACTCTCCATCATCCGTCACTAATTGCGAAGCGTTTTGAATAACGTCAACATAAACAAACCTGCCTCTGAATGAATGCAGAAGCCCGTTGGTAGCTGACACACGCCGTCAGCCCTTTGAATCAAAAGCTCAGCAGTCTACTTCAGATGGAAAAATGTCTTCGGTCGGGTAAATTGAAGCCACATCTGCACATAAGCAAAAAGCCAGTGGTGGGCTGACTGTTTGGACAGTCTGGCAGCATGAAAATATAAATGGGTTGAATTCAAAGCACATCTATTATTCATCTTTATCGCAGTTAGAAATCAGGAGTGAAACATTTAAAGGAAAACATCCACTCATTTAGAAAAAGTGAAAGATGCATAGGTCAACAGTTGTCAAAGTAAAACAGCTTAAAAAAAAGAAACTGAAGAAATGCTTTTCACCTTGACAAAAGCCTCCTCGTCCCTTTATGTCAAGGCTGGAGCGGGCCATTTTGTTGCGGCAATGGAAAAACAAAAGTAGCAGGGTGTCTGGGTGGCACACAGGGAGGGGGAAAACGACAGTGGTACAAGGAAATCAAATAAAGAGTGACAATAAATGAAGTGCAGAGGAGGTCTGTGGTCACGGAGCAGAAGTCAGGGAGCTGCTGACGACACCAATCACACATTCTGCCGCTGTCTCTTTTTTCATCACACACGTTGGCTGCTTTCCTATTCTTGTCCGCGTCACTCTATCTCACTTTTTCTCATCATCTGGAGTCTTTTCTCCTGCTCCCGTTCACTCTGTATGAGTTTTTCTCCTTCCTTTTATTTATTTCAGCCTCCATTTTCTCCTTCTCTTGTCTCCGTCGAGCATTTTCTCTTTCTAACTTTGATAAGTGTCTATTGGACCATCTCTCTGCCTCCTTGTTTATCGTGCTCACACTGTATTTAGTTGCCAGACACTTTGTCTTTGTCTCTTTTCAGCCACCCAAACTCTTCTGAGGCTCTTCATATCCATACACAGACGATGCTATATGTAGCTTAGCATAATATCTGTAATCAGTGGGAAACAGCTTTCCTCCCTCAGTTTTGATCAATGATTCAATAACAGAATTCATACCCAAAATGGAAAAACAATACTTGGATGTTTTGCGAATGATTATTTACTATTTCTATCCTGGTTGATGAGATTATCTATTTGTGTTTAATTGATCTTATTGAGACTTCTCTCTCTTCTGTGCCCTGATTGGTAGAACCTTCAGGACATTTTACCATCTGTCTAACAGTGTGTCCTAACAGAATCAGCTTGACTCTATTGTTTCCTATTTGAGTGTCCTAACTGCCCACAAGCGAAGCAGTGCGACATGCCGTTTTTACCCCAACATCCCGTTTCTATTTTCCTCTCTGTCGCTCACGTAGAAGGACGAAGAACGAGGAAGGAGGGGGCTCTACACAGCACTGACACTCGCTTTTCTCACTCAACAGAGCTCGTTAGCTTGTTGTTCAAAGGGGAGATAACGGTGCATAAATAATATCCACATCAGTGATTGAAAAGTTGTGCTTTGACTTGTCAACAAAAACGGAGAAAAACGTTTTTTTCGGCACACTGCGAGCCGTTTAATGACGAGCCTCTGAGTTGTGATTTGAGTCAACAGCTCCTAAATAAAAAGCACCACACTTCAGTTTGTCCACCTTTAATTCAAAAGCACTAGATGTCATTAAGGGGAAACTGAAATTTTAAGAGCGAAGAATTATATATTTAACAGATGCCGTGTGGACAGCAAGCGTTGGTCATGCGCGATGTATAACGCTCGCGTGCTGTTTAGACACGGGGTTATGTGCTGTTTCTTTTTACATCTGTTTTGTGATCTGTGAGTCATGAATCATTGTGGATGTTAATCTCACTGGCTGCAAACAAATCTACCTGCGGGTACAAATGAAGACACCTGAACCTGATTTTTTTTCTTTGACACGAGCAGGGACTTTCCTGGGCCAACTAACGATTGGAAGTATTCCTAAAAAATGTGGGACTATTCTGCTTTAGCTGAAAAACGTAAACAAAAACGATGTCCTCCTTTTTTTGTTCCCAAGTAGAAACAAGAGGTTTTATAATTCTGTAAAGTGCAGGACAGGAATGGATATGTGTTCAGCCTAGCTCAGCATGAAAACTGCAAGCTGCTTATCTTGCCTTGTAAGAAGTAAAAAGTGGATCAACCAAAGCTCATAAATGAACATCCTGGATCTTCTTCTTCATGTAGCTAGACAGCTTCTAAAGCAGTTTTTTTTTTTACACAAATGCCGTTCTTGTGGGGCTGTGTGCACGGGTTTATCAGAGAAGAGGAGGAACAGTGAGAGGAAACGTAACAAACACAAGAGTCCATAATCGTGAGAGTCTGCTTCAAACAGACACAAGATTCTGTAACCACGCCCAGACTCCAGCTCTTTGCATAACACATAAACATGAGAGTGCTGTCAGTATTCCAACGTCACTTTGGGACAGAAATACTAGTATTTTTAAGAGCTTGAACAAGTTCCTCCAACTTTTTAAGGTGTTTCCTTTTCGTCTCTTCCACGTCTGAAGAGTGTCTACCTCTGCAGCCACTCATTCTAAATAAATGATGAGGAATTGACCGATCACACATCCCCTCTGCTAGAAGCAATAAATCAATAGAGCCACTTCTAGTGCTGCTGCTGCACCGGAGAGAACACTCACACACGCACGCACGCACGCGCACGCACGCACGCACGCACACACACACACACACACACACACACACACACACACACACACACACACACACACACACGCACACAGAGTGAAAGAGATACACAACAATGTCTTTATAGTTGGTAACAAAAACTAAAACTGATCCTGCAGCACTTTGAAGCTTCTTGAGTAAACTGTCCACGACGCGCGTTCAAAAAGAGTCCTTCATATATGCCTTCATATAAATGACAAACTGTGTGTGTGTGTGTGTGTGTGTGTGTGTGTGTGTGCTTGTGTGTGTAGATGAGAAATTGTTAGAAAGTGTGTGTGTGTGGGAGGTGTGACGCAGTATGTACGACAGAACAAGAATATGTGAGAGCACAGTGTGTATGAATGTGTTGAATGCTAAAGCTCATGTGTTTGTTGATTTAGCGAAGCTCGCCCACACAGACTCACACACACAAACAAACAAACACACACACAAACTATCTCTCTCTTTCCAAACCCCCTTTGTGAGTCAGTCTTGTCATCAGGGTGTCTGTGTTTGTGCGTTTGTGTACATCTCTTTATCTCGAATCTCAAAAAACCCAGCAGAGTTTCTAGTAAATGTTGTTAATAAAGTCTAGAGGGAGCTCCATGTGTTCTACAACTGTGATCATGCACACACACGCACACCCAGACAGACACACACACACACACACACACACACACACACACACACACACACACACACTCACAACCAAAATGCTGATATATATATAATTAATACGGCTGAAGGAGGTGCAGACACAAAGCACTCAGACAAAGGCACACCCTCACACACACACACACAGAGTCAAGGGCAGAAACACAAACACACTGAAGCGGGTTCAAACACACTCGATCACACTCACACTCACATTCAGACACAAAGAGAGAGAGAGCTGCACGCAGGTTAACACACATTCAAATGGATGCAGACACAAAGAAAGAGCCACACAGGCTCTAAAAACAAAGGCATGCAGACACAAAGAAGCACACACACTTGAACACAGAAAACCACACCAACACACACACACACTGCGACAGACGGCTTGGGCCTGACAGCATGCAGCAGATCCACCAGCGACGTGCGGCGTGACGCACTCAGCGGCAGCCGGCTGATGAGCAACACGATCTCCATACACTACAAGCGCTGAGGCAGCATGCTGGGACGGCCAACGGAGCTCCAGAGAGGACGGTTTTGTGTTTTACATAATACAGGAGACATGGAACAACACAGCAGCGCTGTGAAACAAAGCGTGTGTCCGTGCAGCTGCGAAAGAGACGAATCACAAACACAGGAACACAACGAGCAGAATGCAGCACACGTGCTCTCACACAGAGACACAGGTTGAAAATTACAAAGGAGTGTGAACACATCCAAGGCGACACACACAGTAACTTGACATTACCCTCACATTACAGTGAGTGGGTTAACATGGACTTAAGTATCACCGGCTATGAGCCTTAACCCCAATTTTGATCATATTCAGGATATGACATTTACCTGCACACACAGAAACCTGATTATTTTTATACCTGAGCAATACGAGTATCCCGCTTTCTGATGGTGGAAGTTACCAAGCATCTTGTTCAAGATTTAGTAGAACCTGAAATTTAATGGATCAGAGTCACTTCTTTTCTTCTGATGTTTGGCCACGTAGATTTGCTCCACAGTACGTGTTGGGAGGTCGGCGTCCTGCAGCCTTTTCGCCGCAGACTTTTACCAGGTCAACATTTTGATGCTTTCTCGCTTCTAAACTTACAATTATGTTTCATTCTTTCATCAACGAAAGACAGATCTCAGTTTCTTGGTCGCTCCAGAGGAAATTGGCTCTAGTTGCTGCCGCCATGTTTGTTTTGCTGATACGTCACTTGGCTGAAGCTGCACCTACACCGGTAGTCAGCAGCTGTCAGAAACCGGGGTAAGGCATGCCACACTATCCCGAGTTCTGCAGGTAGAAACATCGGGTTTCTCAAAACCAGGGTACGGGCTTATCCCGGTCTCTGAAATCAGGATATGATTTTTACATGCACACACACAAAAACAGGATATTTTAAAAAATCAGCAAACTTGGGATTCTCAAGTCAATGTAAACGGCCGTCCTCAATATGAACCAAAAAAACATCTCTGGCATGTTTTACTACAGTAATAACATGTCAGATCTCCACAGCTTCTAGCTTCATGTAACAGTTGTTGTTGTGGCTGCTGATATTAAATAAACCTTGAATGCACGGCACAAATACACACACGTCAATAAACCCTCTGCAGACATTTCCTGACAACATTTTCTTTCTTGTCCATATCTTTAATAATAGGAGGAGGCAGACACACTAAACAGACAGGCATGCTGTTGCCATGACGACTTCTGACGCTGCCTGACCGTTTGTTCAGCGCAATCAGGAAAGGAAGCGCTGCAGTTTGGGAATCATCTCATGGCTCTGCCCTCAAAGTGTGAGTGAGTGAATGCTGTCGGACGACCAAAATTTCAAACTTGCCAGAAATTCATCTGGCTGGTCAAGGAGCATGTGACCTGGCCGTGTCGACCCTCGTGCCCCCCCTGTACACTACACGGCAAACAGCCCACGATAAAGATGAATTTCTGCCCAACTTCACAATCACTTGTATGACTCAAAATCAGGTCAGAAAGAGCCCCAATTCAGAGTGTATGCCTTATATCAGCACGCTCACACTTCCAAAGTTTCATATTTCAAGTTTCATATTTCATATTAAGTCTTTCGAGTCAGAGTGCTGATGATGTCAGCTGTACTTTTTGTTGGCTGTTTAGGACTGAATACATTTTTGTACATGCTTGATAAAGGAGAAATGCTTCAAACATGAAGACTTTAATCTTACATATAATTAACAACAAACACTTAGCAGTTAAAAACACTTCCAGAGGAGTGTTGCAGCTGGTTTAGATCTTGGGGAAAAAAAATTGAGGCACACAGGTGAAGTGGTTTGGTGAAGAGATGAAGAAGGATGTAATTACGCTGGGAGAAGGCTTTTTCATGTAAGCTCTGATTACCATTTATCACAGCGGCTCAGCGCTGCTTGTCAAGTCTGTATCTGTTCAAGCACGGGGATCCTACAGAGCTAACTGT
>CM036534.1:2552992-2810492 GCA_020745685.1 Tautogolabrus adspersus | reverse complement strand
TACGTAGAGGCTTGAAGCTGAAACTCTTGGTTTCATATCGGGGAACTATCACGTGATTTGCAGAACAAGCTGTTCAGCGCCCTCTGCAGACTTCTCCTGGGATTACTCCAACTTTACATAACACATCACCACTGTCTACTCCTTGTTACCCCTCTGTTACTACTTCCAATCGCGGATCAGCAGCAGAATGACTTCGCCCTACCATTCTGCAATCGTGTGTAACACATTGCAGGCGAGGCGTGATAAGGGCGTATGAATACCATTTTGAAATGGCAATCTGTTATCACCAACTGTACACCATTTGTATCACACTGCACCTCTTCCAAAAGCTGTTAGCTTTGTTGTTTTCTGGTCACTTTGAGAGGTGGTTCACAAAGTTTTCAGCCAGTCATGTGGAAGTTTCATTGCTCTGTGTGGAATAACAAGTCTAATTTAAGCATAATTTTGTAAGTAGTTTAGTACCAGCTCAGTGAACATTGCCAAATCCTGCCAACAAAGTAGAATTTAAAACCTGTAGATCAAATTGCTGAATTTGTTTTGGTGAAAACAGGCCACTAAAATATCATTTAAAGGTAACATATTATGTAAATTACACTTCACCATGTTTCTCTAACACTAATACGTGTCTCTAGTCTGTCTACAAACCCCCCAATGATGAGAAAAGTCCATCCTCTCCGTCTTTTGCCTGCTCCACTTTTTAGAAAATGTGTGCTCAAACAGGCCGTTTGGAGGTTTTCCCTTCATGACATCACAAAGGGCAGTAACCCCTCCCCCAGGTGGGTGACACTCCCTCAGCTAGGTGTTTGTTCTGCCCTCTGAAGTCTGCCTTCTCACTGTAAACAATAGGACATGGAGCGAGAAAGCCGGAGCCCTTCCAGAGAGGGGCGTGGTCAGACACAGCTCATTTACATTTAAAGCTACAGACACAGAAACAGCCTGTTCTGAGCAGGGCTGAAATAGAGGGGTTTATAGGCATGATCAAATACAGGATCAGAGTGGATTTAGAACAAGAAACTTCACACACACGTATTGGGGAGCTCTGAGACTTATTTAAACTGAAGAGGAGGAGAATATGTGACCTTTAAAATAAATTTAAAAAGTTACAGCCAAACTGCTTCAGTAGAAGAGAGTGGGAGTAGTTTCCACCAAAAGTTCTCTCCTATGCAGCTAGCATATCTTTTACATATCAGTAATGTTTTAGCATTGATTTAACTTACATTAGAGATGCTATCAGTAGCAAACATCCTGCTATATGTCAGTATATTCTCCCCGTATACAGCTCTGTGTGCTGTATCTTCAGGATCTAATAACGATCATGAGCAGTATGCACAACAGACAAGCCGACATGAGCTTTCACTGTCAACAAAAACAAACAGCAGGTTCAGTATGTCTTTGCATGATACAGTACAGTCTGTATTCACTTTGCATTCAAGGCAGAAAAAGGGTTGTGTTTGGCAAATCTTTCATACGAGGCGACAGTAATAGCGACAGGTTAGCGAGCTGCAGTCGACTTAGCAGCTGCCGTGAACACTGCATCAGTTCCTGTCCCGCTTTAAGTGAAGAGAGGGAGCAGTGACTCATGGGCTCGCATCACGCTGGAGTCATCTCACCACGATCTATGAGGCCAAATCTGATTAGTCAGTCACTTCATCTCACTTTCAGTCATATTCTGCACATCCTGCTTGCTTTTCACACAGACATCTCAAATGAAAGAAAAGAAATACACCTCAGCTGTGAAGATATTTGAACAGTATTTCACACATTGACCGCCGTCCTCTTCCCGACTACCAAAAGGCCCCCTTGGCACTAGAAAGAAGTACTTTCTGAGAGGAAAAGCCACACCAGGTCTGTCATTGATTTCTCAACAATAAAGAGTAACATCGACTTCTCAGTAACACTCGACAGGCTGTAGTGCCATGAGGACGTGCTGAGTTAACTTTTAATTTCCAATTAGAGGTGCTACACTGGGTAAACTTCTGTTTTCCTTTGAGAGGGGATAACTTTGATTTTTCTATACTGCCAAGATTGCACTAGAGAATCACAACAGGAAATAAGAAAGGATAGCTCAATCTCCCAACGGCTACAAATGCTAAGCTACTCCCACACACCAGCTCAGTTGAGCTCAAATAGAGTAGCCATGTAGGGGCCCTCCTGCAGCTGATAAGCCTGCATGGGCCCCTCTGCAGCGTCTACCCCGGAGAGAGGCCATTAGCCCGGCTGCAGCTCCTTCCTGGATAAGCTGCAGCTTACCAGCCTGCGAGCAATGGGGCAACTTTTTATTGTCCTTTCAAAACTTTATGTGTGAGTGTGGGGAGATAGCTTGGGAGGGGCTTTGTGTGCTGGACGTTGGGTACAGTATGTGTGTGTGTGTGTGTGTGTGTGTGTGTGTGTGTGTGTGTGTGTGTGTGTGTGTGTGTGTGTGTGTGTGTGTGTGTGTGTGTGTGTGTGTGCTCATGCTGCGCGCTCCCGGCACTTCCTGCCCACTAACGGCCAGTCCCACGGTAGGGAGGGCGAGCTTTAACGGACCAGAACAATGCCAAAAAAAGGCTGTCATAAAAACAAACGAACATGCTCTGGTTAGCACGGAAAAGAGGGGGGGAGGGGGGCTATTTTCCACTGCACACTCGCTACTGCACACTGCATCTGCATCATTCTCCTCACACACACACTTAGACATAATCTCAGATATCCATTCGACACGCCTGCATTTGTGAATGTTACTTTATGCTGGAATCCTAAACACATGTGCATACACTTTCCAGGAAACAAAGGATGAAAAGATGAGAAGCAAGAGCTGAATATGCATATATTCTAAGATAAATACAGTAAACAATGGGATCCTCTGCATTCATACTGGGCTCCAAATAGCTTTGACGTGTCACCAAAACCAGAATAACAACAAAAGGAGAACAATTCCGGCGGTCCTCTGTACACAAAACGCAGCGCGGACAACTCAGCCAGAAAACATCTGCTGAGTCGGAACAAACAAGACAACAAGCAGCCGGCAAACAGGCGCGTCAGGGGCCTCAGAAAAACATACTAAATACCTTGCACGATGCCCCCGAAACACAGTTGGCTGGCTGACAGGGGTTTTGGCCGAGCATATAACTATCTCTCCCCAATTCAGCTTTATAATTTCAACCACAGCCAAGAGCGGGCCGACCCAGGAAGCCGAATGAAACAGGAAAGATGAGTCCAGCTGTTATCTGAGGAGGAAATTACTGGACAAGTATGAAACATGATGAAGATTTCTCTCCCCGAGCTTTTACTCTGACTGAAATAACAGATTGCATGGCAGAAGAAACAGTGAAAAGATGGATGCTTCTGTATACAGGCAGATGTTATTACATGAAGCTTTAACGATTTAGCAGGAAATTATAAGCTATGGCTGCCTCCATGTCTCCTGTTTCTCTCTAAAGAAATTGCTCAGCAGCTGTAATCTGTTGCCTCATATTCAACAACGAGTGGTATGGATCTTTTCATCACTTTCAAGGCAAGAAAGCAGAGAGAGCTATTTCCCAAAATGTCAACTTTCCCCATGAATCTGTTCAGAAATCAGTCGTGCTGCCTGCTGAGGTTGTCAAGCAATGAGCCAAGAGGACAGCTACAGCCCTGCTTGGCCTTTTCATGCTAAGCTAACTGTTTCTTACTTTAGCTTTATAACTTTATTTTTTACAGTAAGTCTATGTAGACCTACTGTAAGTTAAATGATGGATATACGTACATGAATGTACATGCTATAACATGGACCTTTTTATAATTTAGCAGGTGGGAAATGAAGAGCTAACTGCATCCCTGGTTGCATGTTTTTTTATCTAAACTAAGCCAAGTAGCTGCTGGTGGAACTGTTATGTGTCAGAAATATTGATCCTCAAATTTCACTTTGGGCAAGAAAGCAAATAAACACATTTTAAATGCATCAACTTTCCTTTAAAGCTCCCGTGAAGAAATGGAGCCACAGGCCACTCGAGCCGCACTGATTTCACACTTGACGCGTCATTCTCACAATCACCTGACAAACACATCGTCCCAATTCGGTGGTCGATTTAAGCTGCATGATGTCCCGACTCTCTCCCTCTCTGCTCTGACACTGCCAGCGCTGACCTGAACCATCACTGAGCTCTTACTTTCAGCCTCCACAATCTCCTCAGTATCCGCCTGCAGCCTTTTTATTTCATCATACCTCAACCTTCTGCGTATAAAATAAATCTGTGAAGACTTATAAGGCCGGAGACTAAACGCAATGTGCACTGCAGCGAGCGGAGAGCAAAGGATGATGGTCTCTGTAGTTCCCACTTCCCTCTGCTCTGTTCCACTGCGGCTGAAACAAAACTATGTTTGCCTGGAAGACCTATCGTTTCATATCGTCACAGGTCCACGACAGCATCAAGACACTTTTTTGATGATACCGTTAAATCATTATTGTTTACAAGGAGAAAGATTATAGCTTATTTATTGTTTTCTGTCCTTCTTTAAACAAACTGCAAAGTCGCTGAGAGCTTTTGCCTTTAAACTAACTTCACGAGAGGTGCTCTTAATATGTAAAAGAACCAAGTATAAAAGATAGCTAGCTGTTTCTCCTTCTTTTGAGGTCTTTAAACTTTGAGCTAAGCTAATCCTTTCCCCCATTGTAGCTTGATGTGTTTGACTCCTTAAAACAGGAAGATAAACCAGCAACCATCTGTAAGTTTACATTTATGTGCATTGTAAACACTTTAATATGCTTTTGTTTTATCTAAACTTGCTCTGTCACAAATAAGCAAAAAAACATTCAACCTTTCTAACTCGCCCTTTTCAGACCCGCTAAAGCTCAGCTGTCATTTCGTCTTTGTTCAATCATAATGATTTGGCAGCGGCGTAACATTGGTGTACCACTCTGTGAGTTCACATTGCGTTTTCGACGTAGCAGAAGCACGGCACAGCCGGAGCTCCACATACACACTCAGTCAGACATGCACACACACAACGCTGTGCTTTCCCACTGCCTCGGATGAAACAGTCTCGCCTCTGCAATGCCTCTGCTACTACCTCCTATAAGACGGTACAGAGGGGGATCACTTCGTCCCCCCATTACGTCTCTGCGACATTCAGATTGAAGGCAAAATATCACAGGAGCATAAATATCGCGGCTTGAAACGCCGTTCTGAATAAGGCTACTGTGTCCTGTTTTGCTTAAAAAAAAAAACGTGTTCAGAAACCTAATTATGGATGGATAATCAGATGCATACACAGAGAGCGGAGTATCACGGAGATAGATACTGTGAGAGGTGGGGGGGGCAGGGGGGGTCATGACAGGCAGAGTGAGTCTGGCCGACAGCAGATGGCCAATAGTGGTCAGCTGGTAACAAACAAGCAGGTCAGGCCTCTCCTCCTCTTCCATTCTAACACACATAAATAATGCAGAGGAGCGGAGCCTCCCAGAGCAGCTCCTCCAGGCGTCTTCTAAAGGCCCGCAGTAACTCTCTGAGCCAGTCACATAAAGCCAGATACAGAGTTTGTTGTTTTGATGAAAAAAAAGCACAAATCTGCACATCATGGCAGGGGAGCTATGGATTACTCTCCATCTGTTGGTTCATTTGTTTCAGACAGCAGTGATTAGATTAGGGTGATGTCTCCCTGCACCGCCTTCTGACATTTTTAGAATTAAATTGATCAGGCTGACAGGAGGGGGAAATTACAGGTCAGGATGAAAAGCTCTGACAAACAAAACTTCCACAAGGCAAGAAGGGAAAAAGATTTGGTGCATTCAGATATACTTGCTCTACACATTTGCCTCCAGGAGAATGAGTTTGCACCATATTGGATTTTCCAACAGTCTGATTTTCCTGGAAACACTTCTCCTCCCTCAGGGCTTATTTATTTATTGATTGCCCCAAAGGGAGAGCTGCATCATTCTTAGAGAGTGACAAATATTAATCGCTGCCTTGTGTTCTGAGAGTATAACGGGTTTTTTTTTTGGCAATGATGTTAATTTTGACAGCGGTGCCAATAAGACTTTATTAAATGTAACTCTATTGATCTGAGAGAACGAGAGTGATCCATAACGGCTGATCCCGAGGCGTTCAGGGTGCTGCCATGCTATGAGACCTACCAAAAGGGTTATATGATCCCCCTCTTTGAAAGCTCCGTTTTCATTCACAGCGGGATGAATATGCACTTGTCTGTTCAATTAAAGTTGAGCTAAATAAGTGGTAAGTGCTTACACTTTGGCAATGCAAAAATGACCTCATTATGCGACTAGAATTGAGCCGAAAAAAGAGGAGAAAAAAACATGTGTGCATAAGTGGGAGAGAGACACAGAGGATGAGAGAGAGAGAGAGCGAGAGAGCGAGCGAGAGAGAGAGAGAGAGAGAGAGAGAGAGAGAGAGAGAGAGAGAGCTCAAAGGAAAACGGCTACGTTGCAGAAGAGCAGAAGCTCCTCATCCTGGAACAACTGCAATCACAGCGGCTGCCAAAAGCCTCGGGATCCTTCTTCGCGGCTGCCTGATGGAAACTTCTCAACAGGCCTTAAAGCCACTGAGAGGGGGCTGCAGGCTGTGCAGAGCCAGGCACTTATGTGTGTGTGAGTTCTTGCAGCTTGTGTTCATTTTTTGATCGTTCTTGCCGTTGCATTTTATCAGAAACGTTTTTATAACTGCATCACATGTGAGACATAAGACACACTTTAGTAGACAAATAATCCAGAACAACTGGAAGAGCTCATGAACTGCAGAGGATGACACAAATGAAGAAACACTTTAATTCTGGGCAGGTTTTGGGCATGCAGCCGTGTGTTGAGATAAGAAAATCAACAAATCAAGCATTTTAGAAATGATTGAATTTTGGGCGTGCACAAAGAAAACGGCAGAGTAACAGCCATGAAAAGCTGATATCAGCTGCACAAAGACACAGCTAACATGACTGATGAATACAGATTCATTTCCGATCCTCTGGACACTTTAAGGGCAGCACTAGTATTCAGCCTCAAAACAATCTAACAGGTTCAAACGTTGTTTTTCTGGTGCTCACATTCTGTGTGTGTTGTGTTCGACTTGCCGCGCTTCTCGGGTCATTTGTGTTTTCCAATCTACAGGCCATTTCCTTAAGTGTTGTCGGTGAAAGTGTCGTTGAGTTTTGTCCTGCAGTTTGCTGAGCTATCGGGGCCACTGCTATCTGGTTCCTCCTGGAGTGATTTACAGCATAAAGAGAGATTGCTTCTTCGAGTGAGACTTCCACAGAGAGGTCGATGACACAACATAAAAAAAAGGAAATGTAAGTTATTCCAAGAAACTTAACAAGTAACTTTTGCTTGCTGCACTGGCAGTCGGTGTAACTTATTACAAGTGATTCATGCCTTACGTTTCGCTTGAGCTATCTTGACATAGGATGTCAATCTGGACTCTTGGACCAGGAATTAGACCCAAAAACTTCGAAAGATTTGAGTTTTTCCGATGCAGGAGTTTAATGGAGTAAAGACAAGAAGCAACATCCTGCAGTTTGTTTACATGCAGTTAGAAAAAGTTGATTTATTGTGTTAGTTCGACTAAAACTGGACTAAAAGTCGGACTAACACATCTAGATAATGTGTTTGGGATCATTTTATTTGCTTGGGCAGCTGTGGCTCAGTGGTAGAGTCAGTTGTCTCTCAACCGTTAGGTCAGGGGTTCGATCCCCAGCTCCAGCCACATGTCCAATGTGTTGTTGGGCAAGACACTTAACCCCAAGTTGCTCCCGCTGCTTTGTCAGCGGTGTGTGAATGTGTCTGAATGGATGAGTTAATACTGATGGTCTCACTACATAGCAGCCTCTACCATCAGTGTGTGAATGTGTAGGTGTGACCTGCAGTGTGAAAGCACTTTGAGTAGTCAGAAGACGAGGAAAGCGCTAAACAAGCTCAAGTCCATTTACTGCATGACATCGCCTCAATTGGACCCAAACTGGCCTAGGTGTTCTCTGCATGCTCTACAGTTCCTACGCCCAGAAGTCAAACAGCATAAATGCGTTAACACATCAGCAGTCATGTATTCCTCCGCCTTCAGATATAAGATAGAGACACAGCATGCATCGCATATATCAAAAGTTAAGGGTAGAGTACGACATATACAAGGCTGTGAAGTTTTCTATGTTTTCATCGTTACACTTACTTATAACTTGTTAGCAAGGTCTCCCAGAAGAAGGTCCATTAGTACCGACATCTGAAAGGAGGATATATCGCCACCTACTGTAGCTGAGTCATTTGACTGATACTTCAGTCAATAAATCGATTCTGCCTCGGTGCTTGTACATCAAGACAAGAACAGTGACCATTTAAATGGGCTAACGGAGCTGTAAGCGTGCATGTGACCGTCCTGATGGCTCATGGTTTAAGGTCTGAAATAGAATCAAAACTAAAAAAACACAAATGTCGCCATTGGTGCCGCACTTTCGTGGTTGATTATCGTTATAACACAAGCTCAGCCAATGACACGCTAATCTGTGTAGTTGTGAGTCCAGCTGTGCATATATCACACCTTACCCCGACATAAAAACACACACATAACCAAAAGAGCTCAAATGCTCTTTAAAAATTGTCTATGCTGACAATTAATGCAGGATCTAAAGGATTAAATAGTAAAAAACAAGCTTTATCTCACTTTGACCCTGCACCATGCCGAAGCCTGTTTACCATGATGGTCTCGTAAACAAGCCCCTTTCCTTCCCTCTTCTCAAAACATCAGCTCGTCCGGCCCAGCCCCGCCTCCAGCTGTTCCCCCTCCAGCACAAACACAAGTACACAACCCATCTGCTTCTTTTCCCCAGACCCTGCATCTGGCCTGCCATGAACCATATCTCTCTCTCTGTTCAACACAAACGCACATTTAAACACACACCCTGTGAAGCATCCTAAAAGATGTCGGGGTGAATCTGCTAGTGCAGCATCAGAGCATGGAGGGCACGGCTGGAGCCCAGCAGGACACACTGACCAAGTTGAAACGGCAAAAACAAAAAAAAATCTGCTTCTGAAGGAAAGTTTTGAAAGAAAAGAGAAGGAATTAAATTGATTTTTTTTGAAGGGAAAGGATAACAAAATGAACTCAATCCTGGGAAGCTGACTAATCAACTGTTGCTCAGCAGAGGAAGTGAAAAAAAAGGATTTTCAACCATCGTAAATAAATGATCGTCCGTGTATTCAGATCTATGAGCTCTCTAAACACAACAGCATCAACACACACTGTATTATCTCTGTGTGTGCGTGTGTACGTTCCTGTGTGCAAAGCTTCAGTTCCATTATCAGGAATCATCCCGTTATCACGCTGGGTTAGCCGTGCATTCAGCTGCTCACCATGTGGGCCGCAGTATTGACGTGATGCACATGACACAGGGATGACAATTAAACACACACACACACACACACACACACACACAAACAGAGCGGGCAGGAGACATCTGGTGCAGTGATGGTGTAGCTGCTATGATGTAATGTTGGCCCTTTGGTGTCAAAACACACAGGTTATATCAGATACGTGCACACATGCGTATAGACGGACAGCACACTGGCACATGCAGAAAGTGGAACATGACGCACGTGATTGGACGATTTACTGACAAAACAATGAATTGAAAAATAATGCAGCTATTTTGTATTGAAGTATAAATCCATCGTTTTGAGTGATTTTCAATAGCAAACTAAAACGGGCTTCTCTCAGCAGCTTTTGAGAGTTTGAAATTCCATTTTTTCTTTGGTTTGAAAACTGGGAGTTTGTGAAAAGCATTTAAAGGAAACATAAATACCATCAGGCTTTATTTCCTAACATTCTGGAGAGAAAAATTAATTGAGTGTTGAGGAAAATAACCGTTTCAGTCCTGCAATAAAGTGGAAGACAGCTGCACAACACAACATCCAGAGGGGACGCGTGAACACAGACATGCCGGACGTAAAAGAAAATGATTCAGAAAAATGCCAAATCCATTCAATTTGTACTCAAACACGAACAAAGAATTTAAATAAGGCAAGTGAAGCTGTTCTCGGGCATGCTCACGTGTAAACCTGAATCTGTGAGTAGAAGCATGCATGTATGATGCATGTGCTCCTTTGTCTGCATGACTGCGCGCTGTGTGTGTGTGTGTGTGTGTGTGTGTGTGTGTTAGTGTGTGTGAGGAGGATGAGGAGTGTGTGAGGGAGGACGGGAAGGAGGCTGGTCGTCAGGATGTGGAGTCCATTGTCTGTCTGACAATGAAGAGATCAAGTCGACAGGAGTCCTGTGGCCCTCTCAATGGAGGCATTAACATCTGGGGCCAGAGGGCTGCAGTGTGTCTGTGTGTGTGTGTGTGTGTGTGTGTGTGTGTGTGTGTGTGTGTGTGTGTGTGTGTGTGTGTGTCTTTGTTGCAACTGCTCTGGGTATAACTGGATTTTCAGGGCTTTTTCTCAGACTGAGAATAATTCAGATGTCAGGAGAAATACTTCAACAATCAAACAGGTTTTCAAACATATCTCCACCTAACCTGCTTCAGGCTTCTAATCCACTCTGTGTGTTTATTTTTAGGAGTTCTGTGTTTTCTTTAAGCTCTCTCTATTTGATTTAACAAATTAAAAGAGTGAGTTATCCTCCGCTACATCCCCCTACAATGTAAATGTCAACACTAAAGTTAGAAGCTACTGCAATATTACTTTATTTATTCTTTGCAAATGACACTATGGCACTACCTGCACGCCAACTTATGAAGAAAAAATCCTACTTAGAATTTTTGCAAGAAAATGACACAGGTCAAAGCAGAATAAAGTTCCTCCTGCACAGATTAATCCTCCTCCCCGCCTCCTGCATCCCACATGGCAATAACACGACTCCACTAACTTCTCCCACAACACTTACTGTCTTTATTCTGTTAGTCCCCCCCCCCCATTACTCACACACCCTCCCTCTCCATGATGTCTGTCAGTTAACTGGCAGTGGCACCATCCAGCTTGTAAATCAGGCAGACCCCCTCCTCCTCCTCTTCATCCTTCCAAACCCCACCACCTTTTTCTTTCTTTTTACACAAATCCTTCCTCATATACTGTCCAGCGTGGACGCCTGCCACCCCATCAGTAATTACAATAATCACTCAACTGAAGCTAATACTTACTTCATTAAGGAGGGACATAAAATCAGAAGGAGGGGGAAAAGCCCTCCAAAGTAATATCTCAAGGCAGTGGATTATTGTCACCATGAGGGCTTCATTTCTGAATGTCAGATGAGCAAGCGGGAAACAGAAGCAGCAACAGAAGGGACTCGAAGGTTTGATGGTAATGCAAGTGGATGAGGGCTGTCATTTATGACAATGTTCCACTGAACTTTTAAAATCTCTGGTCTGGAGAGCTTTGTGCATCCATTTCAGAGCGTATTTCTTCTTACATTTGGCCTCTACGCACTAAAAAAAGCTCCGTGAGGCAGAAACAGGAGTCACACATGGAGTTAGGAATAATGCAGGAATCTTATATTGACGTTAGAAGTTTCAAAACACTCATAGCAAAGAGGGGGTCCAGAAGTTCCCCCTGTAAGCACGACAGACACTCTGGACTTAGAAATACACACTGGTTTCAAATAACGACAAATTAAAGGGACTAGATTCTTGACTGTGCTCTGATTCTGGATCTCATTCAGTGTAGATACACAGACTCCACTATGAGCCGTGAGTTGATTCCCTTCCAGCTGCTCCTGCCCGCACTGCGCTGTGTTTACGCTGCGAGAAATGGAGATAAAGTTCCATATAAAGACCCAAAAGCAAAAACCTACAACCCCTAAATGACCTGTTCAGACAACGCATTGTAACCAAAGGCGTCCTATTTGAACGAAAAGGGGGGCTTGTCTGTCAACAGTTGGAGATCCGGAGTCTCCGTTGCTTCCTCTTCGGCTACTTTTCATGCAGCTGCCTCACATCTGCAAACATCATTAGTATAAATAACGGCGTATAAGTGACCTACCTTGGTATGCCGGTGATGTTTGTGATGATCGCGGGCAAACAACGCGTCCTGCGCTTTCCTCTCCGCGTCTGTTTCTGACGACAGATTATCCTGTCCACCCTCTCCCAGCTCTCTCTCCTCTCTCTCCGTTATCTGGGGTTTGTTTTCCAATCGGAGTTATAAATTATTCCACATCCTCATCAGTTTTCTTACGAATCCTCACGCGGTGTTTCTCTCCTCTTTTCTTATATCCTCTGGTAGATTTTTCCTAATGTGTAGACCTCACGTCAAAATCGAGCAATATGATCCTGTCATTCGGTTTCTAACAGAGAAACTGGCTCTCCGCGCAACTCCCTCCCAAGGCTTTGTAACACGAAACCAGAGGAGGAGGAGGAGGAGGAGAGAAAGGGAGAAAAAAAGGAAAAGAAAGAGAAGAGAGCGTAGATTTAATCCGCTGAATCTATCCGCCTCTCTGCGCAGAACTTTCAGCAGTCCGTACCGAGCAGACACAGCGGAGTGGTCGTGGCGCTGCGTCTCTGTATCCCAATCTCCACTGGAAATGATGTGTGTGTGTGAGTGTGTGCTGCAGCAGCGTGTGTGCGCCCCCAGTCTACTCCCGCAGTACGCATCACAGCAGGGACCTGGGAGGATTTCAAAAAAGGCACACAAACAGGTCTCCGCCCATTAGCTGCTCCAAACACGGGCCCCTGACGCAGACGAGGGGCCCCCAGCAGCCATTACACCGCTTGATTAAGACCGTTTCATTGTGAGCAAAGTGAGGGCCTGTTTCTGGCAAAGTGCCTCTCAACCTGGGGCCTGACCCGAGACCCTTAGAGGTCCTTTTTAACGGGCTCACCCAGACTAATTCACGCGCGGTTGCAGAGCAGGGTGGCCTGGCTCTTAAAGGGACCATTGTTAGACTGCAAGGTCTGGTTCTTCACCACTTCCGGCTCCGCAGACGTGCCTGTGAGCATCCAAACACATCTGTTTTATTCTTGATAATATTCAACGTGAGATCATTACGCCTTTACAACTTCATAAACTATGAGGAGAACTATGCTGTTGTGTTTGAGTCTTTATTCTGATGCAGTCTTTAACCATATGTTACTTTTAGTTTCTGATATTCTATTTTCTTTGTTATGTGGAAAAGACCAATCCTGAGATTTTTTAGAAATAGATGTAATGTAGGCTACCACAATGTTTTTTCAAAGTGAGGGTTTCGGCCCTCTTTGGGGTCGCCATGAGGTTCTAGGCCTAGGGGGTCACGGAAACTTGGAGGGAAGAGGGAGACTGGAACAAAAACTTCTACTGATATTATTCTGCATAACATTTTGTTATATGTCTTTTTAGATGTTATTGATCACTACATATCGAAATACTACTAACTAACTGTTGATTATTGTTGGGACAGAATTTATAAAAGAGTGTTTGCTGAACAAGATTTTTAATTGTTACTAAAGTATGGAAACATATTAAGAAGCCGTTTATTTAATTTTTTATATCTGCAATTGTAACGTAAAAGAAATTTATAAAAATCTGCTAGAGGGGGGTCCCCACCAGAGGTTGATGTTATACAGGGGTCAATGGCGTGGCAAAGTTTGGGAGCCCCTTGGCTACAGCATCCTCTCTGCGGCCTTTAAGATCTGTGTGTTGTGTTTTTAATGGGTTTGTTCATCGGGCTGTTCTTGAATTCTTACTACACTGCTGCTCAGCGCCCTAAAAGAAGAGGTCAAAGTAACAGAGAATAATATTTGTCTTAAAGCTCCCTTCTGCTCAAGAATGTGTTTTTATTTGTCTTAATGCTCTTTGATGTTTGAGATGTGTGTGTGGGGAGTTTGACTGTAGGAAGCTGTTCAATCAGTTTAAAAGCCAATCATGTTCAAGTTTAAAGGATCAATCAGTGAGATATCACCTGAATGAAATGATAAAATTACCTTACTAAACATCGCACAATAAGTAAGGAAATTTGTGTTTGCTAGATTATTTCTTTGTTGTAAAAATGCTTGCAATAAATCTTCGACCGTTGGAAAGCCTGTTTATTTCCCTTTTCAATGGTGCCACATTTGTAAGGAACATGCATTTGTGGGATAAGCAGCAGAGCTGAGTATGTGGGTTGCGCCCATGAAAAACTTGCCAAATCTTCTCTGCCAATGCCAAACAGCTCACTGGAAAAACAAGGCTTGTCATCGTCAACCCCAATGCAGACAGATATCGAGATGAGATTCTGCAACCAGTGGCAATCCCATATCTCCCCAGTCTGGGACCGAACAAGATGACAACGCTCGCCCCCACAGAGCGGGGTTTATCAGAGACTACCTCCAGAATTTGGGAGTGGAGACGATGGAATGGCCAGCCTGCATTCCTGACCTCAACCCCATTGAACACTTGTGGGATCAGCTTGGGCAACCACATTGGCTGACTTGCGACAAATGCTGGTTGAAGAATGGGATGCCATCCCACAGCAGTGTGTGACCAGGCTGGTGACCAGCATGAGGAGGAGGTGCCAGGCTGTTGTGGCTGTGTATGGTTCTTCCACACGATACTGAGGTTCCTGTTTGTTAAATGACTAAATTGTTAAATTGCCAATATGTCTTGTTTCTTCAGACTACAATTATCCATCCACTAAACGACACCAAACGAGTCAACAGCAGAATCAGCTGTTCGGCATTGGCAGAGAAGATTTGGCTAGTTTTTCATGGGCGCAACCCACATACTCTGCTGCTCATCCCACAAATGCATGTTCCTTACAAATGTGGCACCATTCAAAAGGGAAATAAACAGGTATACGATTTATTGCCAAGAAGAGTTGTTACAACAAAGAAATAAGCAATGTTTATGATCAGACATTAAGGAAACATGTTGAAGTGCTGGCTTCTCAGCCAGTATGTCCTCCTTCAACGTTCAGATTCCATTTGTTTTTGTCTTAATCAGTGAAGTTAGCCCCCCCACACGGCCGTTCTGCCCCTTGCCAATCGGTTTGCTAGGCAAATTGCAGGGGCGATGAAAGCGACGTAGAGAAATTGGGACCGGTCACTGGAGACCGGGCTCTGCTGAGGTAACTTATAGTCAGAAAGCAAACCCCCCCAACAGCTCGTAGACGCGCTCATGTGCAGCCCCTTCACTCTGACATCTCTGTATTAGTGCATGTTTGTGTATTCCTGGCCTTTGGGTGTGTAGCACTGATAGTAACAGAGTGAAAAGAACTGGATTTCCCCTCGGGGATTGATGAAGAAAGTCTTCTTCTGACCACATTTCATGAATTGTTGACAAAGGCGGTTTTACCATCAGGCAGAGTTGCCTTGGGCCTCGTGCCCCAAGGGGCCTCGAGGAACTGTACTGTATAGGCAATATACGGTCGCCCAGGATGCCGTCTTCCAAGGGGGGACTGGAGAGTTTTGATTTAGCCTGAATCTAATGTAAAATGTAGACCTACTGTCAGATTGTCAACCTTTCCCTCTGCTCTGCTCACTCAGCGAGAGAGCCTCTCTCGCTCTCTCTCTCTCGCTCTCTGTCAGTTCAACCACTCACACTGAGCACAACCCGCTGCATGTTTCCACAGAAGAAGGGACATGTCGAAACGTTCATGCCCTTGCTCAAAAGTCTCTTTGGATTGTTCCAAAATAAAACAGGCTAAGGGTAAGAAGTTAGGCCGTGAAGTAAGTCCTCCAAAGATGTCGACTAATAAGATTAAGAACGTTTCTCTGAATCATGGTCGGAGGTATTAGTATTTAATTAGTCCACTGTTACTTGGATGCTCTTGGCGAGCTATTCAGACAGACAGACAGACAGACAGACAGACAGACAGACAGACAGACAGACAGACAGACAGACAGACAGACAGACAGACAGACAGACAGACAGACAGACAGACAGACAGACAGACAGACAGACAGACAGCTGTATATGAAACATAGAGAGTGGAGAGAGAAACACCAGCAGGCGATGGATAAAGACAGAGAGAGAGAGAGACAGAGAGAGAGAGGGAGAGAGAGAGAGAGAGAGAGAGAGAGAGACAGAGAGAGAGAGAGAGAGAGAGAGAGAGAGAGAGAGAGAGCAGCAGATGAGAGGTAAACAGAGCAGACACTACACTGCATTAACGAGTAATATTATAATAAGATGATGCTTGCAGAAATGCACTAAGCTTATCCTCCAACCCCTCATCATTAAATATGGGGGGGGGGGGTCACCAATAATGTCGCAGCATATCTGCTTATAGTGTAACGGCCTCCTGAAGGGATTTATTTTTGGACTTAAAAATGCAGGAATCTCAAGAGACCTATTTAAAAACAAGATAATATTCTCATACCAGAAAAACAAAATGAGTCTTTGTCTCCTTTACGGGCAGAACTCCAGAAACTTTGAAGGGTTCATGTCCCACAATGCAACTCAAAATCCTCTCATTACTCCCCCCCGCTTTCTTCGTGCCTATGTTTTCTAGACTCTCGGGTTCAGTTTGTAACTTTCGCTTTAAACCCAGGTCGAGCTAAATGTCTTGTGATGATGGTGATGATGTCATCAGGGTTGTTGTTTTCAGACTTTGAGAAGCTCGTCCAGAGCCACAGACGATGTTACACAACTTTGATCACATGCTGCCAGAGCTCCTTGTGACTGAACTTGATGTGTAAAATTGGTTGAGTTCTCCTCTAATAGGATAATTTACTGTAGAACATCATTCGAGTTGTGGAAACATAAAAAACAACAACAACAACACTTACAGTTTAGAGTAACACATGAAAATGATTATTTTATCCATCATCCTCCTGGTGCATGCTGGGACGTTTCCCTCAAACTTTAGGTTAGAGCGTGTCTGTAAGATACAAAGAGCGTACAGATGCATCAGAGCATTACTTCCTCACTGATGTGCAGTCCTTACAAAACAAGCAACATGGCGTTATAATAATCCTGAGCAGACAGGACAACAGCGTGAAATAATGCACAAGATATGGGGTTATAATCCACAGATTAAGAGTGCAGATTAGAAGGAAAATATAGAAAGATAATCTCTATAGATTCACTCAGAAATAGTGCAAATTATTTAGGTTTCTGTAGCTGCAGACTCTAAGGGGCCTTTAAAGCTCGGCACAAATCAATAAACTAATTTGAGCCTTTTCCCAGAGAGAGGCCCGGCACATCTTTAACTTTGTATGTGTTGTAATTCTGTCTTTTTTTAAAAACTGCAGACGCTTACTGCTACAGCACCTCGCAGCCCCTCCTCTTGCTAAACTGTCTGCACCACCTCAGCGCTGTGAAGATAGTTGCCTCAATCCTCACACAGACAGATTACCAAATAAATAAGGCTGAGTTATAATGCTCGTAATCTCAAGCAGACATCGCAGTGTAGCCCCCCTTGCACAGATCCGTTTGGTTGGAGACTTAATGAGTTTGGATTTAGGACACTCATTTGGAGTCGGACTCATTTAGAGCGTGCGGCGTGTTAAAAACAGCTCAGTGATGAAAAGGAGAAGTAGCACGGCCTCAGGCCACATCAAGAGGAAAGCGTGGTGCTGGAAAGGCGTGCTTAGGATGGGGAGCGTGGCTTTCGAGGAATTTAAATTTAAAGAAAGGCATTTATAAACAAGAAATAAGCAGACCTTGACCTTCCCTCTGTGTTTTCGGTGTCTCTCCCCGTTAAGAACACTCCAAATGAAAGAGCGGGATGGAAATTAATTTGCAGGGATTATTTGCAACCAAGGTTGGATAAAATAGACCTCAGCTGTATTGTGTGAAAAAGCAGTCGTGTGTGAAACTCCACGGCTGACCTCAAGTTCAATTTGTTATTGATGCACTGCGGTGCTGATTCAGCAGTGGGTGTGGAATAAATAAGACTTTCAGTACAGCGAACAACTTTATCTGGGGGTTTAACTTGTTCTCAGTCTCAATTTCTTCTATATGCCGAGCCAGTGTCACAACCAGGACTGTGAAAGCCACTCACGTCTTATTTTAGGAGACCACGATGCTGATCAGACAGTAATGCAGTCCCTCTCTGAGATTCTTGAACTCTTAAAATGCGTCAAAGAAGCAACTGCAGCTTCTGTGTCTTGATCTTAAATCAGCATTAAACTCGCTCTAAGGCTTCAGGTGTGAGATGGTCAGAGCGTTCTGTTTGAACTGTCTATCATCGGAGCACATTCACAGTCTGTTTGGATGTCTGCCCCCCCAACCTTTAAAAATGTATCACGTATCATGCCTGAGTGCACTGCAGTTTAATTCACACCTCCTCTCCAATGGGAGCTGGTTTTTTGCTCCCCCCTTTTTTATATTTCTGTTCAAACACCTGCAGTGGGCGTGAGGAGCACTCAATTTTATCAGCGTTCTTGTTTATCAGTCAATGTACAGCCGTCGACAGACTGAGAGCGAAAAACTTTCTCGCATGCTGCACCGCCGTAGCTTCGAGCAGGAGGCCTTGAGAATGTGAAAGCATAAATTATAGGCTAATGGCTGACAGAGCGGCAAAGAAAGATAGCAAATGATAGCGACTCAGCAGCTCCGAGCTCTCGCTTACTCTGTTTCTCGCAGCATCTGATAAACAACGACGTAATTACAGCAATCTGGTGGTATGTTTTTTTCCTTTCACAGAATCTAAAATCGGAGGATAGAAAGATGCATACTGGAATTTTCCTTTAAACACTTTAATAATACATCTCAAATACTGAAGTGTGTCAAAATGGCAGGTTTAGACGGAGTGCCTTAGAGTGCAGTGAGTTAACCTTCTTGTGGGGATGGATGACTTCCTCTCCTGAAAATGACTAAGACTAGAGTGTTACAGCATGAGTCAGACATGATGGTTTGCAGCATTTCTTCTGCAATTCACACATCAGCTTAAATAAAAGAAAGGAAAACGTACGCAGATTGTTGACACAAGAAGTGCACACTTATGTGTAAAAAGGCAGATGAAAGGGATGATTTAACCTTTTGATTGATGTAAAAGTTAAAAGTTAGATGCTCTGAAAGGGAGCGTGTCTATGTTCCCTTATCCCTATGTTTCCTCAATCCTGAGTTCCCTAATCCCTATGTACCCATAAATCCTATGGTCCCTCAACCCTATGTCCCCTCAGCCCTATGTTCTCTTAACCATGTGTTCCCTCAGATTATTAGCCTTATTTGCACCACCTGCTCGTTCAGTTGAGTTGAAATTTGTTCAACTTGAGCAAATAATTTGCCATGTTTGTGTGATTTCGCAGCTTGTGAACGCAACATTCAAACTTTGCCCCTACTCCTGAACTGGTCGCCCTCTAGAAGCACACTCTCACTGCAGGACGTAGTGTGTACGTTTACTACTTGTACCCACACTACAAGCTACCACAAGCTGTTTGGCACCTGCCTGTCCAACAGAAAGCAGGCCAACTCCAAGGAACGTGCTTTATCCGCTTGGCGTTTCGCCTCACTATGATTTACATATTCTCTTCTTTGCTGCTTTGTCCTCGTCCATCATATTCGCCGGTTTTAATTGCGTCCAATTGTGAATTGTAACTTATGGGCGCTGTCATTGGCTGGGGAAAGAACTTTCCAGACTCTTTCACGCCTGCCACATGTGCTCAGAGTAAACCTGCTCTCATCTGTGAGGACGAGAACATGTTACAAAATCTAACAATACAGTCATTGAACTTTCCATAACCGTGAGTGTCTTCTCCGAACTGACGCAGGAATTTGTTCTACTGTGGACTGAACCCACCTGCGGGATCTTTGACGTATTATTGCTAAGGGGCTTGGTGTCTATTCCGTGGTTCCACCAGCCTGCTCCCTTCTGCGTATGTCTTGGCTTTAAACAATGTCACCTGTTGGCCTGGTTGAAATCCGTCCCCATGGGTTGATTGAAACGTTTTGACTTCCCTTTTAAGCAGACGTCATGCCGTCCATCTTTCTACACAGTCTATGATGGAGTTGCGTTGAACCAGGAGGTTGATACAAGACTTCCTGGCACTTGGTTACCTCTCACTCACTTTTCAACTCCTCTTCACTTTACGCTGTATCCGTGTTACCATGGTTACAAAATGATGTAAATACAGACTACACATTGCGTCCACAGATTGGACGATCTCTCTCTCTCTCTCTCTCTCTCTCTCTCTATCCAATCAATTCAAGATCAACAGATGGGTTAAATATTTGCTGAGTATATGAATCATATCTGCTCTCACAGCGCATTGATCGGTCTGCTTTACTTTCACAAACCATCTTGCTCCTGCTATAGGAGGAACGCTTCCTTCATTGCCCTCACTACGATACTGTAGTGTTGTCTTCTAACTTTTTCCTTTTGAACTTTCTCATCTGTCAATTTGTCCTGCTGCAACTCTTGATTTTTTTTGTCTGTTGCGTGCCACAGTTTGATTTGGTGAGTCAAAAAAAAGAGAGGATATAAGCGCTGAGCAGACATCAACCTGATACAGATTGCAGCTTAATCCACACTGTTAGCTTTCAGGACGGACCACATGAGGCCGCCTCAGGATATCCAGCTCCTCATATAGTAAACGTAGGAGGGATTAACTTTAGTGATTCACAATTCAGGTCAATCTTCCCCGGCAACAACAGAAAAAGAGATTTGGCTGGTATTGATGGGAACTAAACCCCAAAGAGCTTCAGCTTCAAGGCAGGACAAAGAAAATCCCCGCTTTCAATATCCTCCATTGGGGGGTGGACTGAAAATGTAAAATCATAGTTGTGCTCCACTTTCAGACTGTGGACTTCACAGAAACTGTAATACTGAGGTTGTTTTAGTGACAGGCAGATACAGGAACATGATTTAGCACATGCAGAAAGCAGGCGGGGCGGTGAGAAAGTGGGCTAAAGTCTCATTACGAGGCAGAGCACAGGGCAGCTCCCATGAGCCTCAGCTCTCTTTGCAATGCTCTGTTTGGACGTTCATATCATGATGAGACGAAGGTTTACTCTGGCAGCGATTTATACAGAAGAACGGTTCCAGTGTATTCTCAGTGATTACCTCATTTACCTCATGTCACCTTTCTTTGCTCGCTGGAGTTTTAAATAGCGCCGAGAAAATCGTAGCTTTCTCAGCATCAGAAGTGAAGTTTATAATGTGTTCATAAGGCTTTTATCACATCTGGGGGAAAAACAGGCAAACATGGAGCCTGTTATGGCTTTATGAAGAACATTAAAATCATATTTACCATCTCCCTAATGGAGCTCAGCGTAAGTTCAAGCAGGAAGACTGGTTATATTCTCTCACACATTTATTCAATTTCTATATTCAACGTAGCCCCTCCCTCTCTTCCACTCCCTCGTCTCCCTGCTCTGCTGATCAGCTGATTTGGGGCGTTTACTCTTTAAGTAATCAACCAACAAGATTCTGCCACAACTTCTCTCAACCAATCATACTGCTGCTCTGAAATTTTAAAATCTGTTCTCCACCTTCCTCAGTCAGTTTGTCATTTCAGTGTGATCGCTGCGACCCTCCTCCGCCCCGGTCACCTCCAGTCCAGCTCAGCAGAGTTCAGATCCAGCCTCAGAAACCCACTCCTCATCACATCCTGCGTTCTTCTATCACCACCACCACCAGGGTCTAGACTCCGTTGGGGGGGGTATCCTATCCTGCTGTCGGCCTCATTACGTCATGATGGAGTCTAATGTATTTTTATGTGTTTCATGATTTGTCTGCAGCAATTTTCCCAGTATCCAAGAAAACATTTCTCCCCAGGGAGACGAATAAAGAAACCTTGACCTTGACCTTAATCTCCAAAGACTTTGCACATTTATTTCCTATATTGTTAAATACATAACTGTTCATTCTTAATGAAGTCTCTCCTGATTGAAACAGATATGTGTCAGACAGACTTCTGCACAATCAAGCAGGCAGAATTGACCTTATAACTGGATTAGGATACAAACCATCAGCCGGGTCATAAAGAGATGGAAATGAAAAGTAATGAATGGTTTTAACACCCGGCAGTGTGGCAGTTTGATTCTAAACGGCAGAGATCCAAAGTTGTCATAATCAATCTAAAGGTCTTTTCGCAACGTTAGCTTTCTGACAGAAAACCGCTTTCAGACGCTGCTGATCCGTCACATTTCATCTCATTGCAATTTCATGGGTAAACATTTGCGGAACGAAGCGGAGAAATCTCCCGTCTCCATCTGAAATGAACGGCCCGAAATGTTTCATTGCCTCTGCAGTCGCCTGCTGCTTAATATCTATAGAGATGAGTGTATTAAAGCATGGCCCTTAATATGAGCAGCCCCCCCTCCCTTTCCCCCTCAGATAGAAGATGGAGAATAGATCTCAACAGAACACCGCTTCATTCAACTCATATGTTTTTATTAGAAATCATTTATTAAAGGGTGACGGGAGGCGACAAGCAATGTTTTAAAAGCACAGTATGCAAACTCCACCACCAGGGGGCTCTCAATCAAAACAATAACAAAAGATGACATCGAGGCTGGCGGGGAATCATGGGAGTGATTCTCTCTGCTACTCCCCCCTCCACCGCCCCTGATGTAAACGAACTCTCAGTTGACTGTTGTCAAGACGACAGCAAGAAACAGACCTGAGGAAGAGAATATGTTTACAGATGAGCTAATGTGTCCAAGTAGTAGCATGTGGGCAGCTGTGGTAGAGTCGTCGTCTCTCAACCGGAAGGTTGTGGGTTCGATCCCCAGCTCCTGCAGCTACATGTCCGATGTGGTCTTGGGCAAAACACTTAACCCTGATTTGCTTCCTCGGCAGTGTATGAATGGATTAGTTACTTCTGATGGACTCTTTCCACAGCAGCCTCTACCATCAGTGTGTGAATGTGTAGGTGTGACCTGTGGTGAAAAAAAGCTTTGAGTAGTCAGAAGACTAGAAAAGAAATATACAAGCTCAAGTCCATTGACATGACGTTTTTATCACAGCAGCACATACAGCAACAGTTCGGCAGACTTTCACATATGATTCAGTGTTTCCATGGCAACGATTAACATGCTGTGCCCCGTGTCATGGCGGCTGCCACGAAAGGCACGGGGCATTACAACCCTGAAATGAAGGATTTCTCTGGCTTTGATAACTGTTTATATTCGAGGTAAAGTAAGTACTCAACAAAAAAATATATATAACAGGTTTAGTCCATTTTTAATCAAAGGCAGGGTTGGTCATTTTGGAAACTAGCATGATTTTAAAAGTAGCATTCCCTCAGTGCTCCGTCTGCACCCACCCCCTCCCCTCTGTGCTCCCTCAAAAGCCACGCCCCTCACTTACATGCATGAGCGCCGTTGCTCCAGAAGCGGACCTCAGCTCATCTCTTGCATTGTGTAGAAACTACGTTGTCTCATTCAGTGGTAAATAAACACTAAACTTTATCATAATACATGTTAAAAAAAACTTGACTATTTTACTACTCACAACGGCCATCGATAACCTCAAAGTATAAACTCTGTCATCGGTGACGTGCTTTGAGTGTGGGCTAGAGCACGCAAGGGGTAGAGAACGAGCAGGGAGACAGGGACGCGTGATTGGTTCATCAGATTGGTACCTCGTGGCAGACATTGGTTGAAGTTTTTACAGACTTACAACTGCTACAGATGACGGATTTTCTTCATTCCTTTTTCAGAGCACATGAGTTATTCATTTCTGTCAGGACCTAAAGACAATTTCAACCAAAATCTTAAAAAGATAAAAAGTGTATCTGGAGGAAATTACCAACCCTGCTTTTAACTTAAAATTCAACGTTTTAATCCTTTAATCGGAGCAGTTTCAGGGAGAATAAAAAAAGAATCTCGGCTTATTCATTTGCGCTTCATAAACATGCTTCATCTTTGAGGTTTGACCTGCAGCTGAATTGGTGGTATTTGATTAGAAGGAAAATTCCTTCATGGATGTGAGGCAGTTCAGTTCAGTAGTGGGTTTTTCTTACACTACAAAGGAGCTTAATTTTCTTAAAAGTCCGGGTGATAGATCAGCCGGATGACAGAGATAAAGCACTGGTTCTGCCTTCTCTTTCTTTCACTTAATTTCACAGTCGCCAAGCCTATAAATCAGTGCTGGATCTCTGTTGAACTGGGCTATCTGCATAGAGTGCCTCACTGCTGCACTGTCTCTCTGGATGGGATAACAGCATGCTAATTGACGGTCTTACATAAAGAGGAAGACTTTCAGGAGGTTATTAAATGCAGCTGGAAACTGTGAAAGTGGGATTTCACCAGTCCCTGAGCGAGAGTGTGCCGCCTGTCACTGCAGAGGGGAAAAACTGCTGATGGAGGCAGGGTGTGGGCCCCTGGGATTCCACTACATGTCCCCCTCTCTCCGTCTTCTGGTGCACCTCTGGCTCCTAAAAGACATCAAAAAGTGACCTAACTTTCCTAATCACTCATCGCCAGTTTCCGGCTTTCCTCCTACACGGTACTTCACTTTTTGTACGTGGGAAAGGGTTCTGGTTCTGTCTGCATTCTGATGCTGTCATTTGGGACGCCAAAAGTTCAGCATGTGTCGAAATAAAACAATACTTGATTCAACAATTGGAGGCCTTTTTTTGAAAAGGCCACTTTCCGCCTCAGGCTTGTTGGTGGTTGGCCATGAATGCATGAATCATTCATGTTCGCTTGTTTTCTTGGAAAAAGCTGGCGGGAATGTTGAGTACAGCTACCAACTCTGGCATTGAGAAGGTCTCTCTGTGACCGAGCATTTCTGTTGTCCGCGGGTGGATTCAACATTTAATGTTGCTCGGACTTAACAAGACAACAGCTGTTTCCTAAATCCATGCAACACACTGAACAGAGTGGCTTTCGATTATGTAGAGCAGTGGTTCTCAGCCTTTTTGAGTCACGACCCCCCAGTGGTAAAAGCTTTGGTGTTTGCGATCAGGTTACCGGTACCGATATTCGCTCGTTGTGTCTCTCTCTGCCCCTTCTCTGTATAAATAAAGCACACGTTTCCAAGACGACTCTCAAGCAGGGTACACACTACAAGATAATTGGGCCTGATTTTGGGCCAGATTCCCCCCCTTCCGACCAAAATCAGCAAAGGCCCGATTATCTTGCCAGATTCTCCTGTGGTGTGAGGTGTGTTAAGCGTGATTTTAACCTCCTTGTTCTGCTCGGAAGACGATCAGGGCAGCCCCGATTTCAAATCGTAAATATTAAACGTGTTCAATATTTACGATAAGAAATCCTGTTGGACAGCCGAGCACAGACTCTGTGAATTGTCACGTGGAACGGAACAGTAGCCAATCAGGAAGCAAACTGACTAAAATGGAAAGCACAACAAACATAATCATGGCCACGACAACAAGCGTGAAGTTAGACGGACGTCATAAATGGAGGACCAACTTGTTGATTTGTGGCAACAACATGAGTGTTTATACAACGTGTCTTTAAAACAAACCACAATCTACTGACAAGGAAAGGAGTTGGACCAAAGTATTTACCATAATGGATGTACCAGCTAACAGCTAGCCACATTTAGCTTGACCATCATGGTTGTTTACTCTAAGTAACGTTTGACCACACGAGATTACAAGTTCTGAGAGTGGAGACAAACTCTTGTTTGTGTGTGGTGTGCAAAAAGAAACCAACTCAGCACTACTATAAAAAGTCCGTCATGATTTGACGTCGTGTGGGGTCTAAGATTTTAAAAATCCTCAGATAAGACCTAAAGACCTGCATATTATCTGAAAGCACCTCAGACAGACATGGCAAAAAAAAGGTAAAGAAAACATTTAAATGTTGGCTTTAAGTAGTTTCATCATTTCAATAATCAATAACATGACGGTCACTGGAGATATTTCTTCCAGTTCCTGATCTCTCTTTCTCTTCATCTCCCTCTTCTCTCTGTACTGTTTTTTTGTGGCTTAATATAAACTAAAGATTAACTTTTAATGTTAAACTTAAGGTGCACAGACGCTGATAGGACTGTCAGTAATGTTATAAATGTCATGGCTGTCCATCCAAAAGCTGTCCTATCCAATTAGAGATTCTGTCATGGGCGTGCAAAAGGATTTGTCGTCAGGTCATTAGCATACATCATGCAGAAACACGTTGCTCTACTTGTTTTTTCTCACCAACTCTGAAGTGGATGTTTGGACATTTTACTGGACAATCACTGTTGGTGCTGAAGGTCGAAAAGTCACAAGGATTCATCTTCTGGGCGCTATAAGTTATTGAAATATTTCAACACCCCCCCAAAAAAACGAAGTTTCTCTGACATTGTGTCACCAGAGAAAGTCCACAGGAAAGACTTGTAAATGATAAAATGTCCACATTAGTCACGATATTTCAGTGTGAAACAAAGTGGTGGACCCAAGCTGGCCATGTATTTGGTTCCAACGATTGATGGATTAAGTAGAATATAACATGTTGATATCACTCAGATGGCACTGAGTTATTTTCTTCACTACCGAGGACAAAGGGTCGTCAAAGGTGTCCAGGTGTACGCATCAGGGTGTGGAGGATTACAAATGTGCCACATTGCTGAAATCGAGCTTGTTTGTGTTGCTTTATTTTCCGCTCCGGTGTCAGATAATGCAATCATCCTTCAATCAGTGTTCAACGGGGAAAATCTAATCACGCTGGTTCGAGGTTTCACAAAGCCATCTGCTTTAATCCAATTCCTGACAAATATCTCTGTCACGGCGCTCAGTCTGCCACCGTAACGACCGCCCATTTCAGCGGGCTAATTTTACAGGTTCATCTTGTTAGGCATGAGACAGAGATGAAGGCTTGACGGTGATGGAATTCTGACGACAGCCGCTTCCAACCCCCCGCACCCTCGCCCATCCCAACCAGAGCATTTTCCACTGCTGTGCCCCCGGGTGTCCTCTCAGACGTCTGGACAATGATAAACTCACACAGGGATTCTTTCTGCCTGCCAAAGGCCCTCCTGCCTCGCACCATGTCTTGCATTCTCTTGAGCCGGGGAGTAGGAATGCCTTTCCGCGGCATCTTTGCAATCCTAAAGGGCAACTTGCTCAGCCGTGAAAAGCACTCAAAATACTTACACTTCCCATAAATGCCTATAAGCTAGGCAATCTTTCATGCTTTATAATGTTGTCCTGAGCAACACGGCAACACTGACGGCGTCTGATAGGGAAAACAAAAGACAAATGACTGACCGTGCCCTTTTCTAATCTATCAATTTCTTCCCCAGCTCTTTGTCCTTCAAGCAGAGTGCTGCATTCGGGGGCCGGGCTGTGTGCGGCAGTGATTGTATCGCCCCTGAAAAAGCCTCGGACAGTGTTGAACTTGCTGAGACACATTAGTCGATGACCTTTAGCCAAAAACCAACTTGACTGAGATGTTCCCATAGTTCAATCTGACATATCTGCTTCCCTGGTGCAAATAGGGGCTTGTCAAGCACCTGGAAATCTCTATTAGACACTCGTGCGCAAGCTTAAAATTCGATGTTTGCAGGCATTTACACGAGGCTCCATAGGATCATTTAGTGATATTAAGCATTTCCTGGCTCTCTGTGGAGTGTCTCCATCCTGCTGGGTTACAGAGCGGACTGGTACCATTAACAGACAGACTGTGGGCACTGGCTACAGACTGAAGACCCATTGTTAGACGAGCAGTTTAAATACCAGCATGTTGTTAATACCCCCACACGCTGATTCACACATACTGCCTCCTCACATGCACATGGAAACACACACACATACATCTACACTCCTACCTTTGTGCTCTATCTCCCAGAAATCACCACATTTATTTCCAATGACTCCTCAGTCTCCGTGTGTGCGTGTGTGTGGTAGTCGGTACAGTATATAACAGAGCAGCTCTTTCTGGGAAGAGAGGTGAATTGTGCTGTATAACCACTTAACCCCCCCTTTGCCACCCTCTCATAGCAATCCCAATAAAACCTGGATTATTTTTATAATACAGCGTATGGCGGCTGACTTTACAAGCTCCCCTCCAGCTCCTGGGTAAGAGAGCGGAGCAAAGAGGTAAAAGGAAAGAAAAGGCCAGGTCAAAAAACGCTTCATGTCTCGAAAAGGGCAGCATATCCAAAAGCATCAATGAAGGCCTTTTCTGCTGGGAGGAAAAATAAACACCCTGACTGATCCTTTTTCTTTCACTCCCATCTGGTTTGACAGAGGGTAATAATGTAGCTACAGGTCTCCACCAAAGCTGGTGCCTCTCCGGTGATCGTCTACGATTGTCTTTAGTTGATGGTAAGGTCAGGTGTAGATGTGTTTGTACGGTTAATAATCATCTTTACGTATAGCGGGGGTGGCTAACAAAATATTATTTAAAAAATGGAAGTGTTGGAACCATAGACTGTAGACCCCCTGCAGGGGGCTTTTGAGTCCCATCAACGGGGGTAAACCTCTTGACAAACCATCACATTGCCTTACTATGGATAACACGCATCTTTCATGAAATCAAAATGGATGAGTCATCAAAACATTCAACCCCCGTACAGTCTGTGCCGATGGAGACATGAGCTAATCAGACCTGTTTGTTCTTTGAACCAGGCTGTAAACATGTTAATCTGTAAAAAATGCTTTTTTAGAATGGGTGTGTATGTGACTTCCTGTGCTTCTGCAGCCAGCCTCTAGTGGACACTCGAGGAACTGCAGGATTTTGGCTTTTCGGCTTCATTTTTCAGCACCAGAGGTTGCCACTTGGTTGGAACTTCTTCTCTTGGATTTTCCCACAGTCAAGGATTGAAATCAAACAAAGTATGAAACATTTGAGAGGGTCTAAATATTTCACAAGGTTAAAAAATAAAACTAGTAAAGAAATAGTTTATGTGACATGTTGTCTTACCGCGTGTCGGCAGAGGGAAGGTGTTTGGGGCCGAGGGATCCGAAGCAGTTTGACTATCAGACAACGAAATGAAAACTCTCAGCCAACGATTCAGGGCCTTTCCACAACAGGATCATTTAACAGTCCTCGATTGTTTTCAGCGAACATCCTGTAAGGACACTGTTTGCCAAACCTGTTTGCTTTGTGTGAACGTGAAGAGCAGAGTCGGTTGAGTTATTGGAGATGTGGTCCAGGAGAAAGCAAGCAGAGGTCAGAGGTGAGTTAGATTTACATGCCAGGTAATGTAACTCACAATCTCTTGGACTGCATTCAAAAAAGTAATGTATTAATTAGCGTCTTTCTGGCTTGGGAAATGTATTTCACAGAACGACAGTAGATTGCCTTGCCGCTACAGCTGTAAAATTGTCAGATACACCCTCGTATCCTCGTACGAAAGTGGAACTCCACTTAATGTGCCGTCCTCTCTGTGCTCCATGATAACATCAAAGTTGAGAGAATATTTCCTCCAGGCAAACACAAGTTCCTCTTTCATTTCTCATCTGAGCTCAGCGCCATGTGCGAAAGGGACGATGACTAATTCTGTGAAAATTAATCAGGGCGGCTTGTAGGGGGCGGGATGTATTTCCTGGATAATTCAACTTTAATCTAACGTTTAGAAGTGTTGATAACAAAAGTAACGACTTATTTATGTGATTGGAAACTGTAATGTGACATTACTTAAATTGAAATAGTCATTTCTTTCACTCCATTGTCGGGCCGTTGTGTTGAAAAAGACTGGGATAGAGCTGGTGGTGTAGTTTGGGGGGTTGGGGGATGCAGGAGCTGCTGCATCAGCATGTGTGCAGTAATGTGATAGCGAGGCCCGGCCGCACAAAGAAAACACAACCAGCTCTCAAACAATCCTCCCAGTAAGACCCTGAAAGGGGAGGGTGTGGGGCTGGGCAGACCCACTTCAATAATTACGCTGCTGAAAATATTGTAATTCTCAGTTCAAGGCATAGGAACCGCATTAAATGTAGAGTTGTGACCTTTAGAGAGCAATAAAGCAGCAAGGCTGAGGCAACACCTGCTTACAAAAAAGACACAGCTGATTTGTATTTTCCACCTCTCATAGTGCCATATGTCCCCGCTTTTTAGTTCATTTTATTTCAAACAGTCAGATGTATATTTGATGCAGCGAAAGCCGAGAGCACCTGTGAGCTGTTTCAAGCTTTCTGACACTGTGTTTCTTCAAGCGACTGCTGTCACACAGTACATCACATTTATGAAGGCTTTATGTGGAGCACTCGGAGCTAGAATTGCCCTCTTTAAAGCCGGGCCTGTCCCACTTTCAACAGAGGTGCATGAATAATTTTTCAAAGTAAGAGTTGAGCAGTCAAAAGCAAGGCACCACAAGAGTTTTATGTTGCCTTAAGTTGCTCTGCATGATGGTGAAGGCATTAGTCTGAGTTTTCATTTATGTATGGGGCTTGTTGGGGTTTTAATTATGTATCAGGGTGGGTGCAGAATATGTGATAAATACATAATGAAACATGGCAGAAACATGTAGTCAAGTTAAGTGTTGGGTCTATACAGGGACATGTCCAGAGGGGTGGCCAGGGGTGGCATGGCCCCCCCTTAAAATCTCATTGGCCATCCCAGCTGCCGACCCAAAATCCTTTACAATCTCTGGCTATTTGCCTTGCCAGAGGTGGGACTGTGTTGCAACAGACAGTTCATAGTTCTCAGTGTGCAGATGTTTGTTTTCAGTTTTGAAAATACTTTAAATTGTGACTTTGGAAGAACATATTTGTTTTGAGTCCTTGAAGAACTAAGCTTATAAGATGTATATGTCGATGTGATTAGTGCAGACACGAGGGGTAAATACATGCTCTACACTCATGTGTGTGCACACAAACTTCAGGCCACCCCTGTACATGTCAGTGGGCTACCCGAGTACAAAAAGTCTGGACACGCCCGTGGCTCTATAGTGCAAACACTTGTGATGACTCTAGAGTTGGCTACTTCTAGCTCATAGTGCTGGTCAATGGGTTCAAGTTGTTAACAGGATGCAAGCTGATGCAACAGTTATACACCTGCAAACCTGAACACGTCCCCATCCATACAGCTGCATTTTGCTGTACTGAGACGTTTTTCGATAGGACAGCTGAAGAGAGACAGGAAATGTTGGGAGGAGAGAGTGGGGGATGACATACAGCAGAGGACCGAGATCGGTTTTGAACTCACGGCTGCTGCGACTAGGACTATAGCCTCTGTACATGGGGTGCACAACACAACTAACCACTAGGCTACTGGCGCCCCAGTGCTTTTTAACTATTTTATTTCAGTTTAAAACTGCTGCCCCCAAGTGAAACCAGTGCCAGTTGCATGAATGGAGCAGATCACCCCTGGCCACCTCTTTGGATATGCCCCTGCATCACATATACAACTTTACAACTGTGTTTTATTACAAAAAACCCTATTAAATCCAAAGTCAGTATTTGACAACTGAACTGGGGGTATTGTCTGGAGGCTACAGCTGTAGGGATATGGGGTGGGGGTTGGGTGGGTGGTCAGGTTAGGACAGATGTGTTTAAGCTGGCAGGGAAAGTAAAATGGATGGAGGAGGGGCGGGGAAACTTCCCCCAAGGCCCCGCTGCTTTCATCGAAACACTTCCTGGTTCTGAACTTAAACCCCCCCACCGTCATTCCCTGGGGTTGTATCCCCTGACCTGGGCTCGGTTTCACCACGTGACGGACACACATTGTGCTGGTGTTTATAAGAAGCTGTGCCGCTGATGTAGCTCAGTGAGTACGGACCCGGATAACACGGCACATATGGGACGAATTCAGGCTTTGACTGTGTGACATAACGACTCCATGTGACTTTTTTTCCCCACTCTCATATACACATTTTCAAAGTGTGTACACACGAGCACATGTTCAGACACACAGTTCTGTGCTGTGGTGTCATACGGACTCTGGTGGGATCAGGTGGTGATTAGAACAGAGCATGCGACTCTCCGCTGCCGACCTGGATATGAACAGCACACAGACACACAGGGCGCTTTGTGAGTGGGTCGACTTCTAGTCCAAATGCTATAACAAACACACACAGCACAGATGCACACACACACACACACACACACACACACACACACACACACACACACACACACACACACACACACACACACACACACACACACACACACATCCCCTGTGTTGTGTTTGTTTTTGCCCTGATCCAGTTTGGTAGGACAGAGAGAGGAAAAAAATCCTTTTGAAACCTGAAACTCTTCAGAGGGCTCCGTGCTCCGCTCTGCTTCGTCAGGCCAGCAGCAGCAGCAGCAGCAGCAGCAGCAGGAGAACACGGGGGTCTGTTGTCTCAGCCGGGACCCTTTGGATACATTATGAACCTCTTCTCCCAGCAGACGCCGCAGCACAGAGGCCTTGTTGTACGGAGGAGCATGTGAACGCACAGCTGACTGTAGTGTGGTGAGCAATGTGACAAGGTTGGTCTGTGCCCATAGACTCGAGGTTCTCTGTGTGGGCACTCTGAACATATTTTTTCTTTATGCCTCGGTGTCAGAAAGTTTTTGCTTTTACATCAGTGATGTCTATACAAGCAAGCAAACCTATACTCAGCTAAGAAAGAGACAAAACTAAAAGTGATGTTTGCTTCATAGCTCGGAGGAAATGGTTGTATCGATCCAATAGTCTGCCTCTGAGCCTCTCCGACTTTGGTCCAGAGTAAAATAACTCATAACTGAGGAACAGCTGCGTAAATTGAAGAGACGTTTTATTAAAGTTTATTCTTCTATGAGGGGTTATTACTTATGATTTTGGAGATCCAACTACCGTGCATCTTATCACACCAGGAGCTCATTTCCATTTTCCCACAATTCAATAGAAGATAACTCCTCAACAATGAAGTGATGGATTCCTTTCAGTGTCAGTCCAACACTTTACAATACTTATTTTAGGACAAAGCCTGCGTTAATAATCATTTACCTTTCTTTTAAATATTGTTTTTGAAACTGGGTTCAGGAACATAGACTACATAGCCCTTTTCCGTTTCATACGCAGTACATCTTAATCACTGGCTGATTTCACATCCCTCCTCCCCAAACCCCTTTGCGTTTCTTCACTTCTCTTTTTGTCTAAATAGAAGGACAACGAAGCAACGAAGAGACGGCTCCCCCCACCCAGAGTCTCGACCCTTCTGTTTTCCTCATGTCCTACCTACATCGGCTGACACAAGTCCATCGTCCTTCTTCCATTCACCTCCCAACCATTACCTTCATCCCTCGACCTTTAACCTCATCCCACATCTTTTAACCCTAACCCCCCCCCCCCACCTCCATCCCTTGACCCTAAACTTCATCCCTTCATTTCTCAACCCTTACTTTCATCCCTTCATCCCCTTCACCTATCCACCCTCAATCTTACGGTCATCCAACCTCCCTCATAATTTCGATCTCCACCATGCATATTACAATAAACTATTCTTTATCAATTTCTTTCTGACTTGTGGTCTTTGTAAGTGAAAGTACGGTTGGTAAGTTTATCCAGCAAACCTGATATGTGATATTTGTCGAAAGCAGTCTCTACACCCCGACAGCAATCAATAAACTGTGAGCTCTGAAAAAAGGACAGAAAAAGAGCAGTCGTCTCTCGCTGCTGTAATCCTGTAAAAGCTCAGACCTATCACTGCCGCGAGGTCAGGATCATTCAACGCCGCTGGAGGTAATCCACGTCTACCGGAGGATGGCAAAGAAAGCTCAGCACAAATGACCACTGCCATGGTAACTTGTGACCGCTCGTCGTGCTGAACAGGGCAAGAAGAAACAAAGACAGAAGCAGAGAGGGCTGCAGGGAGAGAGAGAGTTCAGATAAAGCAGCAGGACAAAACAGAGGAAACTTAATGAAGCTTTTCAGCGATGGCGACAACTGAGGAACTTTACGGGTCTGAAAAGTGACGCCATGATTGCGGTCTTTTTGTTGCCATGTTTGTTCAGTATGATAATGTCGGGTGTTTTCATACCGCTGAATGAGACATAAAGCCAAGCAGTTGGGATCTGGCGGCCCTCATGCATCGGGTGTGTGGCGTTTGAAAGAGCTTAAACCCTGCCTTCAAGTAAGGTTAACCAGCTGACACAATCAGCCTGGATCCAGATGTCTGTCACATCACATCTCACACTGGATCAGCGATTCGTATTGGTCTGGTGTTGTGTCTTTGGACAGCTGTTGCCCATGATCGGAGGGATGAATCTGAGATCTGTTGATGGGCCCATGAGCGGTGATGCTATCATGCATCATAGCTGACGACCTACAAAGCTACACGACCAATGTAGAGAAGGCTTAATGGTTCTCATGCTTGTCTAGCTGTGAAGCAGTTTATGAAATACACATTTATTCTATTAGTATAAAAAAAAGATGCTCGAAGAAGTCATGAACAAAGACTTTTACTAAATTGTGGGTTCTTAAGGAAACACAGAAGAAAATAAATCTCATCACAGTAATGAAAATAATAAACCCTGAAAACAGGCTTAAAATTAAAATGGCTACACATGAGTTTTAGGATTCATTTAAATAAAGATTCATCGTAAAATCCTGATAAATCGATTCAAAGGTGTCACGGTTCACATCGTTACTCTGAAAAATGAATCTCAATAATATTGTGAGCGTCAGCAGCTGCAGAGCAAGATTTAGAAACTGAGGACGCACCACCGTCTTTTAAATCGGAGGTGTGGAAGCATTTTGGCTTCAAGACAGAAAATGAAAGAGGTGAGAAGATAACAGACAAGACAAAAACTGTGTGCAAATATTGCAATAAGACAGAGAACTACACAAATAGCACAACCAACATGATGCAGCATTTAATCGACACCACAATGAGAAGCTCCAATCACCTCCCCTTGTTGAGAGAACAAAACATTAAAAGACCAAACCACACTGACAAGCAGGTTAGCAGCTCCTAAAGGAATCTGTTTCACTCATCATTTGTCTAAAGTCTCATTTTGTAAAATAAATCGTGAATCGTATCGTGAGTTGAGTGAATCGTTACATCCCTACATTTAACTGTAGAATTTTAACCCTAAAATATACAGATTACTTAAAAATGGACTAAACCTGTTATATATATTTTGATCGATACTTACATCACCTCAGATATGTCCAATAGTAATTAAAGCCAGAGAAATCCGTAATGTTATAGTTGTAACGCCGTGTGTCTTTCGTGGCTGCCACCATGACATACACAACATGTTTTTCATTGCCATGGAAACGCCCAATGCTACGTAAAAGACCGCTGCATAAGGAAGTGTGAGCTGCTACTGAAAGCTGCCGTACTGTTGCTGTATGTGCTGCTGTGATAGAAACGTCATGTAAATTATACTCGGATACATTAGCTCGTCTGTAAACATATTCTCTTCCTCAGGTCGGTTTCGCCCGGTCGTATCGACTAAGCTCAACACGGAGTTGGTTTTGATCGGGGGTGGAAGGGTGGAATAGCAGAGACAATCACTCCCATGATTCCCCGCCAGCCTCGACGTCATCTTTTCTTATTGTTTTGATTGAGAGTGGAGTTTACATACTGTGCGTTTAAAGACGACAACACCTGAGGCAGACAGAGACACCTTAAACCAATCACAGATAAAAGGCTGACAAGCTGAGGCTAAAACATCCTCGTTTTGTTATAGTTTTAAACTCTATCATTTTGATTTGAGAGTCATATGGACTTTTCTTGTGACATCAATGTCAGACTGAGCTTTAGATTTAACCAACTCATTCGAGCTAAAATCAGACGTGCAGGGTTTCTACATTTTCAGTCATTTGTTCTGTTTTTTGCCTCTTGCTCTGGTACCATGGCAGTAGAGTGGATCTTGTTCATTTATATGCCCAACTGACTGCCACTCTCTAATTCATGCAGCAAATGAGTTTTGATTTAACAACGTAGGATTGTCTCTGAAACATGCAGTATAAATTCACAGTCTCTTCCTGCTGCTCATGTCTATGCATGTGTTTACACCCCATCTGTGTGTCTGCACGGCTACAACAGCCTAAATTTGGGATCTTCAATATGTTCTGTGCACTTTGAGCATTGTTTAATGCGAAGGTCCTCTGGGGCCCTCTGGAGCTGCAGAGATCTGCTTAATGCACAGCAGCTCCTGGAATCATCTGATCTGGAGTGAGCGGGCATAAACAGGAACCCCAGGGAGCCAGTAATATGTTAAACGATCTGACTCCAACTCTGCTCAACCAGATCCGGTCGAGGCAGGAAGAGATATGAGAGTGCGATGTTGATGTGTGTGCTTGTGCATGTTTCTGCCACAGGAGCTCCGTGTATGTGTGGGTATTATGAGCAGTGCTCGTGAGATGAATGACACTAAACCGAGGAAGAGAGAGAGAGAAGAAGAAGAAGCTGAGGAAAAAAGGATGCAAATTACCAAGACAGGACTGGAAGAAATCGACTGGAATTGCTCCTTTGGTGTGGTGGGCGAGGCAGAGCTGCCTTTGTGTGAACAGTTCAAAGGCAGTGGACATATCTCTCTCTCTCTCTCTCTCTGCAGTAATGGAGCCACATGTATGCACAGATATGGTGTGATCCACACATATATACACGGATAACAGGAAAGGTGTGCTTCAAGTAACACAGGATCAGAGAGAAGATGATGGCTGCGCCTGAGAAAGTATGTTAGACTGAGACTTATCAGCATGTCCTCCACCTGTTCTGCTGCACCGGGGGGAGCAGAGCAAGGGGAGACATATGGACAGAGCGAATGAGAAAAAAATGAGAATAAAAGAGTGCAGGGTAGATAAAAAAAGAGAGAGAAATAATAAAATAGACACAGAGGGAAAGGATAGATTCTGAGGTCTAAAAACTGAGATGAGAAAGAGAACCAGAGCCGCAGAGAAGACAGAAAGCGGCGAAAAGAGATAATGGCTGCAGAGACGTGGAGGCAGAAAGAGATGGAAAGTGAATGAGAAATCTATCTTGTAGAAAAGGAAAGACGGGTAGAGGAGGAGATAGAGAGGAAAATAAAGCTCAAGAGGCAGAGAAAGAGAAAAAGGTCGAATGAGCAGGATAGATAGGAGCGGTGTAAGATAGAGGGAAAGCGAGGGTGGGTGGCAGAGAGACACAGAAGTGGATGTCTCAGGCCATTTCCTGTGATGATAGCCAGAGGCTTATTTTTCACCTCCTTCCAATCACCACACAAACCCCCACCAACTCCAGTCTAAGCACTCCGCTGCCACCCACCCTCTCCCAGCCCCATCGAGGACACACTCGCACACTGACTCACACGCTGGCACACGATTTGATTGCGAAGCGTTAACCTCTGTCTGGCTACTGTAAAACGCACGGCTGGAACCACAATAATGGAGTCCCGGAGCAACACATGTTTCCCAGCCCATTCAGCGCCCGCTCAACAAGTGACTGCTTGAAAATAATTACATCTCATTTTATTCATTGTCACTGAATTACCTGCTTGAGTGGGCGCGTACAATGACACCCCGAGATGCGGATACATAGGCAGGGCTGGAGCTGTGGGTGACAGAGTGTTAGCGTGTGTGTGTGTGTGCTTGTTAGCGTGTTTAATGTATGTTTGAGTGAATGGCTGCACACAGAAACACTTGTTGAGGTCCCTGCTTTCTCTTTTACAGTTTAAATGCCATGATTTTTTATGTACAGATACATTACGGAAACCCAAATCCACTCAGAGCTTTAACTTTGTTATTTCTGATCTTATGTACAAAATATCAACTCAACTAAAAACGTTCAAACCGTGTTCCTTCAAACCGTTTTTGAGTTTTGAACATTTTCGGACGTCGGGTGTAAATGGGCGTCTTTAGCTCTGAGATTTATTATGCAATAGATTTCAAACTAACAAATGTCCCGCCGAATCAGGTGCAACAAAACTCCTCTGCTCATACTGCTCAGCCTTCATGCTTGTTTGTGACGTTGTTCGCCGCATATCCACCGGTGAGGACGACAGCTTGTCATGCGTTGGATTTGGTGAAACAGAAGGCTGCGTATTGGTGAGCTGTGCCGGAGGAGTCGTGCAAAAGCACTCTAGCATATGCTGCACTCTTTACTCCAAAATATGGTTAACTAGTTTTATCTGTAAAGCTCCAGGCTTTGCCAAACGGCTCCGTCTAACATCCGGATCGGTCCTATCTCCCTGCTCGTCAGCCCCCCTGTGCATGCCGTCTGAAAGCCAACAGTTCAGTTAGAGCTGCGTGGTGCAGCTCTGCTGCAAACTTGTTTTCTTGAATTTAACATTTTATTCAAACAAACCAACAATCCACAAAGTTTATTTTCCAAACTGTATATCCGCGTTTCTTTTATGTGGATGATTTTGACATAACGAGGGAGAAGATATGTTTTTCACGCTCAATGACATTAAAGTTTGATATCACATACAGATTTTTAATATTTGAAGTCAGGTTTTTAGGGGCTTTAAGCTTTCTTAGCGTTACGACTGAGTGCAGTCACGGAGACGAGATGTGCTGGTCTGTTTGTGATTTTGCAGGTTCAGAGCTGTCTGTTTCCACTTCCAGCTAAAGTCCTCAAAAATCCAAAATGTCCAGACTTTCACTGACATAAAGGAATGTTTGTTATACTGTATTACTTTTTCAACACTTACAGGTTCATCATGTTCTCTCCCACGTATTATTAAGCAAATATAAAACATAAATGATGCACAGAGTTTCTGAATGTAACACTCTTTGAGCCTGCTGGTGTCAATCAATCAGTATGTTGCTGTCAGGACTGTTGCTGCCATGAGTCATAGGCAGGCGTCAGACGTTATGAAGGGAGCTGTTTTTTCTCACAGAACCTGTCAGTATGCAAAGTTTGGTTAGCTGTCATGCTGAGAGAGTCTGCCTTTTCTAAAGAGCTCCAGGAGGCATTCTCCTTCGCTCTCGACGGGAAATGCAGCATCCGTGATGTTGAAAGCAGTGATAAGCACTTCCTGATGAGATCAATGAAAACACCCGATATGCATTCATGTGTGCGTTCATGGATGTGCAGAACACCTAAAGGTCTCATATTTTGGGTATGAGAGCAAAGAAGTCGATACTCTGTCCACTGTGATGTAATCCTGGATCGCATTGTTCGTCATTCGACTATTTATCATTCATAATTCTTTAAAAGCAGATACCTCCACGCAGCACAGCTAACAAGACCCTCAACTCCATTCTCGCTTTTCAAGGTGCAAGAGGGACTATATAAAAAAAGATAATTAAAAAAAGTAAGTAGGTTAGAGGTCGGATTACCTGTAACAGGAAATATGTATATGTTAAAATGATCCACTTTTTAAGATTTAGGTTGAAATTGTCTTTAAGTCCTGACAGAAATTAATAACTCATGTTCTCTGAAAAAGGAACAAAGAAAATCCGTCATCTGTAGCAGTTGTAAACATGTAAAAAGTTCAACCAATGTCTGCCACGAGGTACCAATCTGATGAACCAATCACAGCCTCCCTGTCTCCCTGCTCGTTCTCTACCTCTTGTGTTCACAAGCACACACCACCGATGATGGAGTTTATACTGCCAGTTTGTCGTTGGCCGTTGTGAGTAATAAAATAGTCCAGTTTTTTTCTACATGTTTTATGATTAAGTTTAGTGTTTACTTACCGCTGAATGAGACATGAGACGACGTAGTTTCTACACAATGCAAGCGATGAGCTGAGGTCCGCTTCTGGAGCAACGGCGCTCGTACATGTAAGTGAGGGGCGTGGCTTTAGAGGGAGCACAGAGGGGAGGGGGTGGGTGTAGACGGAGCACTAAGGGAATGCTACTTTCAGAAGCATGCTAGTTTTCAAAAATTACCAACCCTGCCTTTAAAGACTGGGATGTGCGATAAATCCTCCGTTACAGAATCATGACGACAGATCATCAGTAACCAGACACTTGAACAGTCATGATCACAGCTTGAGCGACTTGCACTACACAGGTTTGGAAAAAGTTAATAAACCTCGCACAGGCAGGGACAGGGACAGAAACCTTCTGCAGAGAGAGACTTGTTGAATCCATTCTTTGGGTACCCTCACTCCCAATGGTTTGAATGAGGAGATTTCATTTATCTGTTTCCTATGGACCGATTGTTGTCCTCTCTTTCTGCTGTACTTTTGTTTCTGTCTCTAAGTGAAAAACTTGATTGAAGCTGCTTGTTGACTACCTCTTTCAATTCAATTCAACTTTATTTGTAAGGGACCATGTGCAATAAAAACATAAATGTAACCATTTGATGCATTGCACCAGAGTTAGCCTTAGGCTAATTTACATCTGCTGTCCCTTGGCAGGTAACAAATACAACATATATAAAAAAAATCATACATCACTCAGCAAGCAAAGGGCAAGTAACAAATAGCAATATACTGCACATGAAATGTCCCTTGCAGGCACACACACACGTACACCTTGTCAGCCCCATGGGGAGATAAAAAACGAGTGAGACGAAAAATGATGAAGAGTAATTGACTGACAAAATTAGTGAGTGCATTGTTGAGAGTGTGTGGCGGAGACGCCCCCTGGTACCTCTTTTGGACATGTGTAAATAGTCTCACCTGTGTATGTTTGTGAAAATTGCCTTTGACATGCTGAAGGAGATTAAAATGAAAAGTTTGCCACACGTCATTTTTCTTGTTTTCGACTAAAAATAAAACCTACTCAATATTTACGTTCCTGTGTTTCTCGCCTTCACTATAAATGTCACCGAGGCGTAATGGGGGATATAGTGATCCCATCTCTATGCCGCCATCAGAGGTAGTGACAGAGGAGCTTCAGGGGCGAGACAGGACCGGCAGAGCCAGCGAGGGAGAACAGCGCTGCGTGTGCGTGCATGTTCCACTGTGTGCTCTCTCTGGCTTCCTGTCGCAATGGGAAATGGCAGTCTGGGACGTAAACATTAAAGCGGTACATAATCAATATGAAAGTACAGAGACGTAAAGACGCTGGAGCTTCATCACGGCACTGTTGTGGAAACACACTCTGAAAAGGGCAAATGGAAACGCATGGAGAAGGAAGTCATGTGTGGCTGATAGTAAATATTAATGGATGAAGCCTGAGTGACGTCACCAATCTGTTCCTGCAGGGGGCTCCAGAGGCTCATCGGCAGCAGCCGCCATGATGGAAATCCTGTCTCACCCTAACTTTCAGTCAACTCTAACGACAGGCTGAGAGCTGGAGCTAGGGTTGCCAGCTTCCAAGAAGAAAAATAAAGGACACCCCCGCGGCGGGACGCCACTCAGCAGGGCCCGACCACCACTGTCCCAATGGTGGGGTGGGGGGGAATCAGTTGTGGTGAATCATAATTTCAAACGTTGCTTTAATAAAGTATTAAGAGTCATAGGCTACTTAAAGTCTGAAGTGCTTTATTAACACTTTTTTTTAGAAATAATTTGCAAACACATAACTTCAGTGTAAAGATAGAAAACATGCACAATGAAATAAAACACGACTTCAGTAAATGTTTACTACGAGCTATTTCATTTACAACTTCACTTAAACTTCAAATAAAGTTATTCACTTAGCATGAGTTCATTCAATGAGTATTATACACATGCTCTTCACTGCTGGAACAGATAGAGGAGGAGAAGGAGGACAGATTGTAAATAAACAGGAAGTATTTTATAGTATTTTTTAATGTATTCTGTCCTTCTGTCTTTTTTGTAGTTTTCTCATGAAATCATGAATGATACTATCAATATGGTTTAGAACTATTTTCTTATTAATGAAGTGTCTATTGTTGATATATTGATGTAGTATTGATGATATATCGCCCAGGCCTTAGTGTGAATACTGATCTGCTTGTCTTTTAGTGAAAAATGTTCACACTATCCAAACAGTGAAACCAGACAGAAATAAATAACCTCTCTACAAACGTCTGAGAAAAATATATGAAGTACAACAGTTTCCTTTACAGTTTATTCATTTTCACTGTCCAGCCAGGCGTTTGAATCTTCTCACTCACGTCTGTGTTTCTGAATCCGTTTACGTTTCAATGGTGCACGGTGCGAGGTATCAGAGGAAGCCGCAGACATGTTTCCTACTGACTCCTGTGACTTTCTCTCACCCAATCACTGACGAGCTCTCATTGTTCATGACTAAAACAAACCAATCAAACCAATCAAACCAATCAAACCAACAGCCGCTATGAGTAGGTGGGAACTAGCTGTAAGAGGCTGAATGCGGGCGGAATGATGCTGAGTTTGAGGCAGAAGATTGATTCAAAACGGGACGCATCATTTAAGTGATGGGTGGCAACCCTAGCTGGAGCTGAGGCGGGTTTTAAGCCTCTTGAAACCGTTACATCACACCCAACTGTCAATCATGTCAGCTACGCTTAACTATGGAGCCGTTGATGACAATAATTAATCAGACCTATTTCGTTGTTTGTGCCAGGCTGTAAACATTTTCATTTATGATGTAAAAACAGCTTTTTTGGCTGTGGTGGGTATGTGACTTCCTGGGTTCCTGGAGCCAGCCTCAAGCGGAGACTCGACAAACTCCAGGATTTTGCACTTCCGCAATGGCTTCATTTTCAAGACCGGAGGATGGCGCTTGGTTTGGCTACTCCGCAAACCCCGATGTGCTCTGAGGCTTAATGGATGCTATAGCCATGGGGTTTTGAGATTGCTACTCAATTTACTCATTTGAAGAAATCAAAGTCTAATTCCGAAATGTCACACTGCTCCTTGAACACGAGCAAATCAGCTTTTTTAACCGGATTTTATTCTCCCACAATAGCCTTAATTCCTCTAGCAAGCGGATCCTCTGACTAGAGTTTAAAGTAAACAAGATGCTGAGAGCTCAGAGAAATCCTCTGATTTATTTGCACAAACACTTTCCCCCTGTGAAGAGCTTTGGTGTAGAATATAAGGAATATAACAAGCTAAACTTCCCCATGTGTGAGTGTGTGGAAGAAGTATGTGTGTGCTATTGGGATGTTTGTCCAGACTATTGGAGAGCAGATGAGTGGAGGAGAGGGTGAAGATGTAGTTGTAAATATTTAATGTCCTCCATGCGCTATGGTTGTCCTGCATCAGGCTGGAGGCAGAGATGAACACCTGAGCGTTGGGACCAGGCAGCATTGGATAGCTTCGACAAACAGACAAGGGAGCGAGAGAGAGAGAGAGAGAGGGAGGGAGGGAGAGAGAGAGAGAAGTACAGTGAGGGATAAATCTGGAAAATTACTCCCTCTCTCTCTCTCTCTCTGTCTGGATTTATTTGTTTGTGGGGCAGAGAGATAATGGTTCTATAAAGTGTGTAATAAAATGCCAGGAAGAGCAGTACGTTGAGGAAAGCTGTGGGGAAGTCTCTGCATCTTACTGCTGCTATCTGATTGGTGGAGAGACTGCACATTAGAAATAACGTCATAACGACGTCATCAACAGGTTTTATAATGTTTTAGTAGATCTCCTTCTCTTTTATGTGTTGTTCACTGTTCCATTTGTCTTGTTATCTGTGTCATGATGGATGTCAATCTTGCTGGCTGCAAAGAAATCTACCTACGGGTACAAATAAAGTAACCTGAACCTGAACCTGAACAGATCAGCTTTTAATTAAAACGTGACGTGGAAGTGAGCTTAAATACAACATTCTCAGGAGTTGGCTGAAGCTAAAGCTGCAGGTACAGAGGGTATGCATTGAACTTACTTTTCCTCCTGACTACGGCCCCTCAGTGGGACTGAGTGGCAAAACATTTGAAGATACCGCTGACTTCAGTACGACGATAACAGACGGAAATCTGCTTGAATTACAGACATCAAGACTCGACAAAGATCCCTACTGTTTACCAAAGACACATTGGACCGTGGACATTTATATGTACATGATTTCATAGCCGTGGCATTAGCCTAAGACGACACTTTTCAGCTGATTTAAAGCCGTTAACAGCTCACTTCTTACTGGTTCCTGACACCAGTACAAGCTTTCTGCATCTCGCTGGCCCAGCGTGCTGTGACTCCGCCCACCAAGACGTCATGTGCATACCCTCTATTCATTCAGAACTCAACAAAGATATCACGTTTTTGCGTACGATAAACAACGTGATAAAAGTATTTGTCTTCTGGACTTGGAATAGAAATGTATTCTCTGATAGGACTCGATCTGTCCTTTTTCTCACTCATTATGTTTGCATTCAGATGACCTCATAACCATATTACACACGTTCAATGTCCAATCCACAAATGTGCAGATTTAACCACCACAGCAGCTACAAGCATCTGTCAGACCACCGACAAAGAAGCGATTTTACTCTTTTCACTTCTGACCTTTAGCAAAGACACAGATTTTAAAAAAAAGAGCTCATTGGATCATTTTTAAAGTGGTCTTGGGCCTTTTTGGAAGGAAGTGACTCACTGTTGTTTGTGTTCTCTGTGTAGGTTCTCAGTCATCCAGGTCATCCAGGTCATGGTAAATTCAAAGATTCATCCAAAGGCAACTGGACTGGTTGAAGACCTTGGTGAAACGTCTTCAAGATCTTCAACCAAGTCCAGTTGCCTTTGGATCAAGCTGCGGATGTTGTTTGTGTTGCTTAGATGTCAGGGTTTGTATTTATTGTGTCATTCGCGTTTATTTGGAGTCTTGGTAACATTTTTTATCTTTTTCATCTTTTATTGTCTCCACCAACTCCTGAAAGGAAATGGATCTGGTATTGCTCCTTCTAGGGCTTGCAAATCCAGGACATTTGAAAGTCACTACATATTCTGGCTCATGGAAGTAGAAAGTCCGGATGTGGACGACGCAAAGCTTCAAGAAGTCGTCAGCTGCATGTGTGTGTAAGCTTCTGTGGATGTCTTTATGTGTTAGTCAACTCTGTAAAAACACACAGTGACTCAGCTTCTATATCTCGTTAAATCTGCTGTCGTTTTCCTCTAAATGGTGTGCTGTTGGTCAGTATTGGTAAGATTGGTGTCTGCACAGCTGATTTTGGAATAACTTTCGTCACTTTTTCCCCTCGGGAGAAGTCTGGTTGTGTCATTCTCCATCTCGCCAACCCTCTGCTGCATCGATATGGGCCCTGCTGGCTCTTTTTTTTGGCTGCAGCAGTGAGCCGAAGTTGGAAAAGTTGTTTCTACACTTGGGTTCCGACCAGCTTCAGTAACAATATTATCACTCCCCGTCCTCGTCCTCCTCTCCTGTCTTGCCCTTTCCCTCGATATGCCCTGCTTTCTGGTTTTTGGTAAATTGATATTGCTGATGTGATGCGAATGTCATGAATTTTTCTCTGTGCCTTTGGGGTTTCTTGTCTGACCTAGCAGTTTTTTATTGTGTGTGTCCTATATCAAGTTGTCAGGCCTGGCTGTTCACCATCCAGTGTGCCCGCCCTTGCTTGTCCATCTGTCTCTGTCTCTCTGACTCTGCTAATCCTGCTTTCTCTCGATGTTTTTGTACAGGCTGTTCAAATTAATCTTCTTCTCCTGTAGCCAGCCATGAAAACAGATGCTTTGAACCCTACTTGACTGGCTAATCAGACGAATGACACAAACAGCAAATATACCTTTATTAAATATAGTTTATCAACAAAAGAAACAAATCTTTACAAATGTGAACTTTTATATTCAAAATTACAGCAAAAAGAATACATTTAATGAATTTTAACTTTACATGCCAAACATCCAGTACAGACCACACTGTGTTAATGTGTCCTAATAGTATTACAGCTGCTATGAGGAGCTTTTAGCTGGATTGGAAACCGACTGATGTCTCTACGAGCCACACAAAAAAGCAAACACGAGCAATAGCCAAAGGATTGGCGAGGGCTGTGTCTGTACTGCCTACTACATACTCAAACAGCACTGCATACCGCCTACTAATACATTTGTTAGCATGCTGTTAGCACAAACTAAACTACAGGCCAGGTGTCATATTTCTGGATGGAGCTACGTTGGATAACCTAGCATTAAGCTAGCATGACTGTCTAGCTGGCGAGCTCCGCCATTGGATAGCATGAGAGCTGCAAAGCATTTCGGGGCGGAAACATACTTAAAAATTCGGGCTTATCTTGTGTGCATATAGGGGGGATTTCTTGCATAGGCCTACCATTATTTCAGAACATACCTCAGTGTGACGTCATATTTAGTATGGATATAGTATAACAGTATTCTGTTTCGAACACAGCCTATTTCTATGAAGTTATTTTTAGTTCCTGAACTGTGCTGCAGGGTAGGGGTCGGACAAAGTGTTTAACTGCACGCTGCAAAAAAGATTGCAATACAGATTAGTAAAAGATTCTTGATGACTGATGTATTTGACAGCCAAAATAGGATGATATTTTTGTTGAAAAACCCTTACCCTCCACCCTTACCCTTGTCCACAGGGGTCGCCAAAAGTTCCTTACAGAAGCTTTGAAGGCGCAATATGTAACTCTGACACCTAGTGTTTAAAATGGGTACTGCAGTCCAAATTCTAAACATTGTAGAGAGCTGTCCCCCCCCCCCCCCCCCCCCTCCTCTCTAGAGTGGATGCTCACGCAAGTTGCCATGTGGTGGACACTGAAGCTTCAGTGTTTAGCCAGCTCTGCATCGGTCTGTAAACCTTTCTGCGTTCTAACCTCTCTCCATTTTTCAAAAGCATCTCCAATATTGATCCTAGTTTGAGCACGTTTCTGCTCGTGGAGCTTATTAGAAACATGCAGAGGCTTTTTAGGTCGGGTACAATCACTTCTATCTGAACCAGTTCTCTTGCCCGCTTCCATCGCTGCAACACCTGTTGGTTTGACCTGATAACTGCTCTCATATCTGGCAAACCGAGGGGCGTCCAAAACGGCCGTGTGGGGGTGCCTTAAAACCGCCTACCTTCTCTGGTCCAAACAAATCCAGACCATTCAGGACCAGAATCTAAAGTTAGAAGGAGGACATACTGGCTGCTGCATTGTTGTCAGAGAAGCCAGCACTTCAACATAGCATGTTTCCTTAATGTCTGATCATAGAGTAAGCTCACTTTATCATTTCACTCACTACACATCTCACTGATTGATCCTTTAAACACAGCTGGTAGAAAAAGGTTGAAAACTATATTATTAATAAATAACACAGTTTAGACTTTTTACAATCAATTATCTATTGAATGAAGGTTTTTTTTAAATATATTTTTGAAGAGCCTGAATCCATTACTTTTCTTATAGTTTTGTGTCCTGAGAGCTGCAGAGTAACTCCACACAAAGCCCGTCTGGCTCCTTCTCCTCACTCATTCTCACATTTTTCTCTCCGCTCCCTCTTTTCATTCTGCCATAAGTTCAATCACATTATTGGCATTTCTGCCAAGCCACCGTACAAAATGCCGTTTCAAACACCCGTAATCAACAATCCCCTCTTTCTTTTCTTCTTTTTTTTCTCCTCTCTTTCCCACTCCAGACAACGGCTGGCGTGGACAGACAATGTCCAGCTGTCATCTTACACCCCCCCCTCTCAGTCCCTTGACTCCACCTCCACTAACATCTGTTGTGTCCGGTCAGGCTTTGGGCAGGGTGGTGAGGCGGTGGACATTGAGGTCAAACCAATCTCTATGCAGATTGTAATGACTTCCTGCGTCTATCCTCCCCCTCTCTCTCTCTCTCTCTCTCTCTCTCTCTCTCTCTCTCTCCCTGACTCATCGACTTCTTCTTCTCTGTCTTGGTGGAGCTCTCAGAGGGGCTGCTGGGAAGGATGTCTGAGCTCTGAATGGGTCTCTGTTACTGCAACAAGCTGTTGTCCAACCAGATTCCCACCGTCATTACCACAGAGCCTGAGAATAATATGCATTCACATTTATAAATCAGGTTCCGATGGGAAGTATACGAGTGCATGCATGATAGACTTTCTAGGTGTGGCTTCCTGTTTATAGACCCCTCAGAGAGCCATATGGCCAGGAGTGACAACATGAAGTACACACATCGTCAGTGACCGCCTGATGGTCAAGACAACCAATTAAAGCCAACTTCAACACGGATCAATTACGAGCAAACAGATTGAGTTTCCAGCACATCAGAAACCTCCTGGGAACTGGCACAGGATGTTTGAACTTTCATTGTGTAACTGAAACTCTGAAAGATCCCAGTGGAGATTTTACAAGAACATGACTCACAAGTGATGTGTCTTAGCTTTCTCAGGCTTCATGTAAAACAGGTTCAAGTGTACGATAAGTGGCTATTCATCTGAAGCTCTTTGGAAGTTTAGAAGGAGCAGTTTTGGAACAGTAATAATGTTTTACAAGCTAGCTTGTGTTAGCTCACACAAACGCACACAAGTTATATTCATAAGTAAACATGGTGTTCATCTTCACAGCTCAACTCTTAAACATACCGATGAAGTTATCAGGTTTAAACACCTCAGTAGGCCAATCATTCATCCATTCATTGAAAGTGTTGACATTTCTGTTTTCCTTCTCTTGCTATAATGAGGCAAGAAAAACATGGCTACTTTTAATGCCATTTCCGCACCAAGAAATATGAGACAGGACAGAAATATATGAAGAAAGTTGGTGTTAAATGTTATGGTTGTATTTCTGAAACTGTGGGAAAGTTTGCTCAAGGCTTTCACTGAAATCTAAGATCTAAAGACGTTGAATGATGCCTTAAATGCAAAAATGCTGAGAATGATTTGTCTGTTTAAAAGACAGACGGACTCGATATGAAAATGTCTTTGGTGATCAACTAACTCGTCCTCCAGCACCAACAAACCACCAAATACCTCCTGAAATGTTTCTCAATGTTTTACCAAATTGGCAAACGTTGCAGGAGGACATCCATGGAAAAATCTCAAACAACTTTTCATGAAATCCATCTTGGAAGTGTTGCATTCGCACAAGATTAAATCACATCTGCTGATCCAAATCTTTCATGAGCGAGGGCACAAACATGCATATTCTACCCAATCCAAGACCAACACCTTCCCAATCTGCTCGCATGGCATCCCCTCAGTCACAGAGTATGTGCCCAAACTGCCATCTAATTAAGGAGAAATGAGTGTGCCACAGGGTCCTGGCTCCACTTTGAACATTATCATCTCTCTTGCAGATACCCTCAGTCGCCTCGTCTTTGGTTGTCGGGATGCATGATCCCTCCATTTGTCTGCGTGGTTAATCAGAAAAGCCATTCACACGGAGATTGCAGCTATCCACCAAAAGCGACCCAGGATGGGCGAGTCGCTCATTACAACAACTCTTTCTTAATCAACCCCTCTCCTATCCCCTTTCATCTTTACTTTTTCTCGCTCCTTTTATCGGGGTCCTTTCTCTTTATTTTCACTCTTCCTTTGGCTCCCTTTCTCTGTCTGGCTGAGACACACAGAAGACCTGCCAGTTCTTGAAGCTATTCGGCTGCATCTTATGTGTCTGCCTCGGAGTCCCAGCTTGGTGGGGTTGAAGCGGAGGACACCGTGTTACATTTGAGTTAACAGGCAGGGCTGGCGGGACGTATCGCCACGGGCCCCTTTCAGCTGAGCGGCCACGATTGCTTCAGCAGAGCTCAGACAGAGAATGACTGGTGACAACATGGAAATGATACAGCTGTGGATGCTGGTTAGCCAGCTGTGAGGGCGGGCTGTAAGTGGAGTTACTGTCTTATTTCTGAAGCTGCAGCAAGCTACTGTTAGCATGTCATGAAATAAACTGCTGCTGGTAAGTTGGGGATAATACGCATGCAAAGCCTGTTGAGTCGGATGTGACTGTATGATTCAGTGGAGACATTTAAAGGGCCAGAGGTCATACAGACATATGTATACATGCAGGCTATACGTCACGTGTGTGTGTGTGTGTGTGTGTGTGCGTGTGTGTGTGTGTGTGCGTTTGTGTGTGTGTGTGTGCGTGTGTGTGTGTGTGTGTCTTTGTTGCTCTGACAGAGGGTTAAAATAGACTCGACAGCCTGGTGTCACCTGAGGTCAGTCAGTCAGACAATCACTGCAGTTTGACTAAATGCACTGCGGGCTTTAAAATCTACTCCTTATGCTAAAACTTCTCAAGAAAGTTAAAAATAAACACATTTACAAATGAAGGGCAGGCAGTGAGAGGACAGCTAAAGAGAAAGAAATGACAGGAAAAGGAATCATATAATATTAGATAACTATCAGTTCTAAGGAAACATGTTTTTCCTTGACAAAATAATTTGTTCCTCCTGATTGAGAATATTAAAAAAACAAACATAGCAGATTCAGATCATTCTCTCACAAACACTGAATCTTGTAAATAAATTGTACTGAACACAGTGAGTATTTTAAAAATAGACACACTGACAGTACCACCACACAGTCGTGAGAGGGTGAGATATCAAAATACACCACTAAGGGCGTTTTCTCATTAGGCACGATTGTTTCGTACCCTGCCCAAGCTCGATGGCTCCCTTCTCCCCTCTCCCTTGCTGGTCTGTGTTCACATTAGTAACATCGATCCTTACCGGAGTACACATGAGAAAGTACACGGTCCGATACAGCAGGTGGCAGTATGCACATAGTTGGTTTGCAAATCCGCCAAGCTGCAGGAAGAGGAAGAAGCAACCATGGCAAGCACTCGCGGGCTGAGTCAATCCTGCTAACTGTGAATGTTTTTGTTATTTCTGAGACGCAAACAGCGACCCTCTTCCTCCTTCCACATCTACCATGCTGCGTGGATTTGACAGTTTTTGAGCTCGGTTGCGTTCATATCTCCTGTTGACCGTACTCAAGGACACATGAATCTTGCCCCAGAGAACCTCTTTAAGCGAACTCGGGCACAGTAGCCGAACGGTACGTTTGTGTTCACACTGATCAAATGAACTGGACTTTTGGGTCAGGTGTACTCGGATCCAGACCCAGGTCCCTAATGTGAAACCACCTTAAGATCCATGTCAAAGGACAGAAAACTATTTTTAGAACGTTAAAACATAACCTTGTATTATTACACAACACGCGTGTCATGCTTCTATTCTGTTTAATGAGTGTAAACTGACGTCGTACGACGGACTACCGATCTGTGAAGCTGCCGCCCTGCTCACGTGCTGCTTTCACCACCTGATCTCTCCAAAGTTAAAAAAATATAACCACATCTCTAAAGCCAACGGATCAACACATGTTGTTTGGTAAATCTGTGCACTAGTTTCAGTCCTGTTTCCTTGTCAACAGATATATTTTTTACTGGTTCCCTGGCAACTTTAAGGTAAGGACAAGCCTCCTGAATGTTTTCCATTTCAGAAGTTTTGTACAGTTTAGTCAAAAAGGTTAAAACAGATTACTTTGACAGGTGGATTTATTAACTTTAGCTTAGCTTATAGTACCTGCTGCAAAATTAGCATATGAGTGCAATCACACTAGGCAATCTGTACCATGCCCAAGCAGGTTTGGCCCCAAAGTCAGGTTTGTTTGACTAGTGTCAGTGCTCCATCCCTTGCTTTAAGCACTACACTTCTTAGTCCTGGCACGGTTGGAAGAGGTCTGCTTCGGCACATTTATGCACGAGCACAAGGTCGGGTACAGAACATGGACATTAAGTATAATTGATCCTGGCCTCCAATATCCAGAATTCCCGCAGTGTTCTGTCTGATATGACTAACATGACTCAAAATAAGCCACAGAGTCAGTAAAGTAGCTGTCATGTTCTCTGTGTTGTTCTGGGATGTGCAATTTCGCATCCACCTGTCTAAACTAAGCACACTTCATGATCACATAAAGCCATGCATGTGTTGTATTAACACGTTATATACAAGAGGTAACCGTGCTCAGGCCCGGTTAGTCCTGGAGCAGAGTGAGTGCAGGCCAGCGGGGGAATGCGGAGGGGGGACATTCGTGCTTCAGTACCGAACGGAGCAACTGGGCCTAGTGTGAGTGCACCCTAGAACACAGAGTGGCACCAATCTTCTGATCTAATATTTCTGAAATATAACTATCAGTTAGTTCCAGGAAATGTGTTTGCACAAAGTGAGGGGAGTCGAGAGAACATTGAACTGCTAGTTTATTTCACATGCGTAAAGATGTGGTTAGACACTTCTATGAATTATTGCTCAGCCTTAAAATAATAATGTTATTACTCCAAGTTTTAACAATACATTTGATTTTGTCTTGCTTATTATAACCAGACATACCATAGGAACGGTTTGGTTGCCTCTCAGTTAATGGAGACAGTAAAGTTAGCCAAAAGTGCACAACCACACGTGTCGATTATAACAAACTACACATCAACCTCACAAAGCCTGGTTTTAAAGCTAAACTTCTACAAGCAAAATTGTGACCACATGAACTAGTGTTGTAGTCAAGACCACACTAACCAAGACCAAGACATACCTGAGAGCAGAGTGCTCTGAGACCGAGACAAGACCAAGACATTTAGGGATCGAGACTGAGACAAGACCAAGACATTTAGGGATCGAGACTGAGACAAGACCAAGACATTTAGGGATCGAGACCGAGACAAGACCTAGACATTTAGGGATCGAGACTGAGACAAGACCTAGACCATGAATATCACTGAAAAATCCTCATCTTTTGTGCAGCGGGCGTGTCACTCATTTAGACCGTAACAACGGGAAGGTTGCGGACATAACCGGAAGATAAAAGTTATGGCGCCACTCAAACTGACTTCAAGGATAAAAACTAGGGGCTGTCTAATGACATCGCTCCCCTGGTAACTTAGCAACACAGTGTATCTTAAAGGCATATTCCATAATTTCAACTGTTGCACCATCTTATTCAGAGTGTGTAAGAAAAGAGTCTTTGTATAGAGCAAACATTTCTTGACTGTACGGACAAATGAGACTCAATTCATTCAACATATGTCAAGGTTTTCTCAATATTATCCTCACCGGAACAAGACTCTAGTGAGGAGGCTTTGCTTTTTTAGCTCATATAAAAGGCCTGGTATAGCTACAAGCAAAATGTCATATGTTTTTCTGGCTCATGAATCCAATGTTACGATGCCTGTCGGTCATATCAGGTTCTTCATGGAGAGTGTTTCTGCAAGGAAACAAAAAAGTAGCGTAAAAACAACAAAACAAAATCTGATCGTTTGCCAGCAGGCATGTTATGTGATGTCTGACAGGTGTTAGCATGTGTGTGTGTGTAAGCAGGCTGTCACAGTGGGCAGGCAGGTAGCGGCAGCAGAGCGGAAAAGAGGAGACTCACAGTTGTTTACTCCAGGAGAAAAAAGGGGAGTGAGGAGTGTTGAGGGCGGATAAGCAGGCGTCTCTTTAATTCCTCACTGAGATGGTGTTTGCCTCTCTGAAACTTCTTGTCAAAAGCCTCTCTTAACCGCCCCTGTGGCCAGCCGTGACTTTGTAACATAAGGAGGAGAGATAAAGGGAGAAGAGGAGGAGAGAAAGCGTCACAGTGAGGGAGTGATGAGAGGGAAGGAGATGAGAGGATGAAAATTTGAGAGGGGGGAAGGAAAAAGATGGAAAAAGGAGACAAGGAGTTCAGGGAGGACACAAAATCGGAGGGGAGGAGATAATGTGGGGAGGTATACAGCAACTGTATCACTGCTACTGGTCCCTAAAAGCAGCTAAAGTGTAAAGGGGGATTAGAAAAAGCAGAAAACTAGGTTGGAGGATGAGCACTGAATTAGAACAGGACCCCTGAGAAGGAGGAGGGAGACGAGGAAGGGGAGGGGAGGAAGAGGAAGAGGAGGAGGAGAAAAGGGGTAGACATGAAGCAGGACCGAAATAGTAGACAGGAAAAGACACCATTCAGCCGGGCGGAAGAGGAAGGACAAAAATAGAGAAGTGGGAAGAAGAGATGAATGGAGGGGGGGAGGGGGTGGGAGGGCGGAGGGGCGGCGTGAGTAATTATGAAGGTGAGGGGGAGAGAGAAAGAGGGGTACAGACCAGTGGTTTCGAACAGATGTGAAATGAGTTGTAGCCCTCAGACATGGACTAACACAGCTCCAGCTGTGTGCAGATGTGTGTGTTTGTGATTTACGTTTCGTGTTGTGAGTTCAGAGCTCTTTTCCCACCATGATGTCAGGAGGACTCGCCTCCTCTTGAGGACAAAATGCTCGAACTTGATGCTGCTTTCATTTGGACTTTCTTTTTTTTCAATCACGTGGTACCTCCAACGTTATAGAAGTTCAACACTCAATCACAAAGGTTGCCTTTTAGTGTCTTGTTTAAATGATCTACAGCACATTTTCTGGGTTCAAACATTAGTTGCAGGGGGCTGAAACCAATCCCAGCTGTCACTGGGTGAGAGGTGGTGAACAACACGGACAGGTCGCCATTCAACACAAGGATGACTGACACACATGGCCAAAGTTAGAATGGCCAATTAACATAAAGGAGGGGGAGAAAGCATGTCTTTTGGCTGTGGGAGGACCACCAGAGTACCCAAAGTAGACCCAGACATGTAAACCCTTCCCCCCCCAGAAAGGCCCCTGTCAGGCCAGGGGGTTGAACCAGGAAACGTCTTGATGTGTGGCATTAGCGCTAACCACTGTGCAGCCCAAACATCTCTATCAGAAAATGCACTGATTCATTTTTGTAAGTAAAGAAGGATCATTGCTGCATGTCCTTGTGTTTGTAATAGACGGAGCGTAAGGTCGTTGTAAGCTCTCCAGTATTCAGAGCTTGCTGTTTGAAAGTGCCCAAAAAACAGCAGACGAGCACGCCTGACCTCAGAGCAGGGTTTTGTTTGTCATCTTGTATTTCTTTCTGCTGCCTTGAACCTGAAATGGTGCCTGACCCGACCTTATTATATGACCAACAAAGCCTTATGGGCTTTGATTGGTGCAAGTTTATTTTGTTCTTGCACCTCTTGGGCGTTACAACTGTGTGTCTGATGAAACAGGTTATTTTATTTGAGATATACAATATGCCGGATGTTACAGAGGGGGCCGGAAACATTCCAGTTAGTTCATGGACGTAAATGGAAATGGACTTGAGCTTGTAGCGCTTCGACACCGCAGGTCACACCTACACACTCACACACTGATGGTAGAGGCTGCGATGTAAAGTGACCATCAGTATAAACTCATCCATTCATACACATTCACACACCACTGACAAAGCAGTGGGAGCGACTTGGGGTCTTGCCCAAGGACACATCAGACATGTGGCTGCAGGAGCTGGGGATCGAACCCCCAACCTTCCGGTTGAGAGACGACCGACTCTACCAACTGAGCCACAGCCGCCCTTCAACAGGGCTGGTAATACAGCCTCCTCCTGGTGAGTGATGTAGATTTCACCCTTCTTGGTCCCATATCTAATATCTGTTGGGAACCAGAGGGTTGGTAGTTCAAGTCCCAGTGTGGACCAAAGTATGGAAGCTGGTCTGGTTGCTGGAGAGGTGCCAGGTCACTTCCCTAGCCCTGCAGAGGTCTCATTGAGCAAGGCACCAAACCCCCAACAGCTCTGGCGCTCTCCCTGTGTAGCAGCCCTACTCTGACTCATGCATGTCCACAGGTCCTGTTTGTGCAGGTGTGTTTCGGACTCTAGTTCAGAACTTGTTGATTTTATAACTTAAAGGGATACTTCACCCATTTGCATTAAGCTTTGTATCAGTAGTAAACTTGTGGTTTTATTGAATGGTCTTGCATCCAGCCCTCATTTCTCCCTGAGATGAGAAATATCTGTAATTTCTTTTCTGACAAACAGCCTCCAGTGATGCAAAAATCGTCATATTGCATCACTGGCAGCTGTTGTGGTTAGCAGGGTGAAACTACATCGCTAGTTCCTCATGTTTTCAACCACTGAAGCTACAGACCTATCACAGATCAGTGGGCGGGACCTCACTCCCAAAAACGAAACTTAACATCCGCCACATTGCTTAGTTGGAAGCTGTGCTAACAGGCTCTGTGGAGAAAGCTGAGTAAAACCGACAATGGCGGAAAGTCAACTACAAACTGATATGGATGAAGGGGATTTTGAAGGTGTTGTGCTTGAATCGGATGTTCGTGGCTCTTTCTACGAGCCGCCCGCAATATCGCTGCCAGGTGCCTTCTGCAGACAGACAGCGGCTGTGAGACAGGGAGCCTGAGCCGGGCTCAAGCTGGGTGTCTCTATGGATAAAGCTCATCATAAGGACCGATAATGGCGAAAAAAGTATGTTTCAACTTCAAACTGATATGGATGAAGGGGATTTTAAAGGTTTTGTGCTCGAATCGGATGTTCGTAGCTCTTTCTACGAGCTGTAATATCTGCCAGGTGCCTTCTGCATACAGACAGCGGCTGTACAGTGAGCCTGAGCCGGGCTCAAGCTGGGTGTCTCTACGGATAAGCTAATATGGACCGAGAATGGCGAAAAACGTATGTTTTAACTTCAAACTAATATGACTGAAGGGGATTTTGAAGGTCTTGTGCTCGAATCGGATGTTTGTGGTTCTTTATACAAGCCGCAATATAGCGGCGAGCTGACTGCTGGTGCCGACAGGCAGGCTAGCTTTCTCCGAGTTGGGAAGTCGTTCTTCCGACTTCCCAACTCGGAGAAATCTTATAGTCAAAAGTTATATTTAAGCAAAAAGTTGATGTGCAATATGTGCATGAATAAAAAGTATGTTAACAAAACACAAAACCGACTTGAGCAGGTGTTTCATGTGTATTTTACAACTCGGAATCTCATTTTTCCGATACCACATGAATGCACCTCTCCTTCAGCGGGAGTGTCCTGCCGTGCTGTGCATTCTGGGAGTTGTTGTCTTTGCCGAGAAAAGGCAAAAAGACACTTTTTGCCTTTTCTCGGTCAAGAAGGCACCAATTTCAAAATTTATTTCACATTTCTACATATATGACCCAATTTCAATACAGATTCATGTTTCAACGGGTGAAGTATCCCTTTAACTCCTGTGGGTAACAGTTAGGGTGTGAGTGCGTTGGAAACTCACCAATGTATGCATGATGTGCCTTTTCAATAGCCGGGCTAGACCATTGACTGAAGACGAGTTTTTTGTTGGTCAATGGGCAGTGTTAATCTTCACACCATTTTCTAATGTAGTCATATCATTAGTCTCTTGACCAAAATGTCCTTTATATTTAGTCATTTGTTAATGATTTAATTTAGTCAATTACTCACTGACTAATATTGCATATCATTTTAGTTGACGAAAATAGAAAATATTTTAGTCATCAGAATTGTCATGGACCTTTTTTTGTTAAAAACCCCTGATGTACTAGTTCTTGTGGAGTAACTAACTTACTGTGAAGTGGAACAATCAGCACTCGTTCCTAGGATACACATTGTAGATCACAATAAAGACTTTGATTCCTCATTTGACCTGTTAAGCGGTTGTTGTTTGGATGTAAAAAATGTTTCATGACATATTTGCTTCTTTGTAAGCTGCTACTGGATGCTTTGAATTTCCCTCTCGATCAATAAAGTGTCCATCTATCAACAACACGTAATCAGAACTCAAATCTGCTCATAATCTGGATAATTTGTTCGATTGGCGATTATTTATTTTTATTTTATTTTTTATTTTACAGGGACAATGCATATTAATAAACATTTCTGTAAATATGCCAGAGTTAGCCAAAAGGCTAATTTTCATCTGTTGTCCTTGGCCAGATTTTATAAAGGGCTCCCTAGAAAATCAAAACAAATTCAAACATTGCTAAAAGCTACAAATAGAACAACATGGCAGTAATTAAGTGGACAGACAAGCAGTCACAGGTGAAAATACATAAGCCATGCAGGACAAACAAGCAGCAGCATTTGGTTAATATTAAAAATGTATAACATGCAGGACAGACGTGGAGCAGCATTAAGCAGACATAACAATGTACACAATTAAACAGGTATTAGTAAAAGCATGCATCCAATAACCTACTAGAGTCAATGTTACGTGCACACAGGACAACATGTAACACTATTATACAATAAATTATACAATATTCAATAGTATGATATGATTGCTGTAACCCTGTAGTTCTAAAACAAAGAAGTAGGAACGAGCAGATCAGACGTGAGCTTTTATTTTGATAATCAGAATCTCACGACGCTCCAGGAGGCGGGGCTTCACGGAGCTGCAGGCGGAGAGCACCAGACGAGAGGCTCCAGGCTGCAGACATACTCTGTAGCACTCACCACCCACGCACACCTTTGATGAAGTACGCTGTGGTCTACAATGATTTTAGAACAGCTCAGGGGGTTTAACACTTCTTTATCAACGATGTCAAAATCGCCACTTGTAATGGAGTTTTCGTTTCGTCACATTTTCGTCAATTAGATGATGAAGTAATATTATTTATAAAATCGTCAAAAAGCAGAGTTTCTTCTCGTCATCGTCATAGTTGATTAATTTACAAACATCATTTATATCGTTGATGAGATTAAAATGGTCAATGGGCTCAACTGGTGCAAGCTTATTTGACTCTCATAGAGCTCAATAGTGACCGTCCACTTTTTGGGCGGCTCTGGTTCCAAAGTAAATTTCCCCATTCAAATCCTGTTGACATTTCACAAAATCCTTATATCAAAAGATTGAAGCCTGTAACCATGACAACCAGCTTCCCCAATACTCGAAAACATTAGATTCAGCACCAAAACTGCGTTAAAAAACTGAGGAAAAGGAAAAGGTACAAGAGTGTGTAGATCATTTATTTGCAGAGTCTTCTTCGGAGTATTCTTAAATGTAACTTTAGTCGTTGTTATCGTGTTTAAACTGTTAATGTGTTGTAGTTTGTGTTGTTGAATATATAAACTACATTCACTGCAGCATAACAAGGTTATTAGTTCATGTTAGCTAACTAAATAGCTAGCCTGCTAGCGAAACTATCCGTTCACGTACGGCACTGAGGGGCGAGGAACATTGCCATGGTAACAGCGAGCCCCACCAATCAGAGAAGTGGCTGTGACACGCTATGATCGTGGGTAGTGTAGTTCTTTGCCCCGATATCGTGAATAAACCGTTTTTCTTAAAACGAGGTTAATATCATTCAAACTTGTGTCTCAGGAGCATAAACCATCGTTTCACACTCAGGTAGCTCGTGGTCAGTCTACCTGTGATGGTTATGACAATGATCAAATCCGCTATGGAGAAAATGAACGGGATTTTTACTTCCTGAACCACACTGTTGAGCCCTTTACCAGTGTGGTGTTGGACAAAAATCACAGTTGCGGTTGTTTGAAACAAGCTACAGTTGTGACACACTGTTCTTGTAACAGGGTCAACTCTATCACCAGCTCAGCTTCTGAGAACAAATTACGTTATTGTCAGTTTGTATGTCAGTGTTGGATCTATGTGACCCACCTCCATCACATTTACCTCCGGTTTCATCAGAACCAGCTGTCCACTGGGACCCTCCACTGAGCTCATAGGAATCCCCCCTGCACCTCATTCAGCCAGGCTTGTCTTTCCTCTTTCACCACCATCGACGTCTCCACTCCATCAGGGGATATTCTTGAGCGTCTTGAGGCGTGGGGTTACAGAGGAGTCAACAGAGTGTGTGGTATAAAGGGAGTATGAGGAAACGAGCGAACGAGGGAGTGATTTGGACACATGGCCTTGCAGCTCCAACGACTAATAAAATATTTCCGTTAAATTCAGCTGCACCTGTTCATTTCTGTTTTCTGAAAATATCAAACCAAACGCCCACAGCTGGTTCTCTGATCGCTGGTGGTACCCTTCAGGGTCTAAAACCTTAACATTTTCTCTTCAAGTCCCAGACTTCATGTTCTTGATTTTGTTTCTTCGTTTAATTACTCTGTAGGCCAATTACCGACACAGGCCTGTTTTTATTTTGATACGTTGTCATCTACCTTCAGAAAAGTAGTCGTGTACTTTTTGCTTCCCTGGACAGATTTGCATCCTTAATTATTCAAAGTTATTCAGAATAATGAACGCCTGAGAAATCCGTTCACATGGGTTAGACAGAAGCCATTCCAACAATAAGTCGTCAACGATTAAAAAAACAGATTCCTATTGAGCTGGAAGTTCAGAGTAGGGGCATTTTTTTCATATTGGGCTTTCACACTTGCAGAAGACTCCTGGAAAGCTCCTGATATTTGCAGAAGGAGCTGTGTGTGTGAACGCAAACAGCCACATTTTTTCACTCAGACTTTACCTAGAGCTTCTCCTGCCAGCCATCTGTTGTATTTTTTTTTTGAGAAAGTCTGAGTGGGCTGTTGTGATAACGCAGCAGGACATAATGAGGAGAATTCACCTCGAGTTAGGGTGAGGGGGAGGTGACGTTTATATCCTGTGACCGGTGCACGATAGAGGTCTGCAACCAGACCCAGCCGGGTATAGGGCTTTGTTTTAAAAGACATAATTCTGGGCCGGGCTCTGTGTTGTGTTTTGTTTGTTTTTTGGCTGCTCTAAAGTCCATGCTTCTTGCTGAAGCATTGAGCCAAGTCTATGTGACACACCTCCCTCATCACTCCTGAGCTGTTAATCAGGCCGCACACAGTGACACACACAAAACTCGAGCTGAGCGGACCGAACTCAGAAACAGTGGAGCGGGAGTAACATACATACACGCTCACACACAAAGTTCAACAAAGGGAAGCGGTACCGTGTAGCAGGCAACAGGGAAGCCGTCCGTATTAGCAAAGTAGCCTATCTGAAGGGGAAAGGCGGAGGCCAGGTCGGAACCAGGCAGAGGGTCGGAAACACAGACGGTGTTAAGAGACACTCAGGAGTCACATAACCACAGCTCGGTGTACAGATACACTCACACTGATAGATTAAGTGTTTATAGGGATCCATATTTTTTACAACAGCCTACATGCTTCCGTGATGTGCTCATTAAAGGAAGAATGTGCAATATTTTACACATAAATAAGCAGAAATCAAGTATACACTCTGTAAATATCTCTCTGAGTCTTGACTGTCTAAAGTCAGAGTGAGAAGCTCGAGTCCCGCTGGCTGTGATGTTGTCAGAGCCGTATTTATATCATGTTTACATGGACAGGACGGCCTTGCGTATAAAGCTGTTTTAGTCAAGGACTAGAGAAAAGAAGAACATACTCACTGCTTATTTGGATGTCGGGTAATCGTCTTTAGATCGCGGTCTTTCGGTGTCAATTTATGTGCAATGTGAAGCTATGAGCTAACTAAAGAGCGCTAACATTAGCATGCTAACACAACAATGCAGGACACAGGTGATTGCAGCTGGAGCAAAGGACAATTTTGTCAGCTGCTTGCGCTTAATGGTCTTAATTATGGTGCGTGTGTGAACGTGAGTGGAGAGGGGTTGGAGGTGTGTTGTTGGAGGAGAGCGGAGGCTTCAGAATAGCGGAGGTGTAGCCAAACAGTAGTTTTGGTTTAATGCTGGTGCTCATGGGCGACATCTACTGGATGAAAAAGTATTTTAAAAAACTCATTAAAAAAAAGTCAGGTTTATGCTATCATATGATGCCACATTCTTTTCTTGTCATGCATCGAACACTTTCATTAATCAGTGACGAAAACAGAAAACTACAGGTGCTGTCTGAACTGTCAGACTGGCCCTATATTTACACTGTCACCACCGCTGCAGGCTGTCATAAACACATCACACTGCTTTATTTTTCTGCTTTCTTTTGGTAAGGCATACACCAGATTTAAGTCGGGGATTATGCACCTCCTGCTGAGAAAGGCCAACGTCTCTTTGTGTGTTTGTGGGCACTCATGCACTCACACCAGTGATTTCAGACACGCTGCAGCTCAAACACCTTTTCTAGACCTCACTTCTCCTTCCACTATTTGTTCCTCTTTCTGTGTCACACAAGCACAAACACACATGTTTAATATTCTAAATGACTATGAATGATGAAGGATGCAAATTGTTTTGGGAAGCAAAGACAATAGACCATAACTTAACCACAAGTTGCTCCCGCTGCTTCATATGCAGCGTGTGAATGTGTCTGAATGGGATGAGTTAGTTCTGATGGACACTACATAGCCTCTAGGAATGCAACAATTCTCCATTTAATATTAAACCGTTCGGTAAACTGCGGTTGTACGTACAAGCTTCCATTTCTCACTGTTTCTCTGTGCCTGTGAGTCCATGCGCTGGGATACGGAAAGACCTCGCCACCGAGTTAATATCAAATTAACTTGCGCTTAAGTTGGGGAAGCTGACAACACTCCCACTTTACCACCCGTTTCTGTGTTTAAATCTGTGAAACTTAAACAAAGCCCAGCCCATCAGAACCAAACCGAACCCAAAACTGTCACCAAAAAACCACGGTACGTACAGTGGCCATTCTACAGTCTATTGAGGTCTATTGAAAAGATTTACAGACTCTAAATAAAATGTACCTCCAGAAATCCCAATCTAAAGTACCAACAGAAGAACATTTGCTGGAGCGTTGTACATGGGCCTAGGCCCTAGCGGTTAGGTCGTGCACCCCATGTACAGAAGCTTGAGTCCTCGTTGCAGCATCAGCATTGGGTTCGAATCGGACCTCGGCTCTTTGCTGCATGTCATCCCCTGCTCGCTCCTCCCAACATTTCTTTTCTCTCTTCAGCTGTCCTATCCAATAAAAGGCCCAGACAATAACTTTAAAAAAAGAAGAACATTTGCTACATGATAATGTGAAAGAAGTTGTTTGCTGCCAGAATAAGTTGGCTTGAGCTTCTCCATCTGGCTGGACAAATAGCGGATCCTAGAGTCTAAACATGCCCCCGTTTTTCACTTACTGACAGCAGCTCCCGCCTTCAGATTGCATACAAGACTGCAATACAATGTAAGCCCTATAATTCAACTGAGCAAAGCCTACACTGAAGCATTTCTACTAATGTGTGCATTACAATGACACATGCTGACTGCAGCTGTTTACACTTTGACAAGTTAAAATGATCGCTTACATATTGCAGCGCTGATCCTGTAAGTCCTCGAGTGAAAATAACTGGCACACCTCATCATCTGTCTGTTCTTTACAGTTATTAGACTCTTACCAAGATAAATATCATCTTGGTTGTACGTCGATGTGTAGAAAAGGAAATCTTGTAACGAGTTAAAGTGTGCACACAGCCTCCCTGTCTTGTGTTTAATTGGTGCTTGTTTTGATATTATACAGGACACATTAAGTCAACTTATCCTCTCCAGCATTATGGAGTTATCTTTATCTAACTGGTCGAGTCATAACAAAGATATACACGTCATCTGTTCTGTCGGGATGTTAAAGCAAAATGTAAAGTTTATACCAAGTAAGAGACATTTATCAACACCGCTCGGTGTCCATCTCCGGAGCGTTCCACCAGCACCACTATGCTCTGCTCAGTTTGAAATACGCTGCGAGTCTATGAATACGCTGCAGACACTCGTCAAGCTGGACAGAATAGAACGACCCGGACAGGAAGTCAGACAAGGAAACGCACAGAGCGTCCGGTCAATTTAAAAATAAAACACAATATACGGACTCACGATTGTTTTCTCCATCACTTTATCAACATAACGTCAAAACAGGCACCGAATGAACAACAAATCATCCTCAGAAAGACAAAGCAACACGTTGTTTGCACGTTTTTCTCTTTAATCCCGCGTGATCTTGTAGTTCTGTGATGTGTGGACAGCTGCTCATGGCTGTACGCTCCAGAAGGGACCACTGAGGCAGGGCATGTTGAAAGACCGCGGCGCACGGACTATGTAGAAATTGGGGTTAAGTGTCTTGCCCAAGGACACATCGGACATGTAGCTGCAGGAGCTGGGGATCGAACCACCGACCTTCCAGTTGAAAGACACTCGACTTTCTGAGCAACAGCTGCCATGTCACCTCCCCCCCCCCCAAGGCTGTGTTGCATTTGTGGTCAGAAAGAAATATATTTTTACCAAAAAATGACTCAAAGAAGAATGTGACCTATCATGTCATTTTTAAGATGCCATTGTTACCATGGTAATAATTGGGTTATTCTACTTTGTCAACAAAACCTACTTAGTCGGAAAAATTAGAGACAGAAAAAAAATATGAAGAAAAACATATCGAGGAGGCACAAAACCACAGCTGAATATTACTGCAGTCTGACAACCACAGGGAGATTAAGAAACACACACATGCACACGCAGACGCACACACGCACACACACACACACACACACACACACACACACACACACACACACACACACACACACACACACACACACACACACACACACACAGAAGCAAAGAAATCAAAAGTCTTTCTCTTTCCAAAACAAACTGCAACAAGAAAACAAAGAGGCAACAGGGAAGAAATAACGAGGAACGGGCTGGATTTACTTGATCAAATGCCAAATTGCACAATCACTGCGGTGAAGGAGAACTCCCCTCCACGCAGCGAGAACCGACGAGCGACAAAACACTGTGCTGCTGTTGTTTTTATAAAATTAATTACACATATTTTAATAAGGCACTTTGCTCTAAATTCAACCTTCGATATTGTGTGTTGTATTAGCGGTGGTTATTGTCCTTATCCGCTTGTTTGTGTGCTTTTTGGAAGTTTTAACTTTATTTGTTGAAGCGGCGCCAAATTGATTTTACTAAATGAATGTAATTAAACGGATTATGGAAGTCAAATGAGCTGGATTCAATTAAACGGAGAAAAAGAGGAGGAAAAAAGGTCTAAAGATAACTTTCAAATGAAAAGAAAAATAAATAGGAACCCAGAGAGAGTGACAATGCTCAGTAATGACTGTTTCTCGGGTCGTTAATGGTGCCAGGATTCTATTTTGGGCTCCTGTGCCGAGGAACCGAGTCAAGATGTCAGCCTCAACAGACGAGTCAGTGTGTGAAGCTGACCCTGCACCGCCTTTAGCACACGAAGACACAACCACTTCTGAGGCGTCTCCATCCATCATGAGGACACAGGTCATAATGATGATTGATAGTTTCACTCCAGGGATTTTCCAACATTCACAGCTGCATATTGTGCATGACTGTGAGGAAAGCTATGTCTTGCATTGTTTTGCATACATTAGATGATCTCATCCAGTCTTACTACTTAGTTAAAGCACCAATCAGTAAGATATGTGACTGAAATGATAAAGTGAGCTTACTCTATGATCAGACATTAAGGAAACATGCTATGTTGAAGTGCTGGCTTCTCTGACAACAATGCAGCAGCCAGTATGTCCTCCTTCTAACTTTAGATTCTGGTCCTGAATGCTCTGGATTTGTTTGGACCAGAGAAGGTAGGCGGTTTTAAGGCACCCCCACACGGCTGTTTTGGACGCCCCTCGGTTTGCCAGATATGAGAGCAGTTATCAGGTCAAACCAACAGGTGTTGCAGCGATGGAAGCGGGCAAGAGAACTGGTTCAGATAGAAGTGATTGTACCCGACCTAAAAAACCTCTGCATGTTTCTAATAAGCTCCACGAGCAGAAACGTGCTCAAACTAGGATCAATATTGGAGATGCTTTTGAAAAATGGAGAGAGGTTAGAACGCAGAAAGGTTTACAGACTGATGCAGAGCTGGCTAAACACTGAAGCTTCAGTGTCCACCACATGGTGACCTGCGTGAGCATCCACTCTAGAGAGGAGGGGGGGACAGCTCTCTCTGATGTTTTTAATTTGGACTGCAGTACCCATTTTAAACACTAGGTGTCAGAGTGACATATTGCTCCTTTAAGTAAGACATTTTGCATCTCTGTGTGCTGAAGGTATTTGCTTCCTTGATCAAAATGCTGCAGATGGACGGTTAGAGGACAGGTTAGCCAACAAAAATGATCAAGCAAACCACCTTGTGTTGAGCTGACCTGTCCGCACAGGATTCTCTATTTGAGATGAGAAGTCAAAAGAGTGATGTTCAGCGTAACACGTCCATCCAGCGAAGTCTTAAATGCCATGTTTCTATCTGTGTTTCCTATAAGGCTGTGCATCATTTGAAAAGTGTTCTCAGCTCTGAAGCAGATGCTAAAATAATGTTTATTCCAACATCTCATCATCAAGGGATGATTCAGACTTGTGTTGAAGTGCAGATGTATCACGTACATTTCTATATTCTGTGTATTACCTACAGCGGGGGCTGATTGTTGGAGAAAAGTTTGACATGCAGCTGGACATCTGAGTGAGTCGTGATCAATCGTCAAACTGCAGAGCTAAAAGATGAATGAGTGGCCACTGGAGGCCGGCTTCAAACAATCCCCTTTAGGCTCCATTTTAAAAAATGACCAACTTTACAGAACTATAAAACGTGTTTAAATCCTTGTCCAAATCAAATATTAAATATAAATCAGTTTAGAACATAACTGGGGAGTTTATACAAAGTGTGTAGGCGTAGTCTGATGGGGTTTTATGAGTGTATCACTTTTTTCCCCAAGTGCGTCCTGGGGGTGACTCAGCTTTTCTAAGATACAAGAAGAGGGTGCTCCAAAGGCAAAAGGCAACCACTCCTCTAAATGGTCACTTTTACGCAGCTGTCTTAAAGAATAGACATGCAAATAATTTTTTCTTTAGGGAAAACTTCATACCAGCTATCGCCAATCAGTGAGTGACATCACAGTGGCCACATCCATTACTTATATAGTAAAAGGAAGAACATTTTGATCCAGTAGATGTCACCCTTGAGCACCAGCATTAAACCAAAACGAACTGCTGTTTGGCCACACCTCTGCCAATCTGAAGCCTCAGATGTCCTCCACCTACAACCCCTCTCCACTCGCGTTCGCACAAAGGAGTTATCAAATGGAAAGCACCAATTGTCCTTGTCTCGAGCTGCATTGTTGTGTTAGCAGGCTAATGTTAGCGCTCTTTAGTTAGCTTGTAGCTTCACGTTGCATGTAAACTGACACAGAATGACTGTGATCTAAAAACTCTTACGTGACATCCAAATAATCAGTGAGTATGTTCTTCTTCTTCTCTCTAGTCCTTGACTAAAACAGCTTTTATACACAAGGGGAGGAGCCGGCCGTCCCGTCCATGTAAACACGGCTCTGACAACAACACAGCCAGCGGGACTCGAGCTTCTCCCTCATTGTAGACAGTCATGACTCAGAGACATTCTTTTTTTCTGTATTGCATAAACATTTGCAAATATGCCATATAATGGACGGTGCATTAAATGGCAAATGATAACACAATTATATCCAAGAATAAAAGCTATCAACTCTGCAGTGGCATATTTTGAAACACATTAATGAAGACAGTATAAGTGAAATGTATTTTTTGCATAAATGGATCTATAAATCTTGGCCTTGAAGTGAGCAGAGCAGTGGACGGAGAGGTGTGCGGTGACACAGCTGATTAATATAGAACCAATGAAGCAGCTCTGTGGCACAGGTCTCTGCTGCACACTGACAAATGATAGATGCACTTAGCTGATGGGGTGTTTATGTGATGAATGCTTCTGTGGATAACACGAGGAAAACAGACGTAAAGGTGACAGCGTCATTCATTCTTCCTCAGGAGTCTATGGACACACACAGACAGTGTCAGGCTCTCTGAGGGACCGGCAGACAGCTTTGCTGGGTCCACCTCCTACCACCAGACGTCAGTTTGATGAATAGCACAGGAAGTAGTCACGAGTGGCCCCCAGAGCCTCACTGATCAGAGGTCACTTGTTCAGTTCACTCTCAGTAATCTATCGGCCTTGATTTAGGGAAGCTTTGTTGGTTTTTAGGTCTGCCTCTCAAGAAGAGGTTGATACACAACACTGTCTGTCAGCTCTACAGCTGCAGGTAGAACGACAAGTGTGGCTAAACTGTGGCTTTTTTTAAAACCGCCTATAATGAACCTAGTATGTAGTATGTATTGTATACTGCATTCTATGTTTCTGCCAGTCGGTGGTTATTTTGCAGTATGCCAGGCCCGGCTAAGCTGGTTTCCAGTCTTGGTATGAGGAAGTAAACAGCAGCCCAGCTGACGTCAGGTCCACTGAAGGTGATTACACACTGAGTCATGTTATATCAATCATGTTTAAACGCAAATGTTCCCAATTTATAGAAAATAAACGCAGCAGACTCAGTATGCAAGCTGTCTGTGCGTAATGATTGTTTTCTGATTACGGACCCAAAAAACCCATCCAAAAAAAACTCAGTGTGCAAAGGCCTTTAACGTTTCATCTTAAAAGATAACTGCTGGTATCTTTGTGTTGTTTGGTCTGACAGAACAGACACCTAGCAAACCGGAGCTCAGCAATCGTGCCAAGCATGTAGTGGTGCAGATTTAGCCACTGGCTTTTAGCTTAGCTGCTAGTTGTTAGCTTAGCCATTGTATTGAGAAGAAGAAGAAGAGGAAGATGACTTTTATAATCCCACGAGAGGAAATTCAGTTTTCCACTCTGTTGTTGAACATGCTACACACACATAGGCTGAAATATACACACACATGCACAAACAGTGCACTGATGGAGAGATGTCAGAGTGAGGGTGTGTGTGTGTATGTGTGTGTGTGTGTGTGTGTGTGTGTGTGTGTGGGGGGGGGGGGGGTCCGGTGCCTTGCTCAAGGACACCTCGGCAGTGCTCAGGAAGTGGACTGGCACCTCTCCAGCTACCAGACCAATTTCCAGACTTGGTCCATACCGGGACTTGAACCGGCGACCCTCCGGTTCCCAACACAAGTCCCTACAGACTGAGTAATGCCGCCCTTAACTTGTGTTTATATCTGAGGCCTTTAACGCACATTATGGGAGTGTGTGTTTTTTTTTTGGTACTTTCTGAATGGGTTTAGTATCATGAATGTTTGATTTCACTGTTTTTTTTCACCAGGTATATGTGTCAAATGCTTTAACTCATGAACTATCTATCTCATCTTTATCTGTTGGCATGGTACACATTTGCAGAGGTGGGTAGAGTAGCCAAAAATTGTACTCAAGTAAGAGTGTTGTTACTTTAGAATAATATGACTCAAGTAAAAGTCAAAAGTAGTCATCCAAATAATTACTTGAGTTAGAGTAAGAAAGTATTTAATGAATAAACTACTCAAGTACTGAGTAACTTCTGATTTCTTGTTTCAATAATCAGAGCATGAATGTCATCGAATAGACAAAAACATAAAATAGCAATGTGCAAATTCTTTAACTAAAACAATAATAAATTACAGTTCTACAAAATAACTTCAATAGCATTTCATAAAACATAAATTAACATAAATTCAGCCACAAGAAATGGTAATAACTTAAATTAACTTTTTTAGTTTAAACTCCTGAAACAGCACAACAGGCTCAGCAGATTATATAGAGGAACAGGAACAAGGCAGCCTGTGCATACAGAGGTCTCTGTGTCCATAAACTGTGTGTGTGTGTGTGTGTGTGTGTGCGTGCGTGCGTGCGTGCGTGCGTGCGTGCGTGTGTGTGTTCTGAAAGAATCACTCAGTGAAGTGACTGTTAAGCTTCAACAGTAGTTGGCTCTCAGGGTTCTTGCAGTGAAGCTGTGATCTTTTAGCAGTGAACAGGAGACCTGCATGACTAAAGAGTCTCTCACAGGCTGCAGATGCTGGAAGACCTGTGTTGACTTTGAGTGACAGTTTCTTGATTTGAGGAAAGGAGTGTAAGACATCCATACCTCCGTTGGACGGACATGAAAGGTACCTCTCCAGCTCTCCTGTTTCTGATTTTCCTGCCCTCATGGATGCAAAGAAGTCATCTTCATCAGACTGGCTGCTGTTTGTGTGGGCATCATCATCATCCAACTCCAAGTCAGTGTCCAGGTGATTTTTGATGTAGTCAAAGCCTGCGGCAAGATAAATTGTTGTTTAAAAGAATTAGGTGCACACCCTTCTACTGTACAGGCTGCCAAGCTGCCCTTCTTGATATTAAAAGCCCTCGGTGTTTGTAACTCTTGCCAGCCTATAGTTTGTCACTGACACAATAAAAAGCTAAATGACAATAACATTACATAGGCTCATATACACTCACTGGCCACTTCATTAGGGATACCTGTACAGTATAATGCAACCCACTACAAAAGGTCTGTCATGAATTCTACTTTAACAAAGCTCACAATGTTCCTGTTTGTGTTGACACTGTCAGAAAGGTTACAATTCTACTTTCTGTTTATTATTGAAGTGGTAGTGGGTGGTGGTGTTGTACTGGAGTACTGTACAGTATATTGACTGGTGTTTCTAATATCCCGGCCCTCTCGGGTGGCCAAAATATTAGAAACATCTCAAAACAATACAGTCCGTTTCAACACTACTGCAAACTACTGTACAACCTCTACAATAAACATGGTACATGATATGGAGAAGTTTCTGACAGGAGTGAAAAGAAAAGGCGTCAGAGGCAAGAAAAGCAAACCTAATAAGACCAGGAAATACGACGTAATCAGGTGATTGTATGCTGGTGCTAACAACTCATACAGTGGTTTGTACAGATAAATACAGGGGGGGGGGGGGCGTGAAAAAAATTCTGTCCCCTAGGAGGGGCATGACAGAAAATAATTGAGAACCACTGCTGTACACTGAGGTTGCAAGGTTTCTAACATTGTCTTGAAGGATGTTGTCTCAACCACAGGAAATGGTTGGTTGGCTTCACATACAAAACTTAGCACAAGCTTGTCAAGCGTTGCTTGTGTTACCTGCCGTGGAGGGACAGCGAAGGAATTTGTAATCTTCGCATTCTTTTTAGGAGGTTCGTCAGAAGACGAGGATTTTCGCTTTCTGTGGGACTCTTTTAAGTCTGTGTACCCCGTCAGTTTGTTGGGGTGAACCCTCTGTTGACAGAAAAAATATCAATGAGGCTACAGGGAGTTTATCCATTCAGACAGACTCATCACCACACCACACCACACCACACCATGACGGTGGGATACTCTATGACTTGTTTTTTTCACTGAAATTCACTTTACTTTCTCTCCACCATGGTGACTGTGCTTTGCTGTTCACTGACTCCGTCTGTGTGTGTGTGTGTGTGTGTGTGTGCGTGTGTGTGTGCGTGCCTGCGTGTGTGCGTGCGTGCGTGCGTGCGTGCGTGTGTGTGCGTGTGTGTCTGTGAGGCTGCAGTGTGATAATAAATTACTCCAAAGCAATGTACATTTGACAGTTATTTATGACGTTATAACAGGGCTAACATGAACCTATCCACAGCCAAAACACATATACAACTTATCGCAACGTGTTTTCTCAAGTTCGAAGTGGAGTTCTTGTAGGCTGAAATGTCGACGTGTTTATGCAGACACATATGACAGCGCATGACATAGTTGTTCTTTTTTAAAGTCTGTAAGGTAAACATAGATTGAATGTGAGTCCAGGGTGTTCTGCCTCTTCTGATTCCGAATCACACGTTGTTGTTTCCGCCGTTGTTTTCTGCTTTCAGTCACTTTGCTTCTGTGCGGGGCCGCGGAGATTTTGTGTGCGGTCATGTGACTGCCTGGCTCCGTTTGATTAGTGAAACGGAGTCAAACGTTGTTAGTGGCTACGTTTGATTGGCGAAAAAGAGTCATGTGACAGAGCCTTTGGTGGAAGTCTCTGACAAAACAAAACAAACCACTGTGTACTGAATAACAGATGCATAAAAATAAAAGGAGTGTGTGGAATGAATCTCACTGTAACGGAGTAAAAGCGTTTCTTCTTCACAAATATACTCAAGTAAAAGTAAAAAGTATGTTGCATTAAAACGACTCTTACAAGTCCAGTTTATCCAAAAAGTTACTTAAGTAAATGTAGCGCGTTACTACCCACCTCTGCATATTTGGAGAGTGGTTTTATGTTTAATGGATGTCTTCCTCTCTTGTTTTTCTTTGTGCAGCTGTTGTGTTTGTGGTGATTGCACGGCATCATTGAAAATAAAAGTATCATAAAGCGTCAGTCACAGAAGAGTCATACTCCAGCCAGGTGTGCTACACTGAGAGGTACTGAACATGTTGACAGCCTTTTAGTAAAGTTTGTGAAGAAATCAGCCGATTTGGACACAGAGATTCCCAGAAAACGACGACTTTCTAGGGAGGACATATTTGTGTCGTGCGGTGCTTGTTTCGGGGTGAAGAAATCTTGCAAGTCATAGTGACCTTAAGGGAACTGGTTAAAGTGCACTGTAATCACTCTATGCTGCCTTGTAATTATCTCCTGCAACAAACTGATGCTGCAGAGCAGACGGATGAACAATCTCAGGATTTTTTTATAGAATAACTTATTCCCTGTCCTGGGTTATGAGTTAATTAAAGGGGCAACTGTTTCCTCTCAAAGATTAAGTTAACTTTCCCAAGGGCGACTACCAGACCTGTGTACAGTTTGTTATCTTGTGTTGGCTTTGAGAGCTAAACATTTGAACCAACAGTCTGTATTACAAACTGCTCGTGTGAGGTTTGAAACAAGTCGGCAAACAGAAGGTAGCACACGCCTCAAGACAGTCTCCATTGAGAATGATCATGTGTACCAGCACGTCTTTTGGAGGGTCTTCACATACTTGACATTATTTTCGCCCCTGCCCCACAAACATCCTGAGTCCTCCATAGAGACAGGGTGCAAGACTTGATCACGTGTTAAACTAATATAATTATATTATAACTTATTTCTGTTTAAAAATAGTACAAAAAAATGAGTAGGTAAAGATATAGGTAGGTCTACACCAGGGCGGCGGCCCGAGGAAAAAAAATCACAAAGTAAAGATTATGCTTCACTTAAAGGCAGGGTTGGTAATTTTGGAAACTAGCATGATATTGAAAGTAGCATTCCCTCAGTGCTCCGTCTACACCCACCCCCTCCCCTCTGTGCTCCCTCAAAAGCCACGCCCCTCACTTACAGGCACGAGCGCCGTTGCTCCAGAAGCGGACCTCAGCTCATCGCTTGCATTGTGTAGAAACTACGTCGTCTCATGTCTCATTCAGCGGTAAGTAAACACTAAACTTTATCATAATACATGTAAAAACATTTTTGACTATTTTACTATTAACAACGGCCAACGACAAACTCACAGTATAAACTCTGTCATCAGTGACGTGCTTTGAGTGTGGGCTCGTGGAGTAGAGAACGAGCAGGGAGACAGGGAGGCGTGATTGGTTCATCAGATTGGTACCTCGTGGCAGACATTGGTCAAAGTTTTTACAGGCTTACAACGGCTACAGATGATGGATTTTCTTTGTTCCTTTTTCAGAGCACATGAGTTATTAATTTCTGTCAGGACCTAAAGACAATTTCAACCAAAATCTTAAAAAGTGGATCTTAAAAAACAAAAACAACGCTGTTGCATTTTCGATTTCCTGTCTAGAAAATTAGCAATTAAACGTTAAAATGTTTAAAGGAATATGATTCATGGATTTAAATCATTCGAATACCTTACGGAAGGTAACTATGATCCAATAAGCAGATGATTTATGTTCAAATATTTGTGAACTTGATTATTCAGAAAACATCCAGAAGCACTGTAATGTGTTTTTGTTAGACACTTAAACCACTTTCAGATACAACGTCTAACGATGAAGGATTCAAAGTCTAACCATGATTGATATCTAATTGAATTACGATGAGAGAACACTCATTTCTGATTTGGTCAAGTCTCATTAAGCAAGACTAGATCAGTTTTATGGCACTTTGAACAGCAAGGCCTTTCAGAGTTTTATGAGACATAAAATACGTGAAGAAGCGATATGAAGGGAAAACAAGGGGATGTAAAAATCAATCAATCAATCATTATTTATACAATTCATAACAAGTGTAATCTCGAGACGCTTTACAAAAGAGCATATGGGACATAGTCTGATGGTGGTGGCTGGGCGTCAGGCAGTGGTTGAGGGACGACACAGTCTGATGGTGGTGGCTGGGCGTCAGGCAGTGGTTAAGGGACGACACAGTCTGATGGTGGTGGCTGGGCGTCAGGCAGTGGTTGAGGGACGACACAGTCTGATGGTGGTGGCTGGGCGTCAGGCAGTGGTTGAGGGACGACACAGTCTGATGGTGGTGGCTGGGCGTCAGGCAGTGGTTGAGGGACGACACAGTCTGATGGTGGTGGCTGGGCGTCAGGTGGTGGTTGAGGGACGACACAGTCTGATGGTGGTGGCTGGGCGTCAGGCAGTGGTTGAGGGACGACACAGTCTGATGGTGGTGGCTGGGCGTCAGGCAGTGGTTGAGGGACGACACAGTCTGATGGTGGTGGCTGGGCGTCAGGCAGTGGTTGAGGGACGACACAGTCTGATGGTGGTGGCTGGGCGTCAGGCAGTGGTTGAGGGACGACACAGTCTGATGGTGGTGGCTGGGCGTCAGGTGGTGGTTAAGGGACGACACAGTCTGATGGTGGTGGCTGGGCGTCAGGTGGTGGTTGGGACGACACCGTCCGATGGTGGTGGCTGGGCGTCGGGGACGTCGGCTGCCAGTTCACCATGCTGAAGGTTCTGAAGGATCTGTTTCTGTGGTCTCCTGAGGCAGTGGAGGCTCTCAGAGACTGTTTTGATACCACTGACTGGAGTGCCTTGCAAGAGCCACACGGTGAGGATATTGAGGGGGTCACACACTGCACAACTGACTACATGAATGTATGGATGTTGTGGTTCCCACAAAAACTGTTCGCTGCTTCCCGAACAACAAGCCCTGGATTACCAGTGAAGTCAAGGACATCCTCAACAGGAAGAAGAGGGCATTCAAGGAGGGAGACCAGGCAGAGCTGAAGCGCGTGCAGGGGGAACTCAAGGTCCGACTCAGAGAGGCAAAGGAGGAGTACAGAAGGAAGGTGGAGCAGAAGCTGCAGAACAACAACATGAGGGAGGTCTGGGAGGGCATGAAAACTATCACAGGCTGCAAGAAGAAAGACAACAACACAGAAGATGGGGACACTGTGAGAGCCAACCAGCTCAACCTGTTTTTTAACAGGTTTGACTGCCCAGCCGTTGCAGCCGGTAACTGCCCACTCAGCACCCCTCCTCACTCCCCCACCCTGACCTTCATCCCCCCAACAACAACAACAACGGTAACTGCCCACTCAGCACCTCTCTTCATACCCCAACCCTGACCGTCATCCCCCCCAACAACAACAACAGTAACTGCCCACTCAGCACCTCCCTTCATACCCCAACCCTGACCGTCATCCCCCCCCAACAACAACAACAACAACAACAACGGTAACTGCCCACTCAGCACCTCTCTTCATACCCCAACCCTGACCGTCATCCCCCCCAACAACAACAACAACAACAACAACGGTAACTGCCCACTCAGCACCTCCCTTCATACCCCAACCCTGACCGTCATCCCCCCCAACAACAACAACAACAACAACAACAACGGTAACTGCCCACTCAGCACCTCCCTTCATACCCCAACCCTGACCGTCATCCCCCCCAACAACAACAACAACAACAACGGTAACTGCCCACTCAGCACCTCTCTTCATACCCCAACCCTGACCGTCATCCCCCCCAACAACAACAACAACAACAACAACAACAACGGTAACTGCCCACTCAGCACCTCTCTTCATACCCCCACCCTGACCGTCATCCCCCCCAACAACAACAACAACAACGGTAACTGCCCACTCAGCACCTCCCTTCACACCCCCACCCTGACCTTCATCCCCCCCAACAACAACACCCCCCACTGCCACCAGGACAAAAACAACACCACCCCCCTCCATCTCCATCTCCACAGACAATCCAAGCCCCCTCCCCTCCACCATAACCAGGGATCAGGTGAGCAGAGAGCTGAAAAGACTCCGTCCCAGGAAGGCAGCGGGCCCTGACAGGGTGTGTCCTAGGATGCTCAAGGCCTGTTCTGCTGAGCTGGGGGAGCCGCTTCAGCATGTCTTCAATTTGAGCTTGCGGCTTGGGAAGGTCCCTGTGCTCTGGAAGACCTCCTGCCTCACCCCGGTCCCTAAGAAGAAAAACCCCAGAGAGCCAGGCGACTTCAGGCCAATCGCACTGACATCCCACGTCATGAAGACCTTTGAACGACTGCTGCGATGAGAATCATGTTCTTTGATTTCTCAAGCGCCTTTGACACCATCCACCCCCTCCTACTGAGAGACAAGCTGACCGAGATGAGGGTGGACTCGTACCTGGTGAGATGGATCACTGACTACCTCACAGAGAGACCACAGTACGTCAGACTGAAGGACTGCACATCTGACACTGTGGTCAGCAGCACCGGTGCGCCACAGGGGACTGTGCTCTCTCCTGTCTTGTTCACCCTGTATACCTCGGACTTCTAGTATAACTCCGAGCTCTGCCACATGCAGAAATACTCAGATGACACTGCGATAGTTGGTTGTGTCAGGGATGGACAAGAGGAGGAGTATAGGAGCCTGATTGAGGACTTTGTGACGTGGTGCAGTTCGAACCATCTGCAGCTGAACACCTCCAAGACCAAGGAGATGGTGGTGGACTTCAGAAGGAACAAACCACATCTGCAACCTGTTTCCATCGGGGGGGGTCGACGTGGAGGTGGTCAGGACCTACAGGTATCTGGGGCTGCAGTTGGATGACAAACTGGTCACCAAACATGGACACTACCTGTAGGAAGGGACAGAGCCGTCTGTACTTCCTGAGAAGGCTGGGGTCCTTCAACATCTGCAAAAAGCTGCTGCAGATGTTTTACCAGTCTGTGGTGGCCAGTGTCCTCTTCTACGCTGTGGTGTGCTGGGGAGGAAGCAGCAAGAAGAGAGATGCAGCACGGCTGGACAGACTGGTGAGGAAGGCTGGCTCTGTGGTGGGTACAGAGCTGGACTCTCTGGTGACGGTGGCAGAGAGAAGGTCTTTGGACAAAATGCTCTCCATCATGGACAACACCCACCACCCCCTGCACAGCATCTTCTCCAGGCAGAGGAGCATGTTCAGTGGCAGACTGCTGTCACAAGCGTGCTCCACGGACAGACTTAAGAACTCTTTTGTCCCCCTGGCCATAAGACTGTGTAACATCTCAATGTCACGGCAGGGATAAAGCACTCAGTGACTCCTGGACTCTTTTTTTCATCTGTACTGCTGTCCTAAGAGTCAGCCTCTAGTTGGACACTTTAATGCTTATCTGACAATCACTTTAATGTTTGCACTGACTGTTTAATGACTGTTTAATGTCTGTTTTCACATATTTTTGCTTTTCACATTTGACAATCACTTTACTTTTTTGCACCTTTGATGTCTGCACTGACTGTTTAATATCTGTTGTCACACTTCTTGCACTACCTCCATCTTAAACACTACTGTACAACAACACATACCTTCAGAAGGTCAACACTCTTCATCTCTTATGTACAGGTCTAATTACAGATGCTCTTTAACTGTTTATAGGTTTCTTTTAAATTGCACATATATTTCTATTCCTGCACAGGTTTTGTACATTTCATTATATAAGTTGTGTAGGTCTATTTACAATTGCACAGGTTTAATTTTAAATTTAATTTTTTATTCTTATATATAGGGGCTCCTTAAATCTTTGTTGTCGGGTAATATATGTATGGGAGGGGGGACAGGGGGTGTTTATGTAACAATTGCTATGTGTCTTGCATGTTTGTAAGCTGCTACTGGATGCCTTGAATTTCCCTCGGGATCAATAAAGTATCTATCTATCTATCTATCTATCTATCTATCTATCTATCTATCTATCTATCTATCTATCTATCTATCTATCTATCTATCTATCTATCTATCTATCTATCTATCTATCTATCTATCTATCTATCTATCTATCTATCTATCTATCTATCGTTTCCTGTTTGCCGCTAGCAACGTAGTGCGATGGAAAGTGTCATTTTCATTCCTGTCACGCCTAGACATGAACGCAGTCCTGGCTCTAGAACAAATGACTTAGGGTGCATCTGGGATTAAAGGGGGTGCAGCTATTGTGACAGGCAACAGCATTGAAAAACAGCGTAGGTGTTATTGGTCCATCATGTGATCCCAGGGGAACAGACAGGTCATGTGCATCTGTCATGACCTTCAGATCATGGATGTCGCTGTTGTCATTTGAAAGCCTTTATTACTTATTGAGGGTGCAGAACATTGAAATGCAACGCATGCCTTTGCACCCCCATAGAACTGGGCCTGCATGGATCAGAACGAGGAATGAGGGGCTCTACAAGGCCCTCAGTGTCCAACAGGAAAACTTTCTCCCTCAACAGAGCTCGTGAGCTTGTTCAGATAGTGGCAGGTTATTAATATCCACATCAAGGATTGAAATGTTGAGCTTTGACTTGTGTCAACACCGGAGAAAAACTTTATTCTACTCACCACGAGTCTGACGAGTGTGTGAGTGTTGTGATTTTAGTCAACAGCTCGTCAATACACAGCACCACGCTTCAGTTTGACCACCTTCAAAACAAAAGTTCACCCTCAAAACAAAAGCACCAGATGTTATGATGTTTGCAAGGGAAAACTGAAATTCACAGAGCAATATTTGACGGACGCAGTGTGCACAGCGAGAGTCATGATGTGACGCGACATGGTGTAAGTCCAGGGCGGAGGGGTTTAGACTCACCCTGAAGGGGCGACAAAAACTCACTCACTACACATAATCCTGTTTATTTCATGGCTACTCATTTAGAATATTGATTCATTTCTTCCGCTAATCAAATAGTCTGTTGGAATCTACGGTTCGTGCTGCATCCATGCAACGTTACGCCTTCAACGTTGCATGGATGCAAGAGTTTTTGAGTTTTTCTGCTGTTGACATTTTCTTTTCCAGTCACCATCTTTAAAGTCCTCCGTATCCCGAAGCACGCTTCGCTCTGTGTTCACTTCATGATCTTTATTTTTGTAGATTTCTGTGACATAGTGTCCAGTTTTTACGTCTTTTTTTAAGTTATTTTTTTGGGCCTTTTTGCTTTCATTGGATAGGACAGCTCAAGAGAGACAGGAAATGTTGGGAGGAGAAAACTAATGTGAAATGTAATTGTGAAGAATCAGTCATGTCTGAACTGTTTGTGTGAGTGAAGATGCATGTTTGTGCAGCAAACCAAACAAAGGAAAGGCTGAGGTGGTTTAAGCAGCCTGATAGAAGGTGAGAGTCTCAATCAGGCAGGCCTATAGGCCTTTCAGAAGGCCCTACTCAGCTGAGCAGGTGACACCTCCACCCACTTGTCATCTCCAAGCACCTGAGAGAGAGCGAGACAGGACTGAGAGACGAGCAAATAGCAGACAGGCAGAGGGGGAGCAAAGAGGGAGGGGTCTTCAAACTGTACATGGGGCGCGCCATCCAGTGCCCCCAATATTGTACGTCTTTTAACAGCTTTTCACTATCCTCTCCTTTCGTCTGTCTAAAAATACCTACACATATATATGTATATACTGGTGTTGTAGTCAAGACCACACTAACCGAGACCAAGACCAGAGTGCGCCGACATTTAGGGTTGAGACCGAGTCAAGACCAAGACCAAGGCAGGGCGAGACCGAGACAAGACCATAAATATGAATGAATAACCATCATCTTGTGCGCAGCAGGCGTGTTACTCACTTAGACCGTAACACTGGGAAGGTAACCAGGGGATAAAAATCAAATTATGAATGAATCAATGTTATCTGTTATCACAGTAATGACGTGGAAAAATAGCCCGTCAGTGGTGGTCTTGACTGGTCTTGATTTAAAATCCCGACTCCGCCCAGTCTAAGACCAAACAAGATAGAGTAAAAATGCTGTCGATTCCAAGAGGAGACCGAGACCTTCAAAAAGTGGTTTTGAGACCCTAGCAACCGTCTGCTTATCTTAGTAACGGTGTGTACTTCTTAACAACCGTGCTCTATTGAGGGACAGCAGTGCGTAATTGGCCAATCAGAATGAAGTATTTTAACACAGCCGTGTAATAACTACAATTACATGTCCCAGATAACCATGAGTAACCAGACAAAGGTCACATTTCCATTAAATCATGCATACAATTTGAAATAAAAAAGTAACAGTGTAATGTAATCCTAACAAGCATAGATTTATAAAGCACTGTTGATAAAACATCAGATTAGATTTTTGGCATTAGCTCCTCAGGGGTTAATGCTCGATTATGGGGATGAACTCTGTAATCCTTCAGCTATATTAGCCCTCAGTTTGGCTGTCATCACGCTGATTCTGAATGGAGGCTTAATGCTGCTGCTGGCTGCAGTGTGCGCGAGGCCTCAGAATCAGGGGGAGCTGCAGGCGGAGAGCTACAGGTGCAGCTAATTAGGTTAATAACAAGCACACTGATTAGTGATTAGCTCCTGAGTGGGTAAGAAAGGAGAGTTTTAGGTCCACTTGACTGGATTATTTGAACCGTGAGGGAGTCGCAGCTTGAACTTTAAGCTGATGAAATTGAAAAATGTGGGTGTGTGACTTTCTTTCAAGTTTACTCAGATAGTAATGAGTGTAATAATAGCATTGCCTTACTGATTGTAATTATACTATTACTTTGAGCAAGTCATTAAATGAGGGTTTACAGTAAGAGATGAAGCTAATGGTACGACTGGTTTGGACAAAGCTGCAGAAAAGAAATCGTAGCTTTCTGATGGTGAAGAAGAAGAATGCTTCTTTTCTCAAATGAAAAATGTATTTCCAGCTCTGACTTAAAGGAGCAATATGTAACTCTGACACCTAGTGTTTAAAATGGGAACTGCAGTCAAATTTTAAAACATACGAGAGAGCTGTCTCCCCCCCCCCCCCCCCCCCCCTCTCTAGAGTGGATGCTCACGCAGGTCACCATGTGGTGGACACTGAAGCTTCAGTGTTTAGCCAGCTCTGCATCGGTCTGTAAACCTTTCTGTGTTCTAACCTCTCTCCATTTTTCAAAAGCATCTCCAATATTGATCCTAGTTTGAGCACGTTTCTGCTCGTGGAGCTTATTAGAAACATGCAGAGGCTTTTTAGGTCGGGTACAATCACTTCTATCTGAACCAGTTCTCTTGCCCGCTTCCATCGCTGCAACACCTGTTGGTTTGACCTGATAACTGGTCTCATATCTGGCAAACCGAGGGGCGTCCAAAACGGCCGTGTGGGGGTGTCTTAAAACCGCCTACCTTCTCTGGTCCAAACAAATCCAGACCATTCAGGACCAGAATCTAAAGTTAGAAGGAGGACATACTGGCTGCTGCATTGTTGTCAGAGAAGCCAGCACTTCAACATAGCATGTTTCCTTAATGTCTGATCATAGAGTAAGGTCACTTTATCATTTCACTCTCTACACATCTCACTGATTGATCCTTAAATACAAACCCAGACATGGTGTACCAACCCTCACAGAGAATACAAAAGGACTGGATAGTAAACTCTTACCAGCCCTATCCCTGGGTATAATATCCACATTAGATATATGATGAAGGTGAAATGCCACCGCTCAGTGCTGCCGTGATAACTTTGCAGAGTTGTAAAGTTCTCTATCATAAATGGTTTAAGCCTCTTATAAACCTTTAAACTCAATGATCTGGTCCTGACTCTGGACTTCCTGGATCATATTTCATGTGTCACCCACACAAACGCAGCCCCTTGACTTGTTTTAATGAAGGGCTGTTAAATGTTCGGGTTAGCAGGGTGGATGGTTGAGGAGCACTCGTGACAGTCACACAGTAGAGTTTGTGTTTCATCACTGGGCTGCAGTCAGCTTTTCATTCAAAGAGTGTTTTATATTAAATTTGCTTTTTGCAGAGTGCTGGTGAGAGTATCAGTACTTACTTGCAGAAGTTACTGCCGGTAGCTGCTGGAAGCCGTTGTTTTGGTCTCTGCAATAAAGAAATCAGGCATATTTCCTCAAATATTGAACTACTTCTTCACCTGCAACTGCAATTATTCTTAGCCTTACGTCAAAAATGTGGGGGTCGAAATGATCAGTGAGACAGGATAGGCGGAGCCAGCAGGGGGAGAACTGCGCTGCGCTGTGTGTGTGTTTGTGTGCATGTCTGAGTGTGTATGTGGAGCTCCTGCTGTTTCTCTACATGTCGTGTTTCCACAAGGCCATAACCACAGATGTTGATTCTAATATTATGTTGCAGAACTTTTTTTGATATTACAAATTGACCAGCCTTTGGATATGGTAAATGGTAAATGGACTTGAGCTTGTATATTTATTTTCTAATCTTCTAACTACTCAAAGCACTTTTACACTGCAAGTCACACGGCTGTGGCTCAGTTGGTAGAGTTGGTTGTCTCTCAACCAGAAGGTCGGGTGTTCGATCCCCAGCTCCTGCAGCAACATGTCTGATGTGTCCTTGGGCAAGACACTTAACCCTGAATTGCTCCGTATGAATGTGTATGAATGGATTAGTTATCACACAGCAGCCTCTACCATCAGTATGTGAATGTGTAGGTGTGACGTGCGGTGTAATGTTGGTGTAATGTGAGTAGTCAGAAGACTAGAAAAGAAATATACAAGCTCAAGTCCATTTACCATTCACACACTGATGGTAGAGAGTGTCCATCAGAAGTAACTAATCCATTCATACGCCGCTGACGGAGCAGCAGGAGCAACGTGTGGCTGCTGGGATGAGCTGGGGATCAAACCCCCGAGCATTCGGTTGAGAGACGACCGACTCTACCAACTGAGCCACAGTTTTCAGAATCTTCCCATTCTCACATGGTGACCGTTATCCCTTTTACATCTCTTAAACCAAATAAAAATCTGCCAAAGGCTCTTGTACAGTCATATTGAATTGTATGAATACCTCAAGTTTCAGATTTTCAGCCACAAAGAGGTAAAAGTCTGAAGAAAAGAGTGAAATGATCTGACACTTCTGACAAACTGACTCACTGATTCTAATAAAATGTATCGACTACTTAGGGCGCACATATTCGTGCAGTGTGGAGGCTGTTTTTGGCAAGACTGCAGTTACGTAAATGCAGCAAATATGATGACCTTAAAAGAAAAGAACATTATTACATGAAACTGACTTTCAGTGGAGCGAAGGAAGAATGCTTAATGTCGAGACATTTCTAAGTAGAATGACTTAAATTCACGTCAGCAGTCACTGAAGTGTTTCCCCTCCAAACTGATGCAATGCGGACGGCTGAACATATTCAGGAATTCTTTGGTCCATCAAAGCGCCTGGGGAGGTATCCAAGGGATCATCCACTTGAGCTGCCCTCTCCGTCTTTCTGTGCTGTTTTGCCTGGAGGAAGAGGAAGAACCATCAGTATGCACTGTGGAGAAGAACACTGGGAAAGGCAGTGGGATGCTGAGAGGCTGTGTGCTGAAGAGGGGTGTTTACTGATCAGAGGATTAGGGTGGCGGCAGGCGGAAAGAAAGAAGAGACGACAGCAGGGGTGTCGGAGAATGATTAGACTGCCGCTAAGCCAATTGGGGAAATGGGACCGTGGCCAAAAAGACATGAAGAAAGGCAGAAAGGGGAGAGACAGAGAGAGACAGAGAGTTGAAGATGGAAGAGGAAAAGCAAGAAATTAGAAGACAGTGCAAGATGCATAAGACCAGACGGAGAGTGGGGAGATCGAAAAAGAGCTGGGGGTAAGCAAGAGAGAGAGAGAGAGAGAGAGAGAGAGGAAGATGTGGACTGAAGGAAAACAAAAAAAACAGAGGCTGAAGGAGTGGATGAAAGACAACAAGAAAGGCCAGAGCACAAGAAGGAGAGAATTTCAAACGAGTGAAGGAGATGGATTAGGAGGCCAACATGAAAGAAGAGAACAGATCGTTCACTGGTTGTTTTTTTCACTTTGTTTTGGTAAAACAACGAGGCGCCGTGGTCACCTCTGCGACACACACTTTCCTCTGGTGCCAATACGTCCTCCAGAGAGATGAGCGTAGAGGAAGAAAACGCTGATCGTTGGCCTTGTTCTGAAGGCGTTCCAGCTCATCTTTGCTTGCTTGTTGAGGTCAGGAAGCTTCTACGTCCCATCTGCCATTCTGTCAGCAGGGGGGGGGGTCATCTGTACAGCCAGCTTCCGTCTGAGGAGAGGGCGGGGAGGTCTGAGTTGGCGGCTTTGGATGTGTTAAACTGATGGCCTATATTTGAACAAGCCCTTATGTAGTCACAAAAACAAATCACAGTTATAGCCACTCCAATACCTGAAGAAGTTTAAGTGCAGCTGTTGCTCTTGATGTTCATTGCACGTGTTTCTCTTAACTATTTCTCTCCTTATTTGTTGCCCTGAGGTCAAGCAAACTAGTGTTTTAAGCTCTGTTGCATTTTTTATCAAGATCCAGATGATGCAAGTGCTTTAGCTAAACGACTACAGTTAAAGTGCATGTGTTAGAAGTTAGAAATGGCTTGTTTTTGTAGTCGGCCTGCAGGCAAAGCTCCTTAAATGTTTTGTCGGGAATAATAGAAGAGCTTTCCCTTCAATTGGGGCCTTCTGGCGACTTAATCAATCCGTTATAAAAACAAAGACATCTTGCATTCACAGCTGGGCTACATGCCATTCCAATAGCACGACAGACTGTGTGCAAAGTCCCACAAGAACCATTAACTGTCATTTGTGCCCGAGTGGAACAAATCTTAAAACTAATTAAGCTGCACCCCCATGACGGGAATGTGAAGACGAATTTCGCCTTCGGGAGTGGGCGAATTGAGAATCGATGGCTGACAATTTTCAAAGTCTTGTCCTGAATTCAAGTCGCGGTGTGTGTGTGTGTGTGTGTGTGTGTGTGTGTGTGTGTGTGTGTGTGTGTGTGTGTGTGTGTGTGTGTGTGTGGGTGTGTGTGTGTGTGTGCAGCGGGAGCAGAATCAATCATGGCAAATCGAGCCCTACGTAAACAGGCATAGAATGATTGACCGAAACAGAGTAATTCAGACGGAGGAGGGGGCCAAGCCAACCTTATTGGCGGCACAGTCCATTCTTTTGGAGTTCTTGCCAGGGAAACGGACAGCCGGTGCCATTTCGAAAAGGTTAGCGCAGTCTGCGAGGCAACAACACTGAAAGGGAGGAGAAATTCCAGGCAAACTGAGTCTGAGACGGAGACGAGCACACATGAGGTATGTGATGATGAGGCTGCGGCATACATTCATTAATCTTTACATCTGACCCTGCTCACACACAGTCAGGACGAGAATACCCTAAAGATGAAAAGAAGATTAAAAGAACTCTGCATTTGTGTACCAACCAGCAGGTAGCACTGGCACCTGTCACAGGTGCTACCAGTTAATTATGATTGTAACATAAGTGCAGCCATTTTCAGGCAGCACCTGGCATGTTGTTTTTCTGTTTAGCATTGACAACATTGTGACAGTGCTCACCAATAAACAAGTTCATCAGAGCAAGAGGTGTGTTGTTTTGGTGTGTTTTAGAGTACATCATAAATGTGATGTTTGCTGCCTGTGATCAGACGGGATAACAAGCTCAAACCAGAGCTTGATTAAGGAGGTAAGGCTGCCGTTTCTTTTGTGTTGTCTCATTTTCCCGAGGCTGTTGTTTGTCTGCTGGGAGCCAGATTCACATTAGATCGACAAAAAACATGTCAGAGATTGTTGATGAAGCCAAAAACAGTACGAGGCGTTAAATAGTGTGTTATCTGTGACCATCTGCGACCTGTTTGTCTGAACAAATGGAGAAAGAGCTTCAGTTAGGAGACTTATTACTTTGGCAGAAAAGTGTCAAAGTTTTGTTTTGGATTTTATATTTTGCCCAAAGTGATGGACATATTTGAGAAGTCAACACAAACAAAAGTTGTCCAACAGTTGAGAAATAACCTCCTCTCCAACTTCCACCAAAATAACTTTCAATAAAAAAATTAGTTTCAAGTGCAAATGAGTCCAAAACTGCTCATGCTACAGAGCACTTCTGCCCGAGGCTATAAACTCAGATATTCTGTGTCATCGAGTTCAATATTAGTGTAAAAGTGCTGCTGAACCAGGGTGAAGCCTGTGAGGAATGCTTCACTCAAAGATGATAACTTTTCTACTTACATCTCAGTATGTACTGCTGGCAGCGCTGGCTCCAGAAACAGACTGAAACACGGGCTTTGACGTCAGCCGAGTTTCCAAATGCAGCAAATGAATCAACTCATACAACTCCAACAACCTCATCTTTACCACAGATAGAACCGCTGGTAGATAGAATATCAACTTATTATACCTGCAATATTTTTGGTTTATTCTTCTTAATCTGCAAAAATAAATCAGCAGAACAATCATAATCGTCTTCAAAGTGATCAAACTTGCATAATGAAAGAGTATCAGTCTGTGTCTCGGTCTGTGCTTTATTGCTTTAAGAAAATGTTACTTTGGAAACAAACCATCATTATCAATAAAATGATGCTTTATGGAGACGGTTCAGTGACCGCAGGCGGTTGTTTTCTTGGCAACGCGATGACACCCGTGGCTACAGCTGTGAGTCAGTCGTGTGGAGAGCAGAACATCTCTCAGCTGTAAAGTTTTAATTCTGGATGAATATTTAAAGCAGGCAGACAGAGCGAAGGTAAACTAGCACATGCTGCATAACCTGTGAACGATTTCATCTTTCTCTCCGCTCTGCTATGAGTGGCTCCTCATGACATGCGGCATGATTTATGTAAATGCTTCTTCAAGGCTGACACGCCAGCAGAGTGTGACGCTGCTTAAACCCATGGAAACGTGGTTTACTGCAAGTGCGTTTTCTGCAGATTAAAGGTCACATACTATGGAAAATCCATTTCACCATGTTTCTCTAACTCTAATATGTGTCTCTAGTCTGTCTACAAACCCCCCAATGATGAAAAAAGTCCATCCTCTCCGTCTTTTGCCTGCTCCACTTTTCAGAAAATGTGTGCTCAAACAGGCCGTTTGGAGATTTTCCCTTCATGACATCACAAAGGGCAGTAACCCCTCCCCCAGGTGGGTGACACTCCCACAGCTAGGTGTTTGTTCTGCCCTCTGAGTCTGCCTTCTCACTGTAAACAATAGGGCATGGAGCCAGAAATCCCGAGCCACCCAAGCCCTTCCAGAGAGGGGCGTGGTCAGACACAGCTCATTTACATTTAAAGCTACAGACACAGAAACAGCCTGTTCTGAGCAGGGCTGAAATAGAGGGGTTTATAGGCATGATCAAATACAGGATCAGAGTGGATTTAGAACAAGACACTTCACACACATGTTTTGAGGAGCTCTGAGACTTATTTACACTGAAGAGGAGGAGAATATGTGACCTTTAAGAATATCCACAACCATTAAAGCAACAGTCCTGACTACAGTAAAGTACATCCATCGTTAATAGCTTCTTCTGTGAAGATTTAACTGGTTATGAAACAGAATGAAATTACAACTTGACTTCGTTAAGACATTTAATGTAGAGCACAGCCACGCCCACACACTAACAGTCATATCCAAACACTGGAAACACAAAAAAACAAAACACAGTATTTAGTATAAGAAGCAGAATACATTTCATTTACATGTATACATTTAATAGACACACAGCTGTATTCATCTTTATTTGTAAGGAGCAGCAGACACCAATATTGTTGCTGTGCAAACTCAGCACTGGCTGTGCGCTCAGGAGTGCTCATATTAAGTGTTTGAGCGCTGAAAAGAAAGCGCTGCTCGTCCGTCCTGTCTCTATGACAACATTGCACCGTTACTTTTTACTGTATGCTTTTTATTTGAGATCGTTTATTTCCCGATCAGACGCGGAGCAAAGAGGATGTAGGTACAAGACACGATCTGTGGGCGGCAAAAATACAGGGAAATCACGCATTTGCAAAAGAGCGCCGGTGACGTCAACAGAGCCTTTCTGAAAAGTTGAAAGATTTATAACTTGAGCCGCACAAAAAAGGCGGAGCGCTCAGAAAAAAGACACTGGGTGCTGCTATTTTTCTTCAGGCGCACACTGCTGCTGCAAACGCTCTCTATTCACTGAAAACAGCCTTACATTTTCAGTATTGTTGCATGGACCAACTTTTTTCCCAAATAGGTAAAATATACAGTTTTAAATTATTAAAACTTGAGTATAGACCAGGCATATGTCTAAAACATACAAACTTGACCAGAACTGAGAGGAGTGCTAGTGAGTGCTGTGAAGGTCAGAGCTTATGATTCATATTGTTTTGTACTCATTAAAGCAGTTTGTGTCTCCTAATGCCACATGGAGGGGGAGCATTAGAGACCACTCTGCATTATGATGGAAATCTTCATCGGAATATGGCGACCCTTTAGAGCAACCTTGTATTGATTTGTAATCCCTCTGTGTGAAACAGACTGTAAATATTAATGAACGAAGCCTGAGAGACGTCACCCGTCTGTTCCTGCAGGGGGCTTTGGAGTCCCATCGATGGCGGTCTCCATGCTGGAAATGCTGTCTCAGCCTAACTTTCAGTCAACCTGACAGGCTGAGAGCTGGAGCTGAGGCGGGTTTTAAGCTGTTACATCGCGCCCACCTGTCAATCATGTCAGCTACACGCCTTATTGTGAATAACTCTTATCCTTCATCAAATCAAAACGGATGAGTCATCAAAACATTCACCCCCCGTACAGTGTGTGCTGATCGAGACATGAGCTAATCAGACCTATTTGGTTTTTTGAACCAGGCTGTAAACATGTTAATGTCTGCTGTAAAAACAGGCTTTTTAGAATGGGTGTGTATGTGACTTCCTGTGCTTCTACAGCCAGCCTCTAGTGGACACTCGATGAATTGCAGGATTTTGCACTGTCACATCAGCATCATTTTTCAATGCCGGAGGTTACCACTTGGTGTAAACAAGAGGACCTAACATAATTCCCCCCTCCAGCACAACAGAGCCATATGATCCACCCAGTGCATACAGGCAGGTTTTCATCTTCTCTCATGAGAAAAACAAAGTGTTCTTACTTTGGCAAAAAAAAACATTTCTCTACTATTCCATTAACGCTTATGTAAGATGACTAGGTTGTTTTTTTAAATCATTGCCACCCACACTGCAGAAAAAGGACAACAACTCAATTTGAAGGTATTTACTTTGATCACAAGTCTTGGCATTTTCAGTATTCTGTTCCTTTCATTTCACAGATTGAAAGATTGAAGGATGACGGGTCCTGAATTACCTCTGAAGCGGTTTCACCTTGTGTACCTTGGTATGCAGGGGAAATGTCAAAGCAATCACGTAATGCAAACGCGAATGTATTATTTACGGAGGTTATGAAGTTTTACTTTCCTATTTGAAAGGGCCAATAAAGTGAAGTTATGGAAGAATGAGGCACATCGTTCCACTGGAAAAGGACACAGAGCCGCCGCGTTCAGCCGCACACAGTGAGTGGAAACTGTCTGCTGGGGGTGTCGAGCCGCTTGGTACCTCTCTCTGCCCCTGATGCCTCCCAAACACCACATTGCACTCTGTTGGAGCTGCACAACTCCTGCCATTGTGCCCTAATGGATCGCTGATGACTACGACCTTCTGTTCAACCCAGCGAGGACACAGTGGGAGAGAAAGAGGGGTGTGTGTGACTCTACTTTTGAAATGGTGGATGGCTGCATAAAGGAGACAGAGGACATCCAAGTCATAAAACCGAAATAGTGATGAGAGAGAGAGAGACGCATGGGGGGAGTCGATGGCTTTGAGGAGGAGTTAAGTATGATGGAGGAAGGGTCCCGGGAGAGGAGAAGGAGAGACGGAGGGAGCAGGGGAGGCACCTCTGAGAAGTAAGGAGGGATTTTAGAAGACAGATTGAATGAAAAGATGTTTTTTTTTTCCTGCCATAAAAATGAAGCTGTCTGTGTGGATGAGGTAATGTACCATAAGTCAAATCCATTAACCTACAAGTTACACTAACTCTGCACAAATGCTGCTTCTCTTCCTGCTTCTGTTATCAGACGAGAGAAGAGAAAGCTGTGCAGTTTTTTATTCAAGGATGGAGATTTAGGCAGCTTAGGTAGCCGTTTGAAGCAGAAATATCTCAGAAATAAATGTTTCCTCCACGTCTCTGCGAGAGACACAGCGAGAAGACGAGACTCGATGAGCAGGAGATGAATCTGCAAACAAATCTGCTAACAAATATAGCTCCCCCCAAAAGTCTGGGAGAACGAAAGAGAGTGAGCGAGAGAGCGAGAGAGCGAGAGAGAGGCAAGAGATGGAAAGTGGGAGGAAAGGTGCTGATTCATCTAATGTATTTGCAGTGTGCTTATCAAAACACGTGCCTAAAAGCTTAAAGCACACTCTGGAATATAGTGAGGCAGTCAGAGATGATGAGGGAGAAACAGGGAGATCTCATCTTTACGAACAAGCGGGAGTGAAATGAGGAGGGGATGCAGATGGGAGATGCTGATTTGAATGAGAGATGACAGGTACAGTGGCAAAGCTTCACCCGCAAATAGGAAGGATGGTTAATGAGCAGGTGAAAAAAAGAAAGAAAATCCAGCCAACCAATGAGAGACGTGATGTGTGAGGAGGCGGATGATCTCTCATCACACCTCGTTTGATGCCAGTATGACCAGAGCATGTTAATATCCACATGACGCTGATCGATGGTGATGGATTACACCTGACACCGACTCCTTCTGTCACTCATGTACCTTACATGACACCAGAACTTTATTCCCCGGTTCATTTCCTTCCCTGACTTCACTGAGTGGAAACGACGGGCCTTAGTGAAGTCAGGGACTGTCATCTTTGAACTCGGACTTGACGGTAAGTAATGGAGACTGTTTCTGTGTGAGAGAGGAGAATCGACAGAGAGCAAACAGCTGAAAGGAAGCCGAGGGAGTGAGAGAGAGGGAAAGGAGAGAGGGAGAGTTCAAACAGCCCTCCCCGCCCGGGGGGGATGTGCTGACTGGCAGAAAGCGACCGCCAAGGGAGGAAGGAGGTAGGAAGGGAGGGGCAGGAGGGAGGGAGGAAGGGAGGGAGGAAGGGGGGAACTGGGAGGGTCAGAACAGGATGGTAAAACTGAGGCAGGACGTGGAAACATAAAATGAGTCAGCCTAAAAAGGGACATTGTTCCCCTTTAGCTTCAGAGTACATCCATGTTGTGATAAACAGCAGCACGGGTTTATAAAAAACACAGACCCTCATTATAATTTCTCTGCACTGCAACGACACAGCAGGAGTGTGAGACCAAATCAACTTTTGTTACAACCTGCAACACATTCATGTCCTCGAGGAAGGTGCACAGAATTGTCACAAAATATTACCACTGTGATCACTTTCCCCTCGTAGAGAGTCCTTGATTTATGAAGTGCTGGGTGATGTTTTGGCTTCTTTCAAACCTTCAAACTGGAGGATCGTTCTCTCAAACCAGCCATTCAGGATCACCAGGACCTGAAACAACAAGACTGTCAACCTGTACCTCATTCAGTGCATTTACACGGACGTGAGAATCCCGGTTCTGATCCTTATCCTGGTTCTGATCATATTCAGGATCTGATGTTTACATGCACACAGAGAAACCTGGTTCTTCATATCCCTGAATACACGATAAATACTAGTATCCTGCTATCTGATCACTGCATCCTATTTGTGAAGGCGTCTGTGAGGCAACACATTCATGTCCTCGAGCAAGGTGCGGCAATTTCGAAATCTGAGAAATCTGAGACCCATGTGGCTTAACATTGCGTTGCAGATACGGCGAATCCACCTCGTTTCCAGCAACGGGAGAAGAGAGCGACAGCAAGAAAGACGCTCTCATTGCCGCCGCCATGTTTGTTTTGCTGATACGTCACTTGGCTGAGGCAGCGCCTGCGCAGGAAGTCGTCAGCTGTCAGAAACAGGGGTAAGGCGTATGCATGCCACGGTTTCCTGTTTTCTTTTAGAGTTCTCCTGGATTTCTCAAAATTCCAGTTTCTGAAATCGACATGTGATGAACCCTGACTGTGTCAGTGCTCCTCCTGTTACCTTGTATCTCTCCCCTCTCAGGTTGCCTTCAGGTAGAAAGGGGCGGAGCCACTTAATGTAATGTCATGCGCCTGGGCAGACTGGGCCTTAGTATTTAAAGGGATACTTCACCCATTGAAACATGAATCTGTAGTGAAATTGGGTCATATATGTAGTAGAAATGTGAAATAAATTTTGAAATTGGTGCCTTCTTGACCGAGAAAAGGCAGAAAGTGTCTTTTTGCCTTATGTGCATTAGAGACAACAACTCCCAGAATGCACAGCACCGCAGGACACTCCCGCTGAAGGAGAGGTGCATTCATGTGGTATCGGAAAAATGACATTTCGAGTTGTAAAATGCACATGAAACACCTGCTCAAGTCGGTTTTGTGTTTTGTTAACATACTTTTTATTCAGGCACGTATTGCACATCAACATTTTGCTTAAATATAACTTGACAATAAGATTTCTCAGAGTTGGAAAGTCGGAAGAACGACTTCCCAACTCGGAAACTTGGATCACCCGAGCAGTACCTGAATGCAGCATTACTCGCGGACATTTAATAATAATAATACAGCAGTTTCCACAACTGATTCAGAGATTTCTTCCATAAGGAATTGGCATCTTGGAAATTCCTGGCAGAAAACAGACTCTATGTCTGTGTCCATAGGCAAACAGTGACAGCACCGACAACACAAGTCTGCCCCAGCTCCTTCTTTTCTCTCACAGCCGCGGACCTAGCATGCTAGGCTAGCTAGCCTGCCTGTCGGCACCAGCAGCCAGCTCGCCGCTATATTGCGGCTCGTAGAAAGAACCACAAACATCCGATTCAAGCACAAGACCTTCAAAATCCCCTTCAGTCATATCAGTTTGAAGTTGAAACATACGTTTTTCGCCATTCTCGGTCCATAAGAGCTATATCCATAGAGACACCCAGCTTGAGCCCGGCTCAGGGTCCCTGTTCAGGCGCTGTCTGTCTGCAGAAGGCACCTGGCAGCAATATTGCGGGCGGCTCGTAGAAAGAGCCACGAACATCCGATTCAAGCACAAGACCTTCAAAATCCCCTTCATCCATATCAGTTTGAAGTTGAAACATACTTTTTTCACCATTGTCGGCAGATATTAGATTTCTAAATAGAGCCTGGTAGCATAGCCTTCAAGCAAGATGGCGGATGTTAAGTTTCGATTCTGGCAGTGAAGCCCCGCCCACTGATCTGTGATAGGTCTGTAGCTTCAGTGGTTGAAAACATGAGGAACTAGCAATGTAGTTTTACCCTGCTAACCCGTGCTAACCATAGCCTCCGCGAGTGACGCAATATGACGATTTTTGCGTCTATTGCGGAGGCATCTCAGAAAAGAAAATACAGATTTTTCCCGTCTCAGGGGGAAATGAGGGCTGGATGCAAGACCATTCAATAAAAACACAAGTTTACTACTGATACAAAGCTTAATGCAAATGGGTGAAGTATCCCTTTAAGCTAGCTTCTCAGTCTCTCTCTCTCTCTCTCTCTCTCTCTCTCTCTCTCTCTCTCTCTCTCGTCAACCCTAACTTTGGTTTGTGGTCTTTGTTTGGCCTCCACAACTCAACACACATTCACCATTGCAGTCCCCGCTGATTTATCAGGTCGTTTTCCTTTAGTATAAATATTATTTAAGTGACTTGAAAGCTGTGTGGTCTCCCTGTTTGTCCAGCTCACTGAGCCTGGGTTGTGACATGTTTACCTGCACAAACACTAAAACGAGACACTTAAAAAATGAAAACCGGGATATACAACTCCATGTAAACACACTCATTATCTGTAGGCCATCCTCAATCAAGACACTTTGCTTTTGACTGAGCTTGAATCGTTCTCTCAGTGATTGTTGAACAAGAGAAATAGCTTCTGAACTAAAAATGATAATCCACCTCTCGGCGAGGGCTGTTTGGCACTGAGGTTTGTAAAAGCAACGTTTCTGTGAGCTCTGGATCTATCCCATGTTCTCCTCAATGCTGGGCGTGCCCGGAAAACTTCCAAAGGGAGGCGTCCAGGAGGCGTCCTAATCAGACGCCCGAACTGGCTCCTTTCGATGTGAAGGTGTAGCGGCTCTACTCTGAGCTCCTCACTCTATCTCTAAGGCTGAGCCCAGACACCCTCCAGAGGAAACTCATTTCGGCCGTTTGTATCAGCGATCTTATTTTTTCGGTCTTTTACAACCCGACTCTTAGGCTGCAACAAAAATAGGAGTTGAAGACGAGGTATATGACAAAATAACACCAAAACATAGTTACAACATAAAATAAATTGTGAAACAAAAAAGAAACAACCGCGTCGCGATATTCACAGAGTGAGATTAAGAGAAGAGTGAACGTCTGTCACCAGGCCCAGGTTTAGCTCCTTCCCTGATGGCGACCCCGCCTTGACAGGAACCTACAACAAAAAGAAGAACCAGCAGCACGAGAACACCAATAGGTGTGGAGGGGTGGTCACGGGTCACCATCCATGGCTCATGACCACAGGTGCAGACTGGGAAGGATACTTTCAACATCCTGGATAAATATGTTCAGCATCTTTTTTTAGGAATCCTGGCACATTTAGCCCCGTTTCTCGATTTGTTCCAAGAAAAGTGCTGGTACACGAGTAAGCTTTCATATTTATTGATCCATATTCTTAAAGGCTTCACGACACACGCTGCTAAAACTGCCCCACCCTGATGTTTGTTTCCCTCTGGAAGTAAAAACAAAGATGTTCTCTGATGAACTGCGTCAAATATTTGAAGGTTACATGGAGGTGAGTCAGTGGCCGCCCCTGTAATTAAAATATAACTTTAATGAGGTAGACAGTGGGAATGATGGGAACTCTTAATAGTAAGTCTACACAGGAGAACTGAACTCTTCAGAAAATATCCGTGCAGGTGAAGGAAAATGTTTGAATTGTACGTAGCATTTTTCAAAGTTAGCCAGTGTCGCAGTGACCTCCCCTAAGCTTCTTGTGACAGCTCTTCTCAGCAGCTTTACAAATAGATGTGCCCCATGTGGTATAAAAGCACAGTGTCATGGAGGGAGGACCCTAAGCTGCAGGGGGGAGTAGGTGGAAGAAGAGGGGAGAAAAGGGGGGAGAGACAGTGAACGGAAAGGCTATTATACATTTTTCATTAAGGTTCCAGGCACAAAGCCACATCAAAGCCTCACAGAGATAGAGGGGAGGGAGAGAGAGAGGGGGAGAGAAAACGAGACACAGGATGTTCTAATTAACTTCACAGTCACTGACTCTCCCCCTTTTCTCTCTCTCTCTCTCACACACACACACTCTTACTCTCTGTATGCCTCTACCCTGCCCACTGTCTGTATGTGTTCCTTGTAAATTCATCACAACACCCCCCCGTCTTACCAAAAGAGAAGACCAAAAATTGCAGCCTACTGCAGCGTGTGTGATCAAACAGCAAAAACCAGGGAGGGCTAGAGGGGGGGGGGGACTGAGCCGGCGGGGAAGGGAAGGAGGAAGGGGCGGGGGGAAAGAATATCAGACAGAAGGAGAAAAGAGCCCTGAGGTGTTGCTGCTGTCACGCCCGGGGAGGAGGAAGAGAGAGAAGAAGAAAGAGACCTGCCTTTTCTACCCTCCAGTGTTTCATGCTGCGTTCAGGTCACAGCGGGAAAATAGAAGACATCCTGATTCTCAAACTCTGCCGGAACTCTAGTACCTAAAACAAGGAAATGTTTGTGTTTGGACGAGGTGGATTAGGGATGAGGAGAAAGAGAGTTTATAGTTGTATCGTTTGTTGTTTATAATGTTTCTGTTGCTGAGAGATATTTAGTGATGGTAAGGTGAATCATCAAAAGTTTGATTTAAATCTCCCCCAAAAAACTTTCCCCACATGGTCCTGAAGGCAGCGTCACGTAACCCTCTGCTCTCATCTCTCGTTTCCCGCTCGCTGTGAGTCAACAGGAAGTTGAGTGTGCTCTCCACATTTAGAAAATGTTACATTAACTTGTCGTCTTTCAAACGTCACTCAGCAATTAGTCTCCTGCCTGAGTGCTGACGGAAATGAAGGCCATGTGAAAGAGAGTCCTTTCACTCTGTACAGAAGGGCATCTGGCGCTGAGGAGGACGGAGAAACAGCAGTGAGTCATTCATTTGATTAGTGATGGTTTCCTGGTGATTGGATTTCAACAGCCTTAAATGTTTGTCAATAACACAGCAGATGGACCACTGATCAGGTTCAGGTGACTTTATTTGTATCCGTGGGTAAATCTGGTTCCAGAGAGAGACACTTATACTTAATAAAACACAGACAATACATAAAACATACAAAGTGCAAATGCGTGGTACATGGAACATTAACTTAACTTAGAACATTAAAACAGATAATAAATGACTACATGACAACCATTAAGAAGAGTGACATCAGCTCTCCAGCCTGCTGTCTCTCTCCCTCTATCCAAGACCTTCATGAAACGCCCAACAACCACATCAAGAGTACGCTGCAGGCACGTGTCGAGCTGGACAGAAAATGAAAACCTGGACAGGAAGTCAGAGAAGGAAACACACAGAGCGTCCGGTCAATTTCAAAATAAAACACAATACACGGACTCGTATTTTTCATCACTTTATCAACATAACGTCAAAACAGGCACCAAATGAACAACAAATCATCCTCAGATCGACAAAGCAACATGTTGTTTGAACATCGTGTAGTTCTCCTGTGATGGCTGCACTCACGTTCTGGAAACGGATGGAGTGGGGAAGCACGCACACCGTCAGACAGAGCAAAACCGTGGCGCTGACGGGCCGCGGTGCGCACAAAGTATACCCTTCTGTTGGGGTGCCAAGCGTACTGATCGGACCCTAAAGGGTGGAGCTTGACACACTGCAGTCCGTTGATTGGTGGAATGAATCGTCACTTTCCGCGGAACAAACACAAAACGCTCCATGTTCAAATATCCCGTTGACTTCGAGAGATTAGTTTCAAAGCTTTTTGTGTTTATTTGTGAATAGTGTCAGCGTGTAGCACCGCCCCATGGACGACCTCGGAAGTGCAGACCTTCATAGGGATTATTGACGAAAAGGAGGGACAGAGGGAAGTGGACGGCGCTGTGAAGAACAAATCTCTAAATGCTGCAGCTGATGTTTCTCTGTGTCTGCTGCCCGGTGTGTCGACAGGAAGCTGTTTGCTCAAACATTTGCTACACCAACGTAGGCAGATTTTTGATTTGTGCAAGAACTCCGTCTGCTCTGCTGATGAAAAATAACTCACTTGATTGTGTCTGATGACATCGTTTCTATTCTTTGAAAACTCTGATGTTGTTTGTCGTCCTCTTGTTTTTCCTTTCTAATCATTGCCTCACTGTGCTGATCCGGCAGTGTTACTCATCTTGTCTTGTGATTCATTTATCTCTAATTTCATTATTAAATGCATCGTACTGTCTTTGATGATTTATGTTATGTCTCTATCTTTCTCTCTAAAGCAAAATAGATATATTTTTGACAGTCACAGTATCCTGCAATTGTTAAAGGAGGAATGTGCAACATGTTTAGAAATACTTTATTAATCCCTTAGGATTTACACTCTTTTATTTTTTAGGGTAATGCTTCTCACACACATAGGCCCGAATCGCACACATGCACAAACAGGAGTGCTTGTGTCTGACCTGTTGACATTAGTGGAGAGATGAGTGGGGCTGCTACACACTGCTACGCAGGGAGCACAGCAGAGCAGTTTAGGGGTTCGGTGCCTTGCTCAATGGCACCTCGGCAGTACTCGGGAAGTGCCCTGGCACCTCTCCAGCTACCAGAACAACTTGCGTAGTTTGGTCTGAACCGGCGACCCTCCGGTTCCCAACCCAAGTCCCTACGAACTGAGCTGCTGCCGCCCCATGTTACACATAAATAAAACAATGAAGTAAATGTGTCTCTGAGTCCTGACTGTCTACAATGAGTGAGAAGCTCGAGTCCCGCTGGCTGTGTTGTTGTCAGAGCCGTGTTTACATGGACGGGGCGGCCGGCTCCTCCCCTTGTGTATAAAAGCTGTTTTAGTCAAGGACTAGAGAGAAGAAGAAGAACATACTCACTGATTATTTGAACGTCACGTAAGAGTTTTTAGATCACGCTCATTCTGTGTCAATTTATGTGCAATATGAAGCTACGAGCTAACTAAAGAGCGCTAACATTAGCATGCTAACACAACAATCTCGAGACGAGGACAATTTTGTACGCCGTTTGTATTTAGTGCTTATTTATGGTGCGTTCCAATTTGATAACTCCTTCATGCAAACATGAGTGGAGATGGGTTGGAGTCGCTGGAGGAGAGCGGAGGCTTCAGTATGGAGGAGGTGTGGCCAAACAGCAGTTTGTTTTGGTTTCATGCTGGAGCTCAAGGGTGACATCTACTGGATCAAAAAGTCTCACATTCTTCCTTTGAGGTAGAAAGTACATTTCTTCTAATGTTGTTGATTTATATTGAAAAAAAAAGCTAATTCAGGTCAAAGGTCAGAAATCTCACACTCATTCCTCCCGTCTTCTCTGTAGTGAACTCATCAGCACAAGAAAAAAAAGAATTAGGACACTACTCGCCCGAGTTTAATCTACTTTAAACATAACTCTAGATTAGTCATGCTGTGTTCTTCCTTTAACTGCAATCACAGTGAAAATGATTATATTTTATGTCACGTCTTTCATGACCTCTGACCTCCAATTGACAGACGCTATCTCTAAAGACCAGACATGACTTGTACCCCACATCAGGTTTTCATTAGCGACTAAAGAGAAACAGCACAGAGATTTAACAAACCAACAGTGGACAACTGATTAGCTGAGAACACGGGAGATGACAGCTTGAAGAGAAGTGCTTCGTCTTCCCCACCAGGGATCACACACACACACAGCTCCGCAAACATTAATTGGCGATGCAACCTTGGGAACAGCGAGGAAAAAAACAGTTCTAGCTTGTTACCATGATTCATAATTAGTTTTTTTCCGTCTTGTCCTCTTGCAGTACGACTTGGAAGATAATGAATAATTTGAGTTGTCTCGTCACGTAATCTTGATGATCCCTGTTGGCTTGCTAAATCCATAATGGGTTCATAAACAACGGCAGCATTCAGGGAGCGCCTAATGAAATTTGCTCCGCTTTTGGATTTGATAAGTGAATTTTTGTTTTGCTTCACTAAAATGTCAGGACCTCAGTCATGTGCTGTTTGTCAGAGCAGCTGGAATCTGTCTAATAATAAATAGCCTTTCAGAAGACAAGGTGAACCAGAATAAGGACGAATGTGGAGGGTTTTTTTTTCACAATGAAAAATGCACTTAAAGGTCACTTATTCTCCTGTCTGTGAAGTTTCTAGTTCTAAATCCACTCTGATCCTGTATTTGATCATGCCTATAAACCCCTCTATTTCAGCCCTGCTCAGAACAGGCTGTTTCTGTGTCTGTAGCTTTAAATGTAAATGAGCTGTGTCTGACCACGCCCCTCTCTGGAAGGGCTTGGGTGTCTCGGGCTTTCTCGCTCCATGTCCTATTGTTTACGGTGAGAAGGCAGACTCAGAGGGCAGAACAAACACCTGGCTGTGGGAGTGTCACCCACCTGGGGGAGGGGTTACTGCCCTTTGTGATGTCATGAAGGGAAAATCTCCAAACGGCCTGTTTGAGCACACATTTTCTGAAAAGTGGAGCAGGCAGAAGACGGAGAGGATGGACTTTTCTCATCATTGGGGGGTTTGTAGACAGACTAGGGACACATATTAGAGTTAGAGAAACATGGTGAAGTGTATTTTTACATAATGTGACCTTTAAAAACACACTTTGTAAACCACGTTTCCACACTCTCTGCCGGCGTGTCAGTCAGCGTGAAGCATTTACATAAATCATGCCTGCTTTTAAAAAACAACACCAAACAAAACAAAGTGAAGAAAGATGAAGGAATTTACACCTTTCAATGGCTCAAGAGCTCTGAGGGTTATGCAGCACCAACAGTACATAACTGTGCAACCCTTCCATTAAAATAAGAGAACAAAGGCACTGCCGCTGTAGGTATTTTCTTCTTAACAAATGTGAAGTTCGATTGGTGCAGTTGCTGCACAAACGGCTGTCTCGCCTGCAGCTTTAATAGACAGCTTGGCAATTACAGCTCGTTTTTTGGAATGCAAACAAGCAAGATCCTGTCGCTGTTTTCCTTTTTGATTTTCAAACCAAACAGCAGCTCTCACCTTTGTTCGCTTGTTGCTGCTGCTGCCGTCATCCTAACGACATACAAAATTCAGATTTGAGGCATGAAAGAAAAAGATGTTTCACAGCGGTGCAAAATAACTCTGTGAACAACTAAGTTTACTTTTCTTTTTTTTGTCGAGTCTTTAGATGAGTTGAGGAAACATGGAGTTGTACGAGTGCGGTGCTCAAACTGTCACGTCTCACCTCTAATAAAGCACAACGCGGTCTTTGACTAGTCTGGCTCAGAACTGAGGAGAGCCGTGCTGTCAATACGCTTCGCAGATGAGCCCATTAGCTCGATGCTACTGTCAGCAGCAGCCTGAGAGGAGAGGAGAGAAAGAGAGAGAGAGAGAGAAAGTTGGCTGCCTTGGCCTTCAAAGCCCGGCACGGACTTGAACTTTTTTTTTTTATCTGACAGATTAGTCTCTTCCTCTGGAAAAAGTGTGTGGATGCTGTTCTCAACATGTCTGCTATCTGCTGCTTCCTGTTGTATCAGAAACAGCCTGCCCTCGGTGTGGATCTCTCCTACAGAGCGTCAGTGAGAAACAATCAGCCTATCAGGCAGCAGGAAGGGGGATAATGAATAAATTGTGTGACTATAGCCTCCAGACAAAGACATAGATAGCAGCACTGACTGAAGGCAGAGACCGACAGTCATACCGTGACACAGCTGCAGAATCATGACAAGTTCTTTTAATAGTGGTAAGCTGTGCAACAACACTTTGTCAGTTTGAGAGTTTGATTGAACTTAAGACTGAAGCAGGAAGTCGAAGCGCAGCGTGTAAAATGATAGCAAGATATAGCATCATATGATACACCGCGGAACAGCATTATATTAAAAGCTTACAATAAGAAACCGGTTCTGTTAAACAGCTAGGAGGCCAAATCCAATGAGCAGTGTGGTAAAATATATAAATGATGACTATTGTGAACAGAGGTCATTATCATAACATTATAAAATTGTCAAGGCCTGAGTCCACAAGTTTGCCCTTTGCTTCTTGTGTTCCTACAGTGTTCTCCCCTCCCTCGTGTTTCTTGTAATAAACAGTTATCGTTGTTTACGAGTGTCTCTTCAGTCTCTCTCCGTCAAACTGGACAAACGAGCCCACACTGTGAGACCTATGACATCACACACACCATTTGTGTATATTAAAGGACGAATGTGCGACTTTTTGATCCAGTAGATGTCGCCCTTGAGCACCAGCATTAAAGCAAATCAAACTGCTGTTTGGTCACACCTCCGCTATTCTGAAGCCTCCGCTCTCCTCCAACCACACACCTCCGACCCCCCTCCACTCAAGCCCGCACAAAGGAGTTATCAAATTGGAACGCACTATAATTAAGCACTAAGCGGAAGCGACGGACAAAATTGTCCTTGTCTCGAGCTGCAGTGTTGTGTTAGCAGGCTAATGTTAGCGCTCTTTAGTTAGCTCGTAGCTGCACGTTGCATGTAAACTGACACAGAATGAGCGTGATCTAAAAACTCTTATGTGACATTCAAATAATCAGTGAGTATGTTCTTCTTCTTCTCTCTAGTCCTTGACTAAAACAGCTTTTATACTCAAGGGGAGGAGCCGGCCGTCCCGTCCATGTAAACACGGCTCTGACAACAACACAGCCAGCGGGACTCGAGCTTCTCACTCATTGTAGACAGTCATGACTCAGAGACACATTAACACAGGATAGACTTGATTTATGATATATTTATGTGTAACATGTCGTACATTTTTCCTTTAACCTTGTAATCTGAGAGGGATAGTCACTTTTAAATAGTATTTCTTTGTAACAGTCTCTAGCGGTGTTCATAGCTTGGCGGCTGTGGCTCAGTTGGCCGTCTCTCAACCTGAAGGTTGAGTTCTTGGGCAAGACACTTAACCCCAAGTTGCTCCCGCTGCTTTGTCATATGAATTGGATTAGTAACTTCTGATGGACTCTTTACTCAGCAGCCTCTACCATCAGTGTGTGAATGTGTAGGTGTGACCTGCGGTGCAAAAGAGCTTTGAGTAGTCAGAATGTGGTGGTAAATATAGATGATGATGATACTTGAGTATTTAATGACAAAAACTCATTTGTTTTAGAAAATAATACACTGACTGTAACCTGGATGGTTAATACAAGACTGAAATGATGACGAGTGAGGCTCAGACGAGGGTGAGAAGACGTTCTGTCAAGCTAACATCGTTTTTATTTTATTCTTTAGTAAGAGGATCTGCTGCAGTGTTCCTTCATAGACATTTTCGCCAAAATATTTATGAGCTATGATGATTAAAATGTTGTTCATACGTTAGTGAATGTGTGAAGAATGTGGTTACAGGCAGACAGACTTCAGCTGTCTCCGAGCAATCGCTGGTTTAAAGCCAGCAGGAACACAACACCAGTCCAACATCTGACCACTTTAATCCTCTCTGGTTTCAGCCCAAACACACAGAGCTCTTCTTCTACTCTCCTCTGTCCTTTGTTGGTTAAAAAACATTTTCTAAATGGTGTTTTTTAATCTTTTGAAGGACAACAAATCGTGTCAAATTGTGATCACAGCTTCTGCACTTTATCTGGGAACCAATTTGCACATATGAATTATTGTCTACACTAAACCTATTGTTTGTAAACTGTTTCTTAATCGTGTAATTTTTATTATGACGTGTGCTGCCGCCCTCTTGGCCAGGTCCCCACTTGTGAAAGAGATCTGAGAGCGAGAGCTCAATGGATTAATTACCTGGTTAGATAAAAAAGTAAATCGTGCACAAAAGCGTTAAATCGCGCCTCCTCCCGTCTGACAGGGAACGTGTTTTTCTAATCTACATTCTCTGGGCCAGCTTTTCAACCAAATGGGGGCGTGGTCACTCTGGCAAGCAGGAAGTGACGCTTGACTGCTCTCATTAGTAGTAAATGGTAAATGAACTTGAGCTTGTATAGCGCTTTTCTAGTCTTTTGACTACTCAAAGCGCTTTTGCACCGCAGGTCACACCTACACATTCACACACTGATGGTAGAGGCTGCTGTGTAGATAGACCCTCAGAAGTAACTAATCACATTCATACGCCGCCAACGAAGCAGCGGGAGCAACTTGGGATTAAGTGTCTCGCCCAAGGACACATCGGACATGTGGCTGCAGGAGCTGGGGATCGAACTCTCGACCTTCCGGTTGAGAGACGACAACTCTACCAACTGAGCCACAGCTCAGTAGCATAGGATAGCATGTAGTATAGTATGGACCTATGTAAAAAGTATTGCAAATCATAGAGCAGCACTATACAGAATTCTTACGGTATTATTTAACCTACATCATAACACAGACGCTCTGGCCTGGTCCTCGGCACATTAACTTTAGTAGGTCATATTGTATTCTGAAGGGCCTTGTAGGTGTAAGGACCCTGAAAATTGCAGGGGAGAAATCAGCGGAGTGATAAGGGCTCAACTCTTGAACTTTAAAGTCGAGGAGAAATGTGTTTCCTCCTGCAGCTCCGCTCTCTCTCTCTCTCTCAGAGCTCCCTGCCGCCTCTCGTCTCATATCTCTACGTGAGATAGACGAACTCTCTCAAACTCTCTGCAGCCTTTGCCTCATGCACACACTACAAATGCATATAGCAGAAAAAAAGCCTCTCTCTAAAGGATGCCTAATTGGTTTTTATTGACTTTAGCAGCAGCAACAGACATTGTGCGATAGTGTAATGACAAAAGATTAGCTCCCCATGTGAGGCTGGGTAATAACAGCTGAGGTGGGGAGCAGCTTCACAGAAAGCCATCGCAGTAGATAAGCACTGTAAGCAATGTGATTATGCGGATACCACTGTAATCTGAGCCCTATTAATATGTTTAATTGTAACCATTTGCAACAGCCCTGAAGATCCTCGCTGTGATTGCTTGGCAATCGTGCAAAGTGTTATTATATAAAGTGCTAAGCTAAATTCTCCGCTGGCAGGCTGCAATTAAAATGTTCTTATATGTGCATTGGCATGATTATAAAACACACTTTGTGACAGGGTTTAACATTCAATCAGGTTGAAGCATCCTGGAATATGAAAAGCCGTCTCTGTCTCTCTCCTTGACACTAGTTTGTAATTTCTTTCAGAGAAACGATCATCACCTTCGCTCGTCGGCGTTTCTTTTATTCCACGTCTTGTTTTCCCTCTGCTCTCACTCTCTCCTCCTCAGTCTATTTGTTCCCCCCCCCACACACACACACACACACACACACACACACACACACACACACACACACACACACACACCTTAACACCCCATACCTCCCCCTCTCTCTCTCCCCCTCCCCTCTGTCATCAGATAGGGGGAGATCAGAAAAGGCCCGGCTCTGACTTCAAACACCTTCCTGTCTGTTTGTCTCCACCCCATCTCCACTTGCAGGGAGGCACAGCCCTAGAAGTCGACTCTGTCCTCCCCCCCACTTCAGTTCAACTCCACATCTCCCCTCCTCACCGCTGTTTATGTCTGCTTCTTCTTCTCTACTTCTATCGATCCCCCTCCTCCTCCTGTTTGCATCTCTTTTCTTTCTTTGTCCTCCAGACCAAGGCAGCAGAGTTTACTTTCAATACGCTCGCTGTTAAGCTGCATCGTTTCAGATCTCTTGTTAAAAAAAACAGTTCTGTTTCTAACGCTGTTATTTATTATTTTTCTATCCTTTGCTCCAATTTGTTAAGATCTCTGCGTGACAATTTCAATGCAACCTGATATTCACGTGGCATGGTTTGCAGAAAAATACACGCTTAGTGAATAGGCAGGGGGGAAAATATGGAGGACATCAAAGTGCATTCAAGTGTTGAAACGACAGCAATTAGGCAACATAGTCTTTGTGCTACAGATGCATCAGTTCGGCAGAAGTTATATATGTTTGCATGTTTGAGGCTCTCAGAGTGCGAAGACATGCGATGATGCAACCGGAGGAAACCATTCACAAGGACAGGACAAGTTCTGCCCCGTCGACTATCCTTCACATCTCCCACTGCAGAGAGGGGACGTTTTTTTAATATCGTTATGCCATTTATTCTGGGTGTGTCCATGCCAACTGCAGAGGGTCTGTGTTACAACATGTGCATGTAAGTGTGTATTTTTAGACTGTGTCTCTTTGTAGCATGGCTGGACTGTGAATGCTAAGAAGGGGCACTGCTGAGGACAAGTCACTTAACAAAAGAACTCCAGAATAAACCCTATGAGCAGATAAACCGCGATGATGGACTAAACCTACAATTATCCTCCATCAAATGTTATCTCAGGCTTTTTCTCCTTTCAGAACTCACTTTGCTGTCCTCTTAGAAACTGGACAGCGTTATTTTTAATGCCTCCAAGGTTTAATGCTACTTTTTCTGCTCACATAATGTACTAGATCTTCTGCAGCTTTAACAAGTGCTGGAGTGTGGTGCGTGTCTGTTTCTAAATGTCAGTGCACGTTTTAATAAATGGGTGTTTAAAAGCTCTCAGCCTCCTGTTATTTACTTGTTTTCCAGGAGTATAACTGAAGAGAGAGGCGCTGCAGTATCTTTTGTAATCTTTTCTGCTCTGAAGAGAGGCCCGTCATTCTCAATATGCAGCTGGTTCCATAGCAACAATAGAGGCAAAGACAGTGGGATGAAATAACATGTTATGAGGAAGCTGAACTTTAGTGGGTCCCTTGACCACGCCTCCAAAATCTTTATAGGAGGTGCTTTTACACTTGCAGAAAACTCCTGAAAAACTCTTGATATTTGCAGGACCCAAAGTTTCTCCTGCCAGCCTCCTAGCATTAAGTCAGAGATAACTGATGTGAGAATGCAGCAGGATATAATCAGGAGAATTCACCTTGAGCAAGTGATAGGGGGTGGTAAAGTTTATTCCCTGTGATCGCTGCACGACCATAGACTGTCTGCACGCCACCTCTACGATCTCTGTGCTCTAATGAACCTGCTGCATTCTGTTTCCTGTTCTCCAGTATGTTCTTCTCCACTCTTGAGTTCAGATTGTGATTCTGTTGAATTACACGTGGCATTTATATAAAGACAAATATTCTCATTATAGCATCTGTTTTACATGACATCTTTCCTAAGGAGACCCCTCCCCTCACTTCTGACAGGGCTAGTATCCCGCTGTGAGGCGCATGTGTGAGCAACCAAATCAGGAGCATTTGAGGCATTTGAAATGTTTTGTTGGCAACTGTACATTATGTAAATCTGCAGGCAGCAGTAGCTCAGTCTGTAGGGACTTGGGTTGGGAACCAGATGGTAACTGGCTCAAGTCCCAGTATGGACCAAGTCTGGTAATTGGTCTGGTAGCTGGAGAGCTGCCAGTTCACTTTCTGAGCACTGCCGAGGTGCTCTTGAGCAAGGCACTGAAGCCCCCCACAAGCTCAGGAGCGCTCTCTGTGTTACGCCCCCTCACTCTGACATCTCTCCATCAGTGCATGTCCACAGGATCCTGTTTGTGTAAGTGTGTGTTTCAGCCTGTGTGTGTAGCAGGTCTCAACAACAGAGTGTAACTTTTAATTTCCCCTGGCGGTTTTCATAAAGTACATCTTCTTCTTCTAAATGGCATATGATAACTCGCAAAGTTGACATGGCAAAGTTCTTAGCAAGCAGGTAAAACACTTCAAACCCGGCTGAAAGGCAGCAACTCCTGCTCAGACTCACGTTTCTGGCTTCCTAAATTATTTATAAAATATCAGTTACTTTGCATGATGAATTTTTTCACCATTTTCAGTAGCTACTTGCTAACCGTGCTGGCAGGTTGTGAATATGGTTAGGAATGGCAGGGTAACTCAAGATACCGTGTGATACTATGCAATACAATACGATAATGTACGGTATGATGATGTGTGACACGTGGCGCAAAATAACTATAATAATATAGCGATACACACGCCAGCAGGGGTCAGGTCCTCTGTAGACCCCCGTTACCGTGGCCACTATGACTGCAGAGCTGATAGCTCTGTGAAGGTAAACGGCGGGCTAACATCAGGGTGGAGGAGGGAGACTTTTTCACATCTTTTTCCTCAAGAGGTCATAATGATGCATTTACAGAAAACGGGGGCATATTGTTCAGTAAAAAAACCTTGTTGAGTGCTCTTTTGATGGAAAGAGTCCTATATTAAAGTTACAGAGTGACCAGCGGAGTCGGGCAGAGAGCTCGCAAGCTAGCGGGTCCGTGCCTCTGCTTGCCTTCACAACTTCACTGCAGAGAGCTCAACTACCGTAATGTAGCTAGTAGGAGTGCAAACTCCTGAAAGTGAAAACAAACGGAACTAAAAGAGCGACAGAGCTGCACAGAGACTGCACGCTGTTGACGTTACTGAACACAATAGAAATCGTCACGCAGGACGACAGTTTAAACTTTTTTTTTCTCTGAGAGACCTTCAAAAACAAGATGCGTCTTACGCCGGTGCGACTTTTATTCCGGATTTTACAGTAAATAAAACTCGCCTGCCGTTGTTGTGAGATGCATCTGTGCTTCAAGTGCAGCATCCGAGCCAATCATCAGCACAGCTGGAAACACAGTCACACCACAACGCTCCTAACTAAACGTGTTATGAACTGTGAATGTTATCGCTACAACAATGGAAGATTTTTTAATTTTTTTTTACAAAACTTTATTTTTTAATTTTTTTTCAAAAAACCATCATATAGGCCTACCGTATACCGCGGTAAAATGGCAAGACGTTATGATATTATAAAAAAAACGCCCAAGCTAATTGCTAGACAATCATAGTAATACATCCTGATTTCGGAGTAACTGAAGAACACAAAGTTCAGGGTTGATGTATTTATTCGCTGCAGTTGTTGCCAGTTTCAATCTTTTATCATGCTTGATCCTAAACTTCTCTACACCGCTGTCTGACATTATTCCGCTGTCATCTTATTTGGCCAGTTTGTTTATGCTCACCCTCATTCGTGTCACAAGTGCCACTGTAAGGAGTCAGGAAGTAGTGACACGCTGAGTAGAAATCTCTTTAGAATGACATCCATTCATCCATTATCTTTACTTATCGTGGGGGGCTGGAGCTGATCCAAGCTGTCATTGGGTGAGAGGTGTGGTTACATCCTGGACTGATCGCCAGTCAATCATAGGGCTGACATATAGAGACAGACAACCAGCCACACTCACATTCACACCTACGGACAATTTAGAGTCACCAATTAACCTAACAAGCATGTCTTTGGACTGTGGGAGGAAGCCGGAGTACCCAGAAACAACCCACGCACATACAGGGAGAACATGTAAACTCCACACAGAGAGGCTCCTGTCAGACGGGGATTCAAACCAGGAACCTTCTCGCTACGAGGCAAAAGCGCTAACCACTGCACCGCAGGCCTGTTTAGGATGCCATTTTATTTCAATCAGAATACAAATTGATGCTATTCCAAATTGTATCAGGAGTCAGGATGATGATATCTGTTGCTGTATCGATGTTTTGTCCCACCCCTTCCTTCTACAGTAGGTTTTATTGGAGAGTGTTTTTTCCTGGGAACAGCTCTATACTTTGTCTGGAAACAGTATTGATGGGAGCAGAGAGAATGAAGCACAGCAGTAAAATACATCCAGTAAAAAACCAAAGCACCAAAAGCTCTGAGGGACTGAGGTGGGGAACTGAAGATCTGGGGGATGATTCTCTGAAAGTTCAGAGTTTACTTTCAATCAATCAATCAATCAATCAATCACCAATTCATAACGAGTGTTATCTCGAGACGTTTTACAAAAGAGCATATGGGATAATATACAGGAAGGATTTCTCCTTTGTTACGGCAACACTGTCCCTGATAGGTTGTATTGCATGGCTGTCAAGCTGGTAAGGGGGCGGGCCTTCCTGCCTGGTCGTATGGCCAATGGCTGGGAAGCCACTGTCTTGATTAGCTGAGGCGGGCAGGTGTCCTGGAGGACAAATGTTTGGGACTGTGAGATGCTTTGTGAGTTTTTGGACGAGCGACTGTTTATTGCTTCACGTTTTCTTTGTGACTATCATCTGACTCGGAGATGAAGACGTTGGAACCGAGCAGAATGAGCTGGTCCAGAGAGTGACGCATCAACGTGCCAAAAGAAGACTGCAACAGGTAAGGTCTGTCCCATACTGTAGTTGGCAGCCACAAACAATTATACCACGGGCAGCAGACGCCTGGAAGCCAGGGTTGTGTTTGTAGTGACACCTTTGTATTCCTTCAATCCTGTTGTCAACACTTCCTTACCGCTGAGGTGGAGGTTGGAGGAGGCCGTGCATGAATGAGGATGGCGTTTTTTTTGGGGATGACACAGTCCAATGGTGGAGGCTGGGCAGGGACGTCGGCTGGTAGTAGTGCTAGATCACCTGTAACTTCCTTCACATGTTGCATGGGCATTCGATCCACTCTTCATATAATGGCGTGGAACTAGAAGTGCGTGTGGCTCGTCTCTCAACCAGAAGGTCGAGGGTTCGATCCCCAGCTCCAGCAGCAACATGTCTGATGTGTCCTTGGGCAAGGCACTTAACCTTGAATTGCTCCCACTGTTTCGTCGGCGGCGTATGAATGGGATGAGTTACTTCTGAGGGTCTCACTACATAGCAACCTCTGCCATCAGTGTGTGAATGTGTAGGTGTGACCTGCGGTGTAAGAAGTAAGCTTTGAGAAGTCAGAAGACTAGAAAAGAAATACACAAGCTCAAGTCCATTTACCATTGAATCTGTTTTATATTATATACATAAGAGGCATTTCATGTGTCATACTCTTCAAAGTAATTACTACAGTTGTATAATGTGACTGAGTGATTCTCAGACCAAGAGACCGTGAAGTCACAATAAAGAAGAGTTTTATATCATCTACTCAAACGTTTCTCGAGTCTGCGTTGTGTGCAGATGATTTGAGGTATTTCAAATAGTTTTGGTTGTACTATATTTAGTCTCTATGGAAACAAACACACCAACATGTGGCCAGCTTTTACTAAGACGACAAGATGAGAGGCTGAACAAAGACGGCAGCCTCGGTCTGGAGAAGCAGGGGGTAAAAGAAGAAAAACGCACGGAGTGAGAGAGAAAGAAAGCATGTGCTGTTATTATGTGTGCATCATGCATGAGTTAAATCTAGCACACCCCCATGACTATCTGTCAAAGCAACATGAGTCCCCGCAGCTGTGATTGCAGCTTTAATATGCAGCATGATAAGGAGCCGCTTATTAAGAGCCAGTGTTTTGATCGAGACTGAAAGAATGGATTCTAAAATAAGCACAAGGATGTAAAACCCTGCTCTGTGGATATAGGAGGGTAATAACAGCCTGCCGCATCAGCAGGAATGACTTATCAGACAATCATCACTGGCTCATGTATGTAAGTACAGACGGAGATGAAGGGGAACGTCTCAGCAGGTATCCTCTGTGGAGCCACACAAGGAGCATTTAGAATTTTATTTCCCTTTTTCTTTTGGCGATTCAACTTCTTTATGCATCGTAAACAGCAAGATTGCTTTTCCAAAATAAAGTAAGAGCGAGCGCCACAATCCCCCCTCAACACACCACTGCTTGTGCAGCATTAGCGGGTGCACTGTGGGTGTTAAAGTCAGTCTGACAACAGTGGAACTGCATCAATCTCTAATGCATAGCCAATGAGGGGCTCTCAAACAGCAGGCCTTTGTGTCCCAGTGGAAACAGATCGATCTTTCTGTATGCTGTGCACACGTTTGCCCCTCGTCCCTAAGGCCCTCATTGTCTTCTATTTGTTTAACATGATGGAATATGCTAATCAGGCAGCCGCTGCTGAGATAAAACTCTCCCTCCTCTGCTTACGTACGAAGAGAACCCACAAAATAAAACGGCAACTCCTTTAATTGAGTGTTCCCCTGGTAACAGACATGCAAGCAAATGAAATCAACAGCAACCTATGTATTAAAACCTGCTCTCCGTTCTGACGAGATACGAGCGTGTGCACATTTCAAATCATAGCCGGGAATTAAACATTACAGCGCTGAGGCATGTTTTCATGTTTGTGATTGCACAGTAGCTATTCTGTTTGAAATTGCCATGTTTTCTTGGTTTTATAAAAAACAGCAGCAGAGGAGGCTCCGGGGATGAGCAGGGTACTGGTAGCTGCTCCTGGCTGCTTTGAAACAGGTTGATTACCGAGAAAGTGTAAAAAAAACAACAACAACAACACACATTTATGATGACATTCATTTATGATGTTCTGCACAAACATTTATACAAGATGAGCACACACACATGGACACAGTTACACATGCATACATTAACACACACCCCCACATGCAGTCTTCAGCTTTCATGTCCTTTGCCCAAACTTGAGATTGGTCCCAACGAGCAGGCGACGAGTGCTTGTTTATTTCCTGACAGCATGTAAATGTTTTACACGGTCTGCCTTCATGCTGAAGATCTGGGCAGTGCATGGGAGACATCCATAGACTGTAAATATGAATAGAAGCCCGACGCACTGCAGGATTTTGCACTTCTGCATCAACTTCATTTTTAAAGACCGGAGGGTTGCTGCTTGAAGACGTCTCATCAGTCAAGATGGTAAACAACAAGGAGGAAGTCTGACGGATCCAACTGTGGTCACTACTGCTGCTTTCTGCAACATGCATGTCGTAAAAACACATCTATATCTTACATGCAAATAGTTAAAAGGTAAATAGACTTGAGCTTGTATATTTCTTTTCTAGTCTTCTGACTACTCAAAGTGCTTTTACACCGCAGGTCACACCTTCACATTCACACACTGATGGTAGAGGCTGCTGTGTAAAGAGTCCATCAGAAGTAACTAATCCATTCATACACATTCATGTGCCACCAACGAAGCAGCAGGAGCAACTTGGGGTTAAGTGTCTTGCCCAAGGACGCATCGAACATGTGGCTGTCCGGTTGAGAGACGACCGACTCTACCACTGAACCACAGTCGACTAAATATATATACGTGCATGAAAGCATGCACATTTTAAACAAGCATGATATCTCACCACTCGAGGGAAATATAGGATGAATTAGGAGGTTTGTTCAAGATATTTAGCTTATGTTAAAGTTTAATAAATGAGAGAGGAAACAAAAACAGAGTAAACAAATCCCTGCTGTAAACACAGCCAGAGTTTCAAGTTGGTTTCTTTCTTCTATCAGACCTTAATATGATCCTCATTTAACCTGAAATCTAAACACTGTGAGAGCTGAAAGCAGCACTTCACAGGCAAGTGCTGGCCTTACTTTGGAGTGTGTTTTTCATCTCTGCGTCTCTGTGAGGACCGTCGAACCCTCAAACAAACATACATATTAAACAACATTACAAAGGGGAGTTGGAATGAAAGGCTTGGCTGCAGCCCAGCAGTGTGCAAACAGAACCAAACAAGCCGCGCACCTCCGCCGCGTATAACGGCATTTTAATTGGAGACCTTGTGTCTGCTTGAGCATCTGTGGAGGAATCTATGTCATTCGCTTCAAAAATGACTCGAGACGTCCTATTTTTTTATTCCACCACTGGGATGGAACGACAGACTTGCCAGGATTTCTTTTTTGTTTAATTCAACACTGAAATAAGATCCGGCCTTCAATCCCAGCCGCAAAGCCTGTCCTCGGAAAGATAGGGAAGAGACAGAGAATTAGAGGGAGAACGAGAGAAAAGGGGAGAGATGGAGAAGGAGAGACAAAACGGGTACACGAGAAAGCAGAGGAGAGAATACAGAGAAATAAGGGAAAAATGTGGTTGAGACACGAAAAGAGGATGGCATGTTTGACAGCGGCATCATGTTCCACAGAGCTGCAGTCTGACACTCAGACCAGCATGGTGTCAGAGCATGTTAGTCGGGTAAAATCGGTTCATATTCCCCTAAGGCAAGCAGAAATATACGTGAGAAGTGTGTGTGAGGCAGGAGAAAATGGAACGGAATAAATACATGTGTTAAGCCACTGAAACTTCATAAACACTGGCTTCTAGAAATCTAGAAATCCATACTCCATGTGGGCTGCATAATCTCTGCTATAGTGAGGTAACCAGAAGAAGTTCCTTATATGAAGTTTCCTCCTGACACACTTTTTGAACGACTTCCTGGACTACTCAGAGGGGTATCACCACCACCACCAGGGTCTAGACTCTATCAAGGGGGTATTACCACCACCACCAGGGTTTAGACTCCATCAAGGGGGTATCACCACCACCAGTGTCTAGACTCCATCGGAGGGATATCACCACCACCACCAGGGTCTAGACTCCATCAAGGGGGTATTACCACCACCACCAGGGTTTAGACTCCATCAAGGGGGTATTACCACCACCACCAGGGTTTAGACTCCATCAAGGGGGTATCACCACCACCAGTGTCTAGACTCCATCAGAGGGATATCACCACCACCACCAGGTTCTAGACTCCATCAGAGGGGTATCACCACCACCACCAGGGTCTAGACTCCATCAAGGGGGTATTACCACCACCACCAGGGTTTAGACTCCATCAAGGGGGTATTACCACCACCAGGGTCTAGACTCCATCGGAGGGATATCACCACCACCACCAGGTTCTAGACTCCATCAGAGGGGTATCACCACCACCAGTGTCTAGACTCCATCAGAGGGATATCACCACCACCACCAGGTTCTAGACTCCATCAGAGGGGTATCACCACCACCACCAGGGTCTAGACTCCATCAAGGGGGTATTACCACCACCACCAGGGTTTAGACTCCATCAAGGGGGTATCACCACCACCAGTGTCTAGACTCCATCGGAGGGATATCACCACCACCACCAGGTTCTAGACTCCATCAGAGGGGTATCACCACCCCCACCAGGGTCTAGACTCCATCAGAGGGGTATCACCACCACCACCAGGGTCTAGACTCAATCAGGGGGGTATCACCACCACCACCACCAGGGTTTAGACTCCATCAGAGGGGTATCACCACCACCACCAGGGTTTAGACTCCATCAGAGGGGTATCACCACCACCACCAGGTTCTAGACTCCATCAGAGGGGTATCACCACCACCACCACCACCAGGGTCTAGACTCCATCAGAGGGGTATCCTATCCTGCTGTCAGCCTCGCTACCCCTCTTAGTGTTGGAAGTCATCATGACGGAGTCTGACACCTAATTTCCACATACTCTGTTCGTGTCGCGGTCCGTAAGCGCTACGGTTTTGCTACATCAGACGGCTTGTGCCCCGCCCCACTGGTTCCGTTTCTGGAATCTGAGCACAGCCATGAGCAGCTGACCACACATCAGGGAACTACAAGATCACGCGGGAATAAAGAGAAAAACGCGCAAACAACATGTTGCTTTGTCTTTCTGAGGATGATTTCTTCTTCATTCGGTGCCTGTTTTGACGTCATCTTGATGAAGTGAACAAAAATGTAATTGTGAGTCTGTATATTGTGCTCTATTTTGAAATTGACCAGACACTCTATATGTTTCTGTGCCTGTCTTCCTGTCCGGGTCGTTCTATTCTGTCCAGCGTGACGTGTGCCTGAAGCGTACTCCATGGAAAAAAGACTTGCAGCATATTTGAAACTGAGCAGAGCAAAGTGACGCAGCTGGGACGCTCCAGAGATGGACCATGGCGCCCGCTGTGGAAACACAATCATTAACTAGAGTGGCAGCGAACTACGGCGTAGTGACGGACTGCGGCCGGCACGGAGTATGTGGTAATCGCCAAAGACGTTGCATATTTATCTTTTCCTAAACCTCTTAATGAAGTCTCCCCTGATTGGAAAGAGTGTGCGACACGGATAAATACTTCATGCTGTCACTCTTCTGAGGAGGAATAAAAAACACAACAGAGGTATTACAATGCTCGTGGCAACAATTACAGCAGAGCAAAATAATCTCACATGCCCTTCTTAATATGACAAAGATGAAATACTGACTTTCCCGGCATGTGAAGTATCATGCACAGGCAGGCAGGGTGAATCGCACGTGGTATTAATGCATTGTGAGGGCTCTAATCTAGCATGAATAGGTTTTTGCATGATAAATAATTGAAATTGGTTTGAATTAGGAGTCATAAAGCCGCTGAGGGAGGAGGAGGGCTGTGAGCTGCAGACGTGTCCAGGGGTGCTTTACACACCACTGAAAAAAAAAGAAAAAGCAGCTGTGAAAAATGATGCCCTAAGTTCAAAGCAACTTCAATCAAGATACATTTCTCTGCTTGATGAATAATTGAGCAACAGCCAGAACAGCCTTGAGTCCTCGCACTTTTTTTGTGACGGCGTTTGCATGAATTTAAACACTGTTTGGCCTGCAGAGCTGTCTGCGGAGCAGGGATACGCCGCTGTGTAGGAACACGGAAACCGCTCTAGGTATCTGTTTGGGCTACTCCTATTGGTTCAGTGTTCTCTGCCTCTGCATGAGCTTCTCTGTCTTCAGCTTCTCAATGCCTCGCTTTCGCTCTTTGCCGATCCTCTCTCATTACCTCTGTATTAAACTGATATTCTCTCGTTCTCAGCAGGCAGTGCCTCTGTTGAAGAACTAAACGGGAGATTTCCCTCCTGGTGAGTCAGAAACAAAATCATTAAAGACTAAATATATTTCATGAACTACAACTAAAAGTGATTGTTCCTTCTTAGACCGCCCCATCTGAAGAGACACACAGAGCTTGCAGTAGTGTTATAGTACTCAAAATCAGTCTTTTTGAAGGTCTCATCTCGGAATCAAAAGCATTTTTACTCGGTCTTGTCTTGGTCTCAGACCGGGTGGATTTTAAATCAAGACTGCGCCCGCTGCACTCAAGATGATGATTTTTCATTGATATTTATGGCCTCGGTCTTGTCTTGGTCTCACCCTGCCTTGTTCCTGACTCTGTATTGATCCCTAAATGTCTTGGTCTTTTCTCGGTCTCGGGTCTTGGTCTCTGTTAGTGTGGTCTTGACTACAACATTAGTTTACAGTGAACAATGTTGGTAAAATGGTGGTCTTTGAATTCTGAAGGATGGAATCCACAACCTTTGTCTGCTGGACTTTGTGCAACTTGTTGCTCCCAAAGTTAGAGTTGAGTTTGGAATGAAAGCTTTAATAGGTTTTCTGCACCTGCTGCCGTCTGATTTTAAACTGCAAAACTTCTATCCATCCATCCATTATCTTTACCGCGTTTCCCGTTCGGGGTCGCGGGGGGGCTGGAGCTGATCCCAGTTGTCATTGGGCAAGAGGCGGGGTTACACCTTGGACTGTTCGCCAGTCAATCACAGGGCAACTGCACAACTTGATTAACCTAAATGTTTTAAATCCTTAGTGAAGAGTCTTGAATCCCGACATTCTGTATACAACTGTTTTAGCTGATAACTTTTTGATTATGAAATGTATAGTGAATGAGTTTAAAGCCACGCTATGTCAATTCCACCACCAGGGGGCTCTCAATCAATCAAACAATATGAAATGATGACGCTGAGGCTAGCGGGGAATCCTGGGAGTTAACTCTGCTACTACCCCTCCCAATAAAAACAAACTTGATCGTAGTCGAGACGATCGTGCGAAACCGACCTGAGGAAGAGAATATGTTTACAGACGAGCTAATGTATCCAAGTATAATTTACATGATGTTTTTATCACAGCAGCACATACAGCAACAGAACGGCAGCTGCCAGTAGCAGGTCACACTTCTTCTGCTCTTTCATCTTCAAAGCACCACAAGGCAGAACATCTCAGATCTTTGCGAGTTTGTTCATCTAACTTCTTGTCACAACATGTCCTAACACTTATTAAAAGCCACATTCACCTGACAGGTCCAGATAAACTTGTTTTATAACTTGAATTAAGATGTTGATCTGGATTTGTCAGGTTAATGAGGATTATAATAAGTGTAAAGACATGTTTTGACTAGATGAGATGAATAGGCGCTAAGATTTGAGTTTCTGCAGGTGACTCTCCTCCTGTCGTCTCTATCCTCTCCCACATGTGTGCAGGGGGCGTGTCACTCACTTAGACCTGGGAAGGTTGCGGCTGTAATCGGGGGATACAAATCTAATTATGAATGAATTGAAGTTATTTGTTCTTTTAGAAAGAGCAGTTTTCCTTCTCATCACAGAAACGACGTGGAAAAATAGCCGATCAGTGGTGGTCTTGACCGGTCTTTATTTAAAATCCTGAGTCCGCCCAGTCTGAGACCAGAGCAAGACCGAGTAAATATGATTTTGATTCCGAGCGGAGACCGAGACCTTCAAAAAATGGCCGGTCTTGAGACCAAAACCGATCTTGAGTATTACAACACTATGACAGTGTAAAAAGTTTTAGTTTTTGTTGTTTTTTGATACCAGTTGAAGTTAACTTTAATTCAGAATTAACTGATATGGGAGTTACGTCTTTGTTAACACGATTAATGGTTAACTATTACATTTTTGATTTATTGTTCCCACCTTGGCTTCAACATTGGAAACACTGACCACGCCCCTCTCTGGAAGGGCTCGGGTGGCTCGGGCTTTCTCGCTCCATGCCCTATTGTTTACGGTGAGAAGGCAGACTCAGAGGGAAGAACAAACACCTAGCTGTGGGAGTGTCACCCACCTGGGGGAGGGGTTACTGCCCTTTGTGATGTCATGAAGGGAAAATCTCCAAACGGCCTGTTTGAGCACACATTTTCTGAAAAGTGGAGCAGGCAGAAGACGGAGAAGATGGACTTTTCTCATCATTGGGGGGTTTGAAGACAGACTAGAGGCAGATATTAGTGTCCCAAAAACATGGTGATTTTGATTTTACTTTTTGGCCTTCATGTTGTAGTCCACATTTTGCAGCTTTCAAAAACTACCCAATTGAGTTTGAGTGAAACTTGAGGATCGATGTATGCCCTGTGCACAGCCATGCTACTCATCTGGGGTGCAGCTAGAGCAGGAACAGCTTTCAAGATCAGAGTAATCCAGCGCACACTGGGATCGTTCAGATTTACTTTTAAGTTAAACACATGTAAAACATTGGAGTGAACAACACGTTTCACATAGTGGCTTCCTCAGGTTTGCGCTCCCTGAGTGTTAGTGAAGTTCATCACATCCAAATCATTTCTGCATCTCTTGTCTTGACTATTTAAGATTCATAAACTCTGGAAACAAGGTTTTGGAGGAGAAAAGCAGGGCAATCTGTACAGAACCCACCATGTAGCCCCTCTTCATGTTTCTTAATGGGCAGAATCTAGCTCAAGCTCTGAGTCTTCTCATTATTTTTCCATCACATGGGAACCGTCACATTTCAAAGTTTTAACTGGAATTTATTTTAATTGTCTCCTGTCGAAGAAATGAATATTTCCCTTTTGTCCTAATAGTGCTCATAAGATGTTGTCGGACATTAAAATGAGAGTTATGGGCCAAATTGTAGGTGATTTCATGTTCAGTGCTTTTGTTAAGTGACAGTGAGACTGACAAACTAACATCTAACAGCAGGACACCGGAGGAAACGTTCCCATCCTGCCAGCTTGCAATAAGTGAAGCCTCGACTCAGCAGGTTTAGCTCGGGTTTATCAGAGTAAGTGCTGTCCGCGTGTGAGGGTCAAGCGTTGTTAACAAATCATCAAAATTAGATAGTGCCGCTGTAAAGCTGCCTTTTGTTGGCCACTTGTAAATATGCAATTACAGGTCCAAACAAGGTGACAGTGTTTCCCTGATTGGCCCACAGCAGGACTTCCTCCGGGCTCATACACCACAGTACTTACACTTGAGAAGAACATTTTACAGCTCTCCACATCGCTGCGGGTCGGAGTGTAAACATCTCAATCTCCTCTCCAGTGCCGTCTTTATGAAAAGGGCTTTATGAAAGAAGTTGCTGAGCTGAGATCCTGAGGGCTGCAACTCCAAGCCCATTAAGAGCCACGATGTCGTCAGCAGCCGAGTCTCAGGAAATGCATGGTGCAGAGGAAAAGGCATTGGCTTACAGTCTGTCACGGAGAGTAATGGCACGTCAGAATGCGGAAAGGAAACTCCTAATGGTCTGCACTTCAATATTTAATGCCTTCGTTCTGGCCCTTTCTGTTTCCTGCTGAGGGCAGGTATGAATAGAGGCTCCATATTTCACAGCAATAAGAGTTATTATAATGGCGAGCGAAACAGAAGCTCAGTGGGGGGGTGTTTGGGGTGAGAGTTATGGTGATTTGCGGCTGCTTACTGTAGTTTGTATGCCAGTTGTGAGCGAGTCAGTCGTTAGTGCTCATAATTGGTCGTCCATGTCATCCACAGGGTGTTAGTTTAGAGACAGTACACAAAGTACACACACAGCATGCAGGACTATTTACCTTTTTTACACAACCTGCTCTACGTGAAGGAGACGCATAGGGCTTTCACACTTGCAGAAAACTCCTGAAAAACTGAATGTGTGAACGCAAACAGCTGTATTTTTCACTCTGACTTCATCCGGAGTTTCTCCTGCCAGCCTCTTAGTATTTTTTCCACAAGTTCGAGTGAGCTGATGTGAGAACGCAGCAGGATATAATCAGGAGAATTCACGTCGAGCGAGTGGGAGGGGGTGGTGAGGTGTATAACCTGTGACTGCTGCACGGTGCACGGACTGTATGAACGAGACCGCTAATCTCCGTGATAAATAACCTGCTGCATGATGTTTCCTGTTCTCCAGTATGTTCTTCTCCACTCTTTAGTTCAGATTGTGATTCTTTTGAACTACACGTAGCATTGATATAAAGACAAATATTCACATTACAGCATCGTATAGAGGACTCTGTTGCTTCGTCTGTGTCTTTTTTTTACCTCAGGAGACCCCCCACCCCCCTGTCTGAGAGGGATAGTATCCCGCTGTGGGGTGCATGTGTGAAGAACACAATCAGGAGACTATCCGGAGCAGTCCTCCTGAAATTATCTACATATTTTCAGTGTGCACATGACTAAGACTATAAGCCAGCACATAGTCTGGATAATAGAGATCTGGACAGCATCTTGATGAACTTGCTTTGGCCCTTGGCAGAGGCTGCGTTAGATTTTCTTGCTGTCCATCATTTTCCTGGTTTTGCAGAAAAATCCTGTCGTACCGTGTCCGTCATTTTAATTTTACTTTTTTAAACTTTTATCACAAAAAATAACATTTCATATGAAGAACAATGTATGCCTTTATAAAGCACGGAGAGGAAAGATTAACAAGGCCTGCTATCCCCTGCAGTGAAAGCGGAGCACACTAACACGGTTGCCATTGACTTCAAACAATCAAATATGATGGATGCAATTTCACAAAATCATTCCAATCAAGTGTGAATAAACCTTTTACTGGACATTCATCTGACTGAACTCAAGTAACCGGTTATTGCCTCTTACTCAAACCCTTCTCCCGGTCTGCAGGGACTTAAACAGGGTGCTCGCTTTAGTGTAATCAAACACATCAGGGAAGATTGCAGCAGCGACGATTTTCATTACGTTTTGCGTCTTTGACTCAGACAGACGACTTCTCAAAACCCTTTTAATGTTGTTCTCAAGGCTGAAGCGCGCCCTACTGCCACATTGTAGACTGAAATAACCAGTTCTACATCAGACACAGTTACGTAGTCAGGAAACCTGACCTCCATTGAAGGGATCAGACCTTTATAACACTTTCTGAATGTTGGATTGACAGATCCTGCAGGCAGCATCAGCCCCCCCTGTGACCGACCCGGAGGGGTCACAGACACTCTCAAAGGCCTCGAGCTCATCGCTCTTCAATGCCCTGTCAGCACCGGATTACGAGACACGTTCAGCAGCCTATGGTGTCGAGGTTAGTAATAAAGCCCACATGCTCTGAGGGGAACATTTGTTTTTGGACTACATTGTGCGCAAACTGGAAAAGGTCTGCACGCCGGTGTCATTGTGATGGTCCACTGGTTGTGCCCTCAGTACTCCTATAATGTCATCAAAGATGGAAATATTCAGTTGACGGGACCTCTGGCCCTTGGTCAGTGGCGATGTTCAGCGGAGATGATCTGTAATACCAAGCTTGACTATCTTATACTTCCTTACAGGTCATAAAAGACCCAAAAGGTGTCACTGGTCAACACTTTGAATATTAAGGAATCGTACATCTTGACTTCTGTGATTCTCAGTGTCATTCTGTACTGTACCACCACATGGTACATGTGTCTGTCCACTACTTTAAGTCTAAACTGCTCCACCAAAGAAATATCTGCTCGGGCACCGGTAGCCACGTGGTTGGTGCACATGTACGGAGGTTTTTGTCCTCCAAGCAGGCGGCCCAGGTTTGGCTCTGACCGTTGGCTCCTTTCCTTTTATGTCATTCCCCACTCCTCTGCGATTTCTGACTCTATCCACTGACCTGTCTCTAAAATAAAGGCACAAAATGCCAAAGAAAAAAACCTTTAAATAAAATCTGCTCAACAGAGACTACAGAGACTCTATGAATCAGTTGACTATAAACACATGCTATGGCTGGCTAACAGCATCATCTCTGACCTTAACCAAGTGGATTTGAAATATTACCAACAAACCTGAGATACAGGGTCCATCGTCTTAATAAGGTCAGACTGAGGTCAGACTCTTTTATACACAAGTCAATCCTTAAATTAAACATGGAGCTAAATTCCAGATCAAAGCGTGTTGAAGTCCTCTGGATATAAGTTTGGTGTTTGAATGTTTGTATCTTGTCTAGATTTTTTAATGGTAAATGAACTTGAGCTTGTATATTTCTTTTCTAGTCTTCTGACGACTCAAAGCTCTTTTACACCGCAGGTCACACCTTCACATTCACACACTGATGGTAGAGGCTGCTGGGTAAAGAGTTCATCAGAAGTAACTAATCCATTCATACATATTCATACGCCGCCGACGAAGCAGCGGGAGCAACTTGGGGTTAAGTGGACATGTAGCTGCAGGAGCTGGGGATCGAACCCTCAACCTTCCAGTTGAGAGGACCGACTCTACCAACTGAGCCACAGCCGTCCCGGTTGTAAAACGAGCCGTGGAAAACACTGTTAACGTTAGCTAGCACAGTTGGCAAAAACCTAACTGGTACAGTTTTGAGGTCTTGTTCTAACTTTGGTTAGTTTGGTTGTTTTTGACTATTTTAAACCTTTTGTTGTTATTTTAAATTAAATCACTAAACATGTTCCTAGTCAGTCTCTGTTTTGTTGACATCTCCTTCCTGAGACGATGTGACGTGGCACTATGCTCACTCTGGCTGTCACACCCTGATGTTAACGGCATCCTGATGTGAGTGACCGGCTGTTCTTTTTCATATCCTAAAGAATTGTGATGTTTGAAATGAGAGGAAACCATAGACTGTAAATATGAATGGACGAAGCCTGAGTGACGTCACCCATCTGTTCCTGCAGGGAGCTCCGGAGGCTCATTGGCAGCAGCCACCATGCTGGAAATGCTGTCTCAGCCTAACTTTCAGTCAACCTAACGACAGGCTGAGAGCTGGAGCTGAGGCGGGTTTTAAGCCTCTTGACGAACCGTTACATCGTGCCCGCCTGTTAATCATATCAGAGACACGCCCAATTATGGATAACACGTATCGTTTTCAAAATTTAAACCAAAAAAATCCCCCCCCGTACAGTGTGTGCCAGTGATGACAACAACTAATCAGACCTATATCATATCTTGAACCAGGCTTGAACACTTTCATTTCTGCTGTAAAAACTGGGTTTTTCTTTCTACCCCGGAGGTTACCACTTGGAGAAGACACAATTCTTACTGTTCTTCGTCAGCACTTTTCAGTTCTCATGGATCCCCTGCATCACACAGTTGGGACTTGGAAATAATCATACAGTTTCATTTTTGAAGGGGTTTGAAAAACGATGCCACTGGGCTGATTCTTTGTTCACTTGTTCAATTCAGCTGACATCTTGTTGCTTTATCTTTAAACAAGTCCCGAGCCTCATATTGTTGTGTGCCGCATGAGACACTAGTGGAAAGAAAAGAAATGATCTCAGCCCACAGCAGGATTTAACATTGACAAAAGGATTACAGTTCTGTTCAAATAGACTTGTACAGTATTGGCCGAGAGGGAGAACAGTAAGAGAGGACAGGACGGGAGGATATCCTGTCAGCACTGGGTCAACCTCTGACCTGGGATATCCTCCTTAAGATACCAGTCCACTCTCACCACCGCCAAGGCCGTGTCGCTTCCTCTACTGCGGTACTGTGCCAAGGCCTCCTTTTGATAACGCTGCACTGCTCAGTGCAAAATTCACTCCAGGGAGGGGATGTGACATGAGAGGTTTATACTCTGCCTTCAGTTCCCCACTTCCTCCCATGAAGACCCTCTTAGTTTGAGTCATCAGTGCTGTGACAGGGACATGATTCCTCATCCCAGGCCCAGCTGTGAACCGTCCCAAATGGGTCAATCATGCCTCCTATACCCCAAATCAAGCAGTAAGCAGTCTGAAGCCCTTTACACACTGCTTTTTTCACAAGTGCTGTAACTCAGCTCAGCGCTCATCACGTCTTTGTACATTCATATTGACAACACGACGGCCTAATATTGGCATCCCAGTCTGTGAATTCACATTGCGTTTCATCGTTGCAGAAGCACATCACAGCGGGAGCTCCGCACACACACACACACACACAGACATGCACACACACACAGCGCTGTACAAGACGAGATCAGCAAAACGTAACTCTTTGCCACAAAATGAACACAAACACAAAAAGTTCCTCACAGGAGCTATAAGTAAGTGATCCAATTTCAGGAGGTGGATTTTGGTGCCAAACCTTGAGTGATGAAACGATGAGTTTGCGGATTGGCGACCTGACTTAATGAAAGGAAGTGTCCACAACATTATCTCTACCCACTGTGATATCTGGGCAGATTTCTTGCCAACTTCCATACAGAGAAATAAAAATGTGCATCATGTTAGAGAGAGCGGGCCTGACAAGATCAAGTAGAACAACAACAACAATCTGAGGCTTATTTGAAAACACATTCATGAATATTTGATGGGCCGGCGCCTCGTAACGTTCACACTGCCAGTTGCCAAAAGGACTGAGAGGGCAAGAGAGAAAAATGTGCCAAGGCATGATGTTGTGTTGTGATGTGTGAGGAAAGGGTGCTGGACAAGCAGCGGCTCACGCAGCTCTGGTTACAAAGAAATAAGGAAAAGAGTCGCCTGAATTGAGCAGCTAGTACGTCTCCTGGCGCCCTGAGAAGCAGCTTCAATACAAGTCATCATCTCCAAGTCTTAAAATGTTTATTCTGAGATAAAGCTTATCTTTTCCCCACTCTTTCAGCCATAAAAGAAACTATCCATTTCATATTTCCCCTGTGCGACCGTGTGCAGGGACTTCTCTGTATCCCGGGCTCGTTTATGACGTTGTAATGTTGCTTCCACTGGAGAAATTTTTTGTAATTCACACTTGTAGCACCATTTTCAGGAGCATCGATATTTCATGAGGAACATCAATTTTTCATCAGGAGCGTTGGCTGGGTGACCCGAAGGTATTGTTGCTGTTGTGGTTCAGTTAAGGTGTTTGGAGAAAACATCACGCTAGACCGTTTCACCTGCGTCTGCCTGGCACAAGGTTTAGTCTGGGGAAACAGATTAATCTTCATATTTGGGCTGTGCTGCCGGGCACCCTTCCCTTGATGTGAGTTTAAAATGTAATCCTCTTTAGATAATGCAACATGACCTGGAAAAAAACACACAGATAATAAGTGCAAGCCAAGTTCATATACCCATCACTAAGTCATTTCTTCTCATATTAAAGGAGTCATTTTTACTTGTTTGCCGCCTCGAGGAGCGCGACAGTTGTACACTACATGTTTGATGACGTGTTGGATTACAGCAAAAACCTTGAACATGAGCTGAACGGATGAACGTGATCCTCTAAAGCATGGGTGTCAAACTCAAGGCCCGCGGGCCGAATGTGGCCCGCCACGTCATTTTATGTGGCCCGCAAGAGCATAAAAGGTCTGAGTGTCTAAAAAAAATAGGTTAAACGCGTGCTTTGACTATAAACTACATTTCCCACAATGCACTGTCGACTGTGATACCCGCGCGGTGACGGTTCCCCGCCACTACACGGCAGTGTTTCCACGTCAATGCCAACAAGTGGAATTGAGAGTTAAATAATGATCCCAAAATGTCCAGGAAGAGAAAAGTTGATGGAGATGGAAGACTGTTTCAAGAAAGATGGGAAGGCGAATACTTGTTTGTGCTTCAAGGAGAAAGACCGGTATGTCTTTTGTGTTACGAGGCGGTGTCGGTTGTCAAAGTGTACAATCTTCGCCGGCATTTTGACACCAAACACGGAGCTAAGTACGCCAAAGCTAGCCATCAAGAAAAGCAACAACTTGCCCAAGAATTAAAAAGCAAACTTCGGTCGCAGCAGAGTGTGTACACGAAATCCACAGCCAAAAACAATGCGGCAGTGAAAGCTAGCTTTATTGTGGCTGAAGAAATCGCCCACGCTTCCAAGTCTTTTTCAGAGGGAGCGTTTTTGAAGCAGTGCATGCTGAAGGTCTGTGAGCAAGTGTGTCCCGACCAGATACAGACTTTTAAAAATGTCAGTTTATCAAGAAACACCATCGCGGACCGAGTTACGGAACTAGCGGAAAACCTTGCAACACAGCTGGCCGAGGAGGCACGCAGCTACACAGCTTTTTCATTAGCTGTTGATGAAAGCACAGATAACACGGATACAGCGCAGTTATCAATTTTTATTAGAGGCGTGAAGTCGGATCTCTCTGTCATCGAGGAGCTGTTGGATGTAGCGGCAATGCATGGGACCACGACGGGACAGGACATTTTTGATGCGGTGGAGAAGTCCATAAGTAAAAATGCATTGCCTTGGGAAAACTTGGTGGGATTAACTACAGACGGTGCACCGGCAATGTGTGGAGGAAAAGTGGGCTTGGTTGGACTAATGAAGGAGAAAATGCAAAAAATGAACTGTCACACGCCACTGATAACATATCATTGCATTATCCATCAAGAAGCTTTGTGTGGGAAGGTGCTGGGGATGAATGACATTGTGACCACGGTCATGAAAACAGTGAACTTCATTCGGGCGCGTGGCCTGAATCACCGTCAGTTCCAGCTGTTTTTGCAGGAAATGGGCTCGGAGCACGGGGATGTGCCGTACCATACAGAAGTGCGGTGGCTGAGTAGGAGCAAAGTCCTCAAAAGATTTTTTGAGCTCAGGGAAGACATTGCTCTTTTTATGCAGAGTAAAGGAAAACCCTTGTCTGAACTGTCAGAACCAAACTGGCTGTGTGACTTTGCTGTGTTGTGTGACATAACCGAGCATCTCGCCCAACTGAATCAGAAGCTGCAGGGACGCAAACAAGTCATCACGCAGATGTCCGACACGATCACGGCTTTCCAGCGTAAACTGGACCTATGGATATGCCAAGTGAAACAGGACAATCTTGCCCACTTTCCTGTCTGTCAGAGCATGTCAGCCTCATTTCCCGTGACATTTTCATGTGCTCAGTTGGCTACCAAACTTAGCCGGTTAAAGACTGAGTTTGATCGGCGCTTTTCTGACTTCAGAGCACAGCAGTCTAGCTTTGCCATCTTTGCCAATCCTTTCACCACCGACGTCTGCACTGCACCCCAACACCTTCAGATGGAGTTAATCGAGCTTCAAAGCGACAGTGGCCTTCGAGCAAAGTTCCAGGATGCTGCAATCCAAGACTTTTACCGTCTGCTGCCCCCCTGGTCTGATGCCACAGCTTCAACTTCATGCTGCCTGTGTTCTGTCCATGTTTGGGAGCACCTCTCTGTGCGAACAGATGTTTTCAATAATGAATCTGAACAAAAACAAGCACAGATCACGCCTCACTGATGACAACCTCCATGCTGTTCTACGGATTGCCTCAGCACAGGACCTAAAACCAGATATTGACACACTGGTAATGGGAAAACGGTGTCAGACATCTGGTCAGAAAACACACAGGTAAGCATTAAAAAAAAAACTTAATTCGAATATAATAAAATGTAATTCAACCAAGAAGAATAGTCAAACTCTGTGTGCAATTTAATGATTGTGCTTGCATTTTGTTTTGTTTGTTATTTTCAGAACATGATCAATGGATGGTAGAGAGGGGATCCACTTGGTGTGTTCAAGGACAGGCGGCATCTCATCAAAAACTAACCTAAAAACTTGACCAATATAGTTGTGAACTGAGTCAACCTTTATTTTGTTATTTTTTAGTTGATTCCATATTATTTATATGTGTAGCTGCTGTTGCAATTATTTGGTGTTTGCAGGTTTTATGTGTGTATGCAGACAAATTATTGTAATCAAACCATCAGTTGGATGCAATGCTGTGTGCAGCCTTTTTTTTGTAAAATGCTACATCTGTCATACATGTTCTCAGCAGCTCCCAATTGTTTGCAGTAATTGAGCCCATTTTAACTTTGACAAAAACGTTTTGAACAAAGTTAATGTCATAACTTGTGTTTGATGTTATTTTTCTTTATTCACTTGGATAGTTTGATCCTTGATTAATGGAGTTATCTGGGTTTCATAACCTGACAAATCAAAAGGATTTATGTTATAACAGAGCAACAAGCAAATATTTTTTCTGTGCAACTGTAATGCATGTAACTTGAATAAGTAATAAATTCAGAGTTATTTAACATTAAGGAGTCGTTATATTTATTTTACATTGCATTTGGTTACATTTATAAGTTACATCTGGCCCTTTGAGGACAGCCATTATGCTGATGTGGCCCTCGGTGAAAATGAGTTTGACACCCCTGCTCTAAAGTCAAGTCAAGTTTTATTCTATCACACATTGCAGCAACGAGGCGATTCAAAGTGCTTCAAACAAAGACATCTAAAGCATCATGGCAAAGACAAAAAAATCCCTAAAACAAACCATTAACAAAAGATCCAAAAGAAATACAGAAATATGACATTAAAGCACCAATCAGTGAGATGTGTAGTGAGTGAAATGATAAAGTGAGCTTACTATATGATCAGACATTAAGGAAACATGCTATGTTGAAGTGCTGGCTTCTCTGACAACAATGCAGCAGCCAGTATGTCCTCCTTCTAACTTTAGATTCTGGTCCTGAATGGTCTGGATTTGTTTGGACCAGAGAAGGTAGGCGGTTTTAAGGCACCCCCACACGGTCGTTTTGGACGCCCCTCGGTTTGCCAGATATGAGAGCAGTTATCAGGTCAAACCAACAGGTGTTGCAGCGATGGAAGCGGGCAAGAGAACTGGTTCAGATAGAAGTGATTGTACCCGACCTAAAAAGCCTCTGCATGTTTCTAATAAGCTCCACGAGCAGAAACGTGCTCAAACTAGGATCAATATTGGAGATGCTTTTGAAAAATGGAGAGAGGTTAGAACACAGAAAGGTTTACAGACCGATGCAGAGCTGGCTAAACACTGAAGCTTCAGTGTCCACCACATGGTGACCTGCGTGAGCATCCACTCTAGAGGGGAGGGGGCGGGGGGGGGAGACAGCTCTCTCTAATGTTTTCAATTTGGACTGCAGTACCCATTTTAAACACTCGGTGTCAGATCTGAATGTTTTGTTGAACTCGTGGAGAAGGTACAGGGTTCCTCTGTGTAAACACAATCGCTTCAAATACTCATTCATGCCTTTCTCAGTTAAGCTCATTAATGAGCAAATAATGGAGGATGAACTACAAAACAGGAGGCCCCCAAGGTACCGGTAACTGTAGCCATGTATGTATGTATATGTATGAAACAGTATGTGTTTTGAGCAGCATGTGTACATGTGCGCAGTGTGCATGCGCTTGTGATTGTAGTGTGGAGTGTGTGTATGGATACTTAAGCAGATGCTGGGTAATTTGTAGCAGGGATAAGCTAAAGGTTTTTGCACATTTGTATTAATTGTTTTTATTTGTTTCATGTAATGTCTGCAGCAATTTTCCCGTATCCGAGACAAATCTCTCCCCAGGGAGACGAATAAAGAAACCTTGACCTTGATCTTGAGATGTTATATTGCTCCTTTAAGTGAAAATAAGGCATTAAAAACTAAATATATAGATTACCTCATATTTGTAATGGTGATGTTATCTTCTCTGCTTGCCTTTCAATGTTATATCACCCTGAAGTCCCCGACTTCAGAGTCTTATCTTCCCGACGGACACGGAGTCTCCTTTTTGTCTTGCCTAATTTAAATTGTTTTATGCTAACAGTTTGCTCCGTCTGTGTCTGGTACAGCCCTAAGGTGCCCTCCAAACCCCAATCAGGGGTGCTGTGGTGGTGAACTACTGATCACCACCACAGAGGACAGAAAAGATTAAAGAGAAAGGACAGAAAAGATTGTTGTACTACGTGTCATGACTCGGCAGCGTATGAGTTTGAGGTTGGATGAACTGATTGGAGTGGGTGCGTAGTGTTCCTCTCAGCCTGCAGGAGCGCTGATCGTGTGTTAAAAGCAGCTTAGCTAAGCTCTTTAGGGTGATGATTACTATCAGGCCTCAGAGTCAGTGTGGGAGATCAGATTCCAGTATTAAGACACGATCAAACTGCCCTACGAGATTGAGTTACGAAGAGAGATGATTACAATAAGAACATATGGGGACTGTCTGTACGTGTGTGTGCACGCCACATTCTCCCTCAGTGTGCACTTTCTATCCAAAATTAGACTCTCTGTCATTAGAAGAAATAACAGAAAACCTACTCTGACAAATTGATTGCTGGCTTGACTATTAAACTCTATTATGGAACATCATTAAAGTTAATAAGCCGGAGCATCTGAAGACCTTTCCCTACAAAATAAATGACACTTTGATAAAACAGTCAGAGGATTTAAAGTGACACTTAATGAATTTTACCTCACAATTAATCACTCTAACAATTTGAAAACTCCCAGGTCGGAAATGTAGTGTCGGGTTAAGAGGAATTTAATGTGAGCAGATTAAAACACAAAGGACGGGTCGTGATTGAAAAGCAACTATAGAAAAATAATAACTAAATGCAGACAATTCTCTTCATGTAAGGATGTTTGTGTTGGAATATTTAATGTTGTGTGTGCTCTCAGCTTTCCTTTTAAACACACAGACTGTAAATTCCACCACCAGGGGGCACTCAATCAATCGAACAATAACAAAATATGACGTAGAGGCTGGAGAGGAATCATGGGAGTGATTCTCTCTTCTACTTACTTACTTACTGCACATTTCCACATAGTCAGAGCGCTGTGTTCTGTCAGCGCCACGGTTTTGCTCTGTCGGACGGTGTACCTCCCCCCACTGGGTCCGTTTCTGAAGCGTGAGCGCAGCTGTACACACATCACAGGAGAACTACAAGATCCCACGGGAATAAAGAGAAAAACATGATTTGTTGTTCCTGTTTTGACGTAATGTTGAGAAAGTGATGGAAAATACGATCGTGAGTCTGTATATCATGTTTTATTTTGAAATCGACCGGACGCTCTGTGCGTTCCTTGTCTGACTTCCTGTCTGGGTCGATCTATTCTGTTCAGCTTGCAGCGTGCTCTGTCAAAAATAATGCGTGCGTATATGAAACGGAGCAGAGCGTAGTGGCGCTGCTGGCCCACTACAGAGACTGCGGCGCTTTCTGTGGAAACAGGAGCATTGACTAGAGAGGCAGTAGTGCTGACAGACCGTGGCGTGCACAGACTTTGTGGAAATTGTCATTTAGAAGTTACGGTTAGGGAACATCTGACCAAGCCTTCAAAGGTTACAGGATCATCACCCTCTTTCTAACCTATTCAGAAAAGGAAACAGTTAGGGAAATATGGAGGTGAAGGATACCCTGGGTCAGTTCTTATCAGCGCAGTAACTGACTGGAAGTGACACTGATTGGCTGCCATTGTCACTGTGACGACAAGGTTCCATCATATCCCCGTTGTGTTTTTGTTTTTTTAACATTTGAGTTTAAACGTGAGTTATGTAAAGGATAATTAATTAATGAAGTAAGTGTGACGTGTGCTGTGAGTGAAAGAGCTGAGAGTAGGTGAGGTGTTATCAAGTTCGGAAAGGGACACTTCCTCCTAATGAATTCCTGGAAGCTCGGATTGACAAAGACAGGAAGGCATGAGTGACGGATTGTAGGGAAAGGGAGGGGATAAGGAACTGGGGGAGCAAGGAAGCATGGCCAAGGGTGAAGGAGAAGTGCAAAGGAGTACAAAATGGGTGTTACGACCCTGCTCCTAAGGGGAAAGGGAAGCAACATGAAAACCAGATGTTGCATTTGAGTTATTACAAAAGAAGCGAAAATTGTGATACATCATAAAGTTGAGGCCAAAGTCCTGTGAAGTGATGAAAAGCATCAAATGTAGGGTCCCACCTAGCAAATATTAACTGGCTGCAAGAGTGTGTGATTGTAACTTTTATTTATTTCATTATTTTCCAAACAACAACGCCGTGACAATCAGTGAAAGGCACAGACATTCTCGCCCCGGAGCAGATATCGGGCAGGGCTGCTGAGAGTAGGCAGCTTCTTGTGCTGAAGCAAAGCACCATCACCAGGGGCGTGTCCAAAGGGGTGGCACCCAAAAATGTCCTTAACCATGATAGGCCACTTACCCTGTCAGAGAAGGGACTTGTGTTTAAACCAACTATTAGGTCTTTTTTTTTTTTTGCAGAAGGCTGCTCGTAGTTTTCTTTACATATCAATGTAGAATATTTTCTCTGTTCTGTACCTACATTTTACATAAAAACTTTGCATATCTTTTTTCACAGGTCAGGTGCATAGGAAGGTAATGCACTCTGTCGTACTTTCAATGAACTAACTGGCAATGTGTGCAAATCGTTGCCAATTCATGTATTCTTGCAAGTTAGACTGTTTGCAAGAGTTTGCATGCACATTTTTAAGTACTTTAAATTGTGGCTTTGGACATGCATCTTATTTTGTGTCATTTAAACATTTAGCTAATTCTGCCATTATCTTGTGTTATAAAGTAGATATGATTGGTGGAGGAAGAAAAGGGTAAATAATTGATATTCACAGCAGACTTCTGGCCACCCCTGCAAAAGTCAGTGCCTCTGTTGGGCCACCCCAGTCAAATAGTCTGGACACGCCCCTGACCGTCATGGCAGCATATGATGGGTAGTCATTCTTAAAATCTCAGATTTGATGGTTTGAGTGGCATGCATTCAAATGTCCGCTTCTTTTACAGTGAAGAGTCCAACTTTTCCTGTGGCTTTAAAGTGCAACGTGTTGCTGACTTGTTTCAGTCACAACTGAAAAATGACCAGAAGTCTAATTCTTGGTATAAAAATCTAAATTACGCAGTTGTTGTTTTTACCTTCCAAAAATAACAATTAGACATAATTATACGATCGTTTTGTGAACTGCTGGTGACTATGCCTGTAACACATTAATCACAAGCACTCATTTCCAGTGCTCATTCATGCCACTCTGCCACTTAACAGGCTCACGCCAACTCTGAGAGAAAATTGTGTTTTCAGCCGAAAAGCTCTTCAATTGTTATTCACCCATGTCAACGGCTTTCCTCCTCAACCTGAGTGGGCCTCAATTATGTAGCGATTCCCAGCACACTTGTAGTCTGATAATTGTAGACCTGCACACAGAGAGAGTCTGTTTGGATCCTTTGCAGAGGCTCTGTCTGCCGACTGACGAGCTGGGAGCGACTGACGAGCCTTTCCCTGAGTTAAAGATGCTGCTGTGTGCCGTTGGTGATTTGTTTACGATGTGTTTCTTCGATTTGAAACAAACAAGCCAAACAATAAATCAACCAAGGAGAAATAAAAAACATCTGCAGATATATTCCATAATGACAGTAATCAGTGGTACCCATCTGATAGAAGAGGTTAACACGTGTTTCATCTTCAACCAAACATCTCAGTGAAATCTTGCTTTTACACAGATAAATTGTCACGATGATATCTCCTGAATTTCCCCCTGCGGGATTAATTAAGTATTTCTGATTCTCATGCAATTTACCTTCAAAACTAGTGTTACATTTTCTGCTGATTACCAGTCATAAAAGAGATCTGTTATACTCTCCTTCAACATTAATGATGTCAGTCTGGGACACCTATTGAGTAGTGTTGTGAGGAGTGTAGCTCAAATCTTATTTATCTGACACTGGCGTCAGTAAAATCCCTTATTTCAGCCTCTGCCTGAAACGCTTCATTTCAGCTGCTGTCTCTTTAAGCCTCCCCACGTGCCCACTCTCCTCTGATTGGCCAGCTCTGTTTGCAGTCACAGGGGAAATCTGAGTGAGCTTCCGGGTGGGCGTGTCCTTGAAAGAGCTGCTGGGGAGGGCGTGTCCTACGACTTTGCTCCATGCTTTGCTTGAATACGTCGTCAGAACCTGACGTCAGGTTCTGGCCAAGTCTCGCCAAGTTCTCATAACGTCTTGTTCAGAGCAGCAGGAAACCTTCTTCCTCCAATACTGTATTTTGTTGAGCACCATGAGTAGTACCATGAGTGGTACCCCATGAGTGAGTGGTACCCATGAGTGGTACCCCATGAGTGAGTGGTACCCCATGAGTGAGTGGTACCCATGAGTGGTACCCCATGAGTGAGTGGTACCCCATGAGTGAGTGGTACCCATGAGTGGTACCCCATGAGTGAGTGGTACCCATGAGTGAGTGGTACCCCATGAGTGAGTGGTACCCATGAGTGGTACCCCATGAGTGAGTGGTACCCATGAGTGGTACCCCATGAGTGAGTGGTACCCATGAGTGGTACCCCATGAGTGAGTGGTACCCCATGAGTGAGTGGTACCCATGAGTGGTACCCCATGAGTGGTACCCCATGAGTGTTACCCCATGAGTGAGTGGTATCCCATGAGTGAGTGGTACCCCATGAGTGTTACCCCATGAGTGAGCGGTACCCCATGAGTGTTACCCCATGAGTGAGTGGTACCCCATGAGTGAGTGGTACCCATGACTGAGTGGTACCCATGAGTGGTACAAAGAGTGGTACCCAATGAGTGATGGACATAGGGGCCAATCCAGAACCTTTTCAACTCTGACCAAAAAGATGGTGATGAAATCAGCTAAATACATTTAATGTAATACATTGTTACGGGACGTTGTGCTGTTTTCGTGTTTTCTCTCCTGTGTGCTGTCCAGGCGCTGCTTTTCAGCCTCGATGCAGCCAGTCTCACCTGTGGCAACTTATCACTCAGGGGCTGGAGCATAACGAGCATGAGGGAGGAGGCAGCCGGTCACCAGTGGGCCAGTCGGCTGTGTGTACGCGTCTTGACATCCAGGAAACTTTAGTGTACCCCTTCTGAGGAAGGAGGTGTGTTTTTCATTGAGGCCTTAGTGTGCTCTTAATTGTTTCATTCTACTTGTTAGTGTTGGACTTTTATTTAAGATTGACCAGCTTCCCTTTAGTTTGTGTTTTCTAAAAGAACTTTTATAGTTCCTGCTTTTCCTGGGTTTAAAGGTCCAATCTAAGATGTCTCCTGAATGAAATGATAAAGTGACCTTACTCTATGATCAGACATTAAGGAAACATGCTATGTTGAAGTGCTGGCTTCTCTGACAACAATGCAGCAGCCAGTATGTCCTCCTTCTAACTTTAGATTCTGGTCCTGAATGGTCTGGATTTGTTTGGACCAGAGAAGGTAGGCGGTTTTAAGGCACCCCCACACGGCCGTTTTGGACGCCCCTCGGTTTGCCAGATATGAGAGCAGTTATCAGGTCAAACCAACAGGTGCTCACTCTGATTGTCTGGTTTCATTTTCTTAGTCATTTAAAAGCTTTATCAATAATCTGAGCTCAGTCAGTTAACATCTTAAAACTTCTCACAGGAGCTTTAAGAGTATTAAAAATGATGCTTCCAATCTTGCTTTCTGAGTCTCCAGATGTTCTTTAAAATGTGATGAGAGGAAAAATGTTTATTTGAATGATTCAAACCTTTGACTGGCGATAAACTCCTTTTCAAATTTGACATTCATTCTCTGAGCTGCTATAAAAGCTCTTTTTCTAGTCCTCCTTTCAGACTTTCTGAGAGTAATTTGCTAGGTTTTTAAAATTTAATTTCCACTGTCCAAACACTGCTGCCGCCGGTCTTATGGGCTCAGCTAAAAGCAAAAAAAGTTAAATTAACAGAGGAGCGTGCCTCTCTTTTTATTGGCCTCATTACCGTGTTTTTCTAATCCCATAAAAAAGGGGGTTTATGTTTGCTTCCCTCTCCAGTCACATGAAAAAAGTCAAGTGTCTGAGTGACCCAGAGAAGGAACTGCCTCTCCCCTCCGTGCACTCCTAATGACAGAAAGAAAATAAACACAGGAAACGGCCAGTCCCAGCTCCATGCAATTAGGTCACCGTCACACAAACACACATTGTGCTGCTGACTACATCATGTTGTGTATTTACAGTTTAAGCTGCAGCTGTTACAGGATGGGATTACTGCGGACTGAACAAGACAGAGACAGACGGAGAGACTCTGTACTTGAGATCCGTGGAGGGATCCGATGGTTGTGCTGGAAGAAAAGGCCAGCAGCAATATGTGCACAGTTTGCTGATTGAGGCTGAAAAAATGAGGTTAAATGGGAATAATAAGCTGCGTGGGTTGTTCCTTTATCGGCTTCATCAGCTCTTTCACAAACTTCCTCATAGTTTTAACAAAATCACTGAGATTCATCAGCCTGCAGACAAACAAAGCACATGCACTGTAAGACCAAACCCACATGGTGCGGAATCTGTTTAAGCTAGAAAAGCTCCTAGAACTTTTTATTTCATGCCGCCACATTTCCATGACCCGAGAGAACTCCAGAAATATTCTTTATTTTTTAATAATGAAGAGTTTAACACTCAAAAGCAAAGTCAGTCTGTTTCATCAGGACTGTGATTGAGATTTGATCAGATTTCACTAACGGTAGCCATGGCAACATGAGCAAAAAAGCCTCCAAAACGGCGATCACATTTAATTTATGTCTTGATGCTGATTGGTTTGGAAGTTTTTGTCTGACTGAGCCTCATCCACATTAAAAAGTTGAGAGCTACACAGACAGAAAACTCTCGAGCACAAATGAACAACAGTGAATATTGGTGCTCGTGTAATAATAATAATGCATTTGATTTTGATAGGGATTTCTTAAAGGTACAGTATGTAGAATTACATGCTAATGTTTACATTAAAATATCTAACTTCAATTAAAAATGGACTAAACCCATGTTATATATATTTTTTAGTTGAGTACTTACATCACCTCAAATATTTCCAAAAGTTATCAAAGCCAGAGAAATCCGTAATTTTATAGTTGTAACGTGCCGTGTCTTGTAGGCGGCCGCCATGATGAGCCGCCATGATAGACAGGAAATGTTGATCGTTGTCAAGGAAACACCGGATGTTACGTCAAATACCGACCGCGGCATAAGCTAGCGCTAGCTGCTACTGAAAGCTACCGTTCTGTCGCTGTATGTGCTGCTGTGATAAAAAACGTCACGTAAATTATACTTGGATACATCGTCAGTACACATATTGTCTTTCTCAGGTCGGCTTCGCCCGTTTGTATTGATTCAACACCGAGTTTGTTCGTTTTCTCCCATAATACCCTGCAAATCTCGACGTCATCTTTTGTTATTGTTTTGATTGTGAGAGCCCCCTAGCGGCGGATTTTACATACTGTACGTTTAAAGGTGGAGAGTGAGGGGGGGTCTCTGATGTTTTTTTGGAGTGAGCTCCAGAGGGTGGGAGCGTTAATGGAGAAGGCCTTGTCCCCCCAGACCGATGGTTAGTCCTGCAGGGGGGGGGGGCAGGAAGTTTGCATCAGCAGACCTGAGTGTGCGGGTGGCAGTGTGCCGGTGGATTAGCTCAGACAGGTAGGGGGGCGGAGCCAAGTTATGGAGGGCTTTATAGTTGATGATAAGGAGTTTAAAGTGGATACGCTGGGGGATGGGGAGCCAGTGTAGGTCATGAAGGACGGGAATGATGTGGTCATGGGTGTGGGAGTTTGTGAGAAGACGAGCAGCAGAGTTCTGTATATACAGATGAAGTCACCAAAAACGTCCCCTATTTCCGTAGTGGGACCTTGACCATACCGAGCTGGGTCCTTGACTGTAAAGAGATCCCCCACGGTGACGTAGTCGATGGCGTAGTCAACGCGGGCGGACTTGTAAAGCCCCTTAGCGCCACTTGTGGAAACTAGTTGCAACCGTTAATCTATCCACCAGGAGGAGCAGTGATTATGGATCTGACAACAGCTGCGCATAATACTGTATGCGTCACTCTAGCGCCTCGGTCTCTTGCGTGGTCACGGGTGTTGGAGTGTGTGAGAAGACGAGCAGCTGTGTTCTGGATATATTTTAGTTTGAAGGGTGCAATCCATTGTCAATAAGAGCCAGATAAAGAAAAAAGATTCAATAATTAATTTGCATGTTCAGGATAATTGATACTAAGAGAATTAACAGCAGCTCATACCGATTTAAGCAGAGGCTAGGCCACACCTTTTTGGACTGGGATGGCAGTACTGGGCGGCTGATCTGCAGGGTTGGGAATTGGGAAGTGCCCACACACACACACATACATGAATGAATATCAATTTTATTATTACCCTACTAAGTAAGAAGATGTGTTAACATTTCTTTTTAAATGGCAATAAAAAACCAGGGTTGTTTTTCTGTCCTTCCTCTCAGAGAATAGACCGGTGATATAAGTAAAGAGATGTTCATAACACACCGGCATCAGGGTCAACCCAATGTACACTGCAGCCACATAATTGGCCGTCACCTTCGATGTACAGTAGAGAAAGTCGAGGCCAAAGAAAGAAAGAAAGAGAGAGAGAGAGAGAGAGAGAGAGAGAGAGAGAGAGAGCAGAACAGCTGGCACCAGGTGCTGCTCCTACCGAGACCTTCATCTCTAAACCGCATGTTTAGATTTGGCACCGTCACTCTGACCATGACTGAGCCTATTTCCCATCAACCAAGTCACACACACACACACACACACACACACACACTCTCTTTCTCTCTCCCCACGCACACACACATATTGACACGTAGACACAAACACACAGCAGGCAAGCCAGAGCAGAACAGTGGGGCCAAAGCAGCAGTCTGATAAGCCGTGATAGCGATTGGTCATGTCTAAGGCCAAATGGCCATGTCAGAAATCCAGAGGAGAAAAAAAAAAGGTATTAAGAAAAAGAGGAATAGAGGTGGGAGGGAGAGGGATAGATGTGGATAAAGGAAAAAGACAGGAGGGATTGATCAGAGAGACAGAACTGTTGCCCGAGAGAGATAATGAGCGAGCCGCAGAGGAGGACATAAAAGAGAGAGAGAGAGAAGGGGGGAGAAAGAGGGAGAGAGGGGGGGCTACAGGGAGCTTGGGGGAGATGGGGAATGAGCGATAGAGTTTGGATGGAGGAGAAATAAAGTAAGCTTGATCTGTGTGAATGTGTGTGTGTGTGTGTGTGTGTGTGTGTGTGTGTGTGTGTGTGTGTGTGTGTGTGTGAGAGAGAGAGAGCTGCCACTTTAATTGATGCTGCGACAGGCTGACCATTTATTTTAATGGTGTTGTTTTGCCGTGCTCCATCATGGCCCGACACTCACCTTTCATGTTGGACAAGTTGCTAAATTTCTTTTTTTTTTTGGCAGCCGAAAGAGTGAAAGACGTGTGTGTTTGCGAACTCTACCTGCCTGTCATGGCGTCCTTGTGTGCTCTGATTAGACGGGAATAAACAGCCTGGTGGGTGTGTGGGTGAGAAGCAAGTGTGGGCCCCCAGTTTTTTTTCATAAAGGCGTAGTTTTCACGAGTGCCGTAACACGTGTGTCCTGCGTGTGTGTTTTGTGTGCGAGTGTGTGTCCTTTGCACTACATCCTGCAGGATGGATTGGTTCCTCGTCCCTTTCCTGCTTCGTCTTATTTTAACCGCTCTACAAGCCAGGACTCAGGGAAACACCGAGTTCACACAGCTGTCCACTTCTCAACAACAAACACACACACACATACACACACACACACACGCACACACACACACTCTGATACACACATACTAACAAAAGTGCACACAACTACAAGTCACCTTGACATGCCCCAGAGAGCAGCCCACCTTCTTTACCACACACTGACACACCACAACCTTTCTTTAGACATACACCTCTGCTAGCAGCTGGCATATGACTAGTGTGAGTGTGTGTGTGTCTGAGTGTGTGTCTGAGTGTGTATCTAAATGTGTGTTTCTGTGTGTGTGTGTGTGTGTGTGTGTGTGTGTGTGTGTGTGTGTGTTTGTGTGGGGGTGTGTGTGTGTGTGTGTGTGTGTGCGCGAGATGAGTCAGAGGACCACACAGGGACAGCAGGGCGGTGCTGGTAGTAGGGGGTTGCTGTAACCGTATTATTCTAGCCAACCTATTGTGGTCTTTCCTCAATGACAGATCTGCTTTTTTACACATTCGCACACTCTCACAAACTTACATAAACACACACGCACACACACACACACACGCACGCACACGCACGCACGCACGCACGCACGCACGCACACACACACACACACACACACACACACACACACACACACACACACACACAGAGTGGAAAAAGCCAGGCCAGCTATCCAGGGACAGACCTCCGACTGCTTCTGTCTATGCCTGTTTTATTAATGGAGCGCCCCGGCTCTGTCGCCTCCATAATAGCTACTGTGCCCACGGATCTGTCTGTCTCAACACACACACACACACATAGAGATACATAAAAGGTACACATACACAAAAGATACAGAGAAATACACAAATACAAGCGTACAGTGCAAAAATTGATGATACCATGAATTGAGATGCACATACTTGTCCGCATATTTATTCACACACAGGCACAAACTCAAACGCACACACACGAGCACACACACACACACACACACACACACACACACACACACACACACACACACACACACACAGTTCTGAGTGAGAGTCAGTAGGTTGGATTGTGAGGAGGGAAGCCGAGGAATTCCCAACCTGAAAAATGTGCCCTGTTCCTCAGTCTGTCAGCTCCGTCCAACCCCTGCGCCTGACCTGAGCCTCCACACACATGCTAAACAAACACTGCAGACAAACACACACACATGCACACACACAAACACGCAGCATATATATCTGGTCAGCTGTGAAATATAGGCCTAGAGATTCTCACTCTGCATTGGTTTGTTCACTGTGATGTAACATTTGTTCTGACATTACCATGACGTCGTTGTTGTTAATGAAACACACTGCTGCTGTGACACACGCTGCCAAAGGCTTCAGCATTAATTCACATGAAGGGTTGTGAACAGTGAACTGGTTCTATGTAGAGAAGAAAAGATTTCCCACCTCTTCTTATATGCTAAATGGACTCCAGCTTTCCTTTCTAGTCATCTGACTACTCACAACTCTTTTAGACTGCAGGTCACACCTTCACAGGGCGTGTCCAGACTTGGGGGGCCCCAACTGGAGCACTGACTTATGCAGGGGTGTCTTGAAGTTTGTGTGCACACAGATGCATGAAAATATTCTTCTCTTAGAGCAAAACTATTTCAAATAAATCAAATACATTTGAATCACAGTGTGAATGACGTTAAAATGTCTTTATGAAAGGAGATAAAAGCATCTGAGGTGATTGCACACTTACTCCTGAGCTCAAATGAAGACGGATTATTTCATAATTCGATATATTACTAATTAAAATTTCACGTTCTCACTTTTGTATTTGAAAATGTAATAAAAAGCTTCTTATTATTAAACAGAAGGCGAATAAGAGTCAATCAAATTGTAATAATATAATCACAGACATAATTAACATCCACCTTGTCACTCATCTTCCATTAGCCGCTCTCTCCGGGGGGAAACTGTAACGCAGCTCTCTGCCTCCAAAACATGGGGCAACAAATGATCAAATCCACCCGAGAAGATCAAAGCTGCCCAGGAGAGACGTGAAAACAAGAGGAGGGGGAGGAGGGGGAGGAGGCGGGGGGCTCATTAAGACTAAGCCTTCATTAAGAGCAAATTAGAATCTGTGATTCTGCAGACTGAATGTAGCGGGAGAGAAGAAAGGAGGGTCGGGGAAGAAATGTGTTAAAATGTGTGTGTGTGTGTGTGTGTGTGTGTGTGCATTAGGGTGGGGGGGATTCATGGAAGCTCAAAATGACTTTTTAATCACATCATTAAAAAGACTTTGAATTATGAATTTGTCACAATGGATGTCTTTAGGCGTGGGAGCAGAATGAGGGAGGGAAATGTTCTTTCTTTTTTTGGAGAATGAGGCCAACGAGGGCCAATGCTCTGCAGCCAACTTGTGCGTGTGTGTTTGTGTGCGTGTGTGTGCGTGTGTGTGCGTGTGTGTGTGTGTGTGTGTGTGTGTGTGCGTGTGTGTGTGTGTGTGTGGTAGGTTGGGGTTGTGCAGAGAGAGGGGGCTTCAGGATATTAAAGCCAATCAAGGATGGCAAATAGGCTTTAATGAACAAGAGCAGAAAAAAAACAAACAGCAGGTGATTAAATTGATTGAAACTTGTCCGCTGAGCAGAAATCGTTCTGTGCCAGGCTAAGCAAGACAAGCATGTTTTTTTTTCTCCCCACAGGTTACCGAGGTAGAAGTCCTGTGTGCATGATGCTGCAGAAAGAGCAGACATTGGTTTACCTGTATGTGCACGCTCTAATGTCAACAGCACACATTTGCATGAAGGACTTCCAGGATTACTAAATTTATCGGTCTCTTCATTTCAGGACAGGTAGCAACTCATGGTTTGTTAGACGACAGATGATGTCAGAGAAAAACACTACAGCTTCACTACAGCACATCCACTGTGTCGTAGCCAGTTCTTGTGGTCTCTCAGAATCAGACGTGGATCGCCGTTTTTATCCTCCGGTTACAGCAGCAACCTTCCCGGTGTTACAGTCTGTGACACGCCCGCTGCACACAAGATGATGATTTTTTAGTTACATTTATGGTCTTTAGTCATTGAGCATTGAGGGGTTTAAGGCTTGATTTGGTTTTGTACGGTGGTCTCAGCCCTGGCAGCTTTGAGAGAAAGGATATCTGTGTCTGATCATAAGCTGGATCTGCTTATTTAGTTTTATCTCAGCCACATTTTATTAACAATACACCTGTCTGCAGCAGAAGACTTTTTAATTCTAAGTCTGCCAGTAAGATTTTTATTTCAGCTTTTTAACCAAATTGAACACAGAGGAGCTGGACTTTATTCACTCCTGTAAAACTGTCCTGGACTCTGTTGGCCCCACACAAAGACAAGAAATCAAACAGAGCTCCACATCCCGGGCTTAATGAACTAAAACATGATTTAAAAAATGACTGTAGAAGAAAAGAACGGACATGGGAAAGAAACAGGCCTACAAGTATTTTAAGAAACCTGGAGAGATGCACTGAAAACTATAAAAAGGCAGTGAAAGACGTACGAGCAGCATTTATTCTAATTTAACTAACCAATCGAACCCCAGAATTTGATTTCAGCTTAAAGAATCCGTCATCATATATAGAGCTTTCACACATGCAGAAAAATACTAAAAAACTCCACCGAATGTTTCACTCTGACTTTATCCGGAGTTTCTCCTCCAGCCTCCTAGTATTTTTTCCGCTGATTTGAGCTGATGTGAGAACGCAGCAGGATATAATCAGGAGAATTCAGCTTATGCAACCTCCGTGCACGTAAATAACCTGCTGCATTCTGTTTCCTGTTCTCCAGTATGTTCTTCTCCACTCTTTAGTTCAGATTGTGATTCTGTTGAACTACACGTAGCATTGATATAAAGACAAATGTTCTCATTATAGCATCGTATAGTGGAGTCTGTTGCTTCGTTTGCTACTTCCGCTCATTTTTAATATGTCACGTCTTACCCCCAGTGAACATTTCCCCCCCTCCTGTCTGACAGAGATAGTCTCTTGCAGTGAGGAGCATTATGTGAACAGCCAGGTCAGGAGAATATCCGGAGCAGTCTTCCTGAAATTATCTTGATATTTTCAGGACTAGATGTGAAAACGGCTACAGCTGTATTTGAAACACCAGCAAACGCTAGCGTGCGGTAGCTTGCAGTGTAGGTAGACCTACATGCAGTAAACGTACAGACTACGTCCTGCAGTGAGTGTGCGCTTCTGGTGGCGAGAAAGCCCAGGAGGAGGGGCCCAGTTTGAATGCAAAGGACAATGCTCCTGACTCCACCCTTAATTTAATATTTCTGAACAGCTGATGATTTTAATTTTAGAGCAAATCCTGCAAGTAATTGAGGAAATCTTTGAATTTTAAGCAAGCATTAATGGTAGTTTGGGATTTAATTGGAGAGTTGATGTCAGTGTGGTGGATCTGAGAATGCTTCTGTGTTGTCTACTAAATGAGTTGATCTTTTCCAGCTGAAGTTATGTGAGCGAAGCAAACAAGCAGAGTCATTCAGACCAGAAAGGGTCATTACTACAACATCTGAAGAAAACGGCTCAACACTGTGTTGATCTGCTTTTTGTGTCCTTAGATCTACGGATGGTAACGAGAACCATTTCTCTGCTATTAGTCAAATTCAACCAAATGCATTTTGTAATTCTACGAAATCTTCAATATGCATCTCAAACATGACATGAACCAAACATGAAAAAATCCCCTGGAGATGTTTTTTCTTTCTTTGACAAACACATGTAGGGAACGATAGCTTAATTAGTTATCAGAAAACAGGTTGTGCTGGCAAACTTTGACGGTTGCCTGGAAACAACAAGAAGCTTCTTCACCTCAGTCTCAAATCAAGATCCCACTGTTTTATAAACTACTATGAATTATGAGTTTTGAATCTGCCACTGTGATCAGTGCAAGAATAACATTTACTAAGAGGGGGCGGGGCTTAGCAAACGCTGTGGGGCAGAGACAGAGAGAGATTGTCTTATCTTGTAACAATCAGGGACCACATTTGGTTGCAGTATGGGGGATAGATTGTAAAGGCAGCAAGAAATAGAGAGGAGGGTTGAAAGGAGATACAGAGCAACTGCAGATTAGAGAGAGAGACAGAGATGAGGGGGAAGTTAGATAAACACACTGTTGCTTTTCTTTTTTTTTCACCAGGCCCCTGTCTCTGTTGTTGCTCTCTGTGCAGAGGACAACTCACTCAGTGGAAATCAAATGTTGATAAAGAGAAAATTGCATTGGATAGGGGCGATGAAAACAGGAAAGATACACCCAGAGACGCCCCACGGGAGCAGTCTGCAGGGAGGGGAAGGAGGGAGCGAGAGATAGAGAAAGTGGGAGGATAAAAAAGAGAGGGAGAAGAAGAAGAAGATGGACAGGAGGGAGATGGCGGCGAAGGAAAAGATGAGAAAATGTGGTTAGATCTCAGAATGCGATAGAGTCCAGAGAGACTGCATGAATCAAAGTAATGCACACACATTCAAATATGTGCACCCCCCTTCCCAACACACACACTTTCTGCATTTGTCACACACACACAAATAATCCAAAACACACTCTCTATGGCTATCTCTTGATGTGTTGACACTATTAGGAGCTGACACCAAGAGGAAACAGGTTTGGGGGGGAACACAAACTCATTTAGAGGGAAGAAGAAATTGGCACTCTTGTTGCACTGCAGCACTTCTCCTCCGCAAACACCTCAATTCTCTCATTACACTCCATTATAGTGCCCATCCACAGACAAAAGAGCTCCTCCAGCTGGGCTAATAGGAAATCAAGTCAGCACTCTATTGTGTATTGTGTGCCATCGGTCCCACAGTCCTAGCAGGGTAGCCGGGCTCAGACCAAGCACATGCACACGCAGAAGAAATGAAACTGCATTTGGAAAAGTCTGGTTTTGTTGTTCGTTTTTCAAAAATATGTGATTTCCAGGTTGATAATACTGCAAGCATGCATGATTTCAACTACAAGTAAGAGTTGTACCTTCAGATATGAAGGTGTTTATTTGACTTTGAATCAGGCTTTTGTAAAGTTGGGTGACAAACAGATCAGCAAAATAACTAAACCACACCACCTGTTACCCATCCCAAAAGATGCGTCATTTTGATCTTGAAGGTTAGCTCTGCATTAAATATTTTTAACAGACGTTAGCTAATTTAAGTGCATTTTTGGTTGGTTGTTCTTTTAAAGGTCACATATTACGCAAAATCCACTTCTCAATGTTTCTCTAACTCTAACATGTGTCTCTAGTCTGTCTACAAACCCCCCAATGATGAGAAAAGTCCATCCTCTCCGTCTTTTGCCTGCTCCACTTTTCATAAAATGTGTGCTCAAACAGGCCGTTTGGAGATTTTCCCTTCATGACATCACAAAGGGCAGTAACCCCTCCCCAGGTGGGGGACACTCCCACAGCTAGGTGTTTGTTCTGCCCTCTGAGTCTGCCTTCTCACAGTCTTGGTCAGACACAGCTCATATACATTTAGGGGCGTTTTCACGTTAGGCACGATTGCTCCCCCCTCTACCCCACTTGCTTATGTACACAGTCAGATACAGCAGGGGGCAGCATGCACATAGTTAGTTTGCAAATCTGCCAAAAAGCAGAAAGAAGAAGAAGTAACCATGACAACCACTCGCAGGCTGAGTCCATCCTGCTAACTGTGTATGTTTTGTTATTTCTGAGACGCAAACAATGACCCTCTGCCGACTTCCACGTCTACTGTACAGCTTAAGAGGATGAAATGGGCCTTTATTGCGAGGAAACGACGGTTTTTGGAGCGACAGGAGTGGCTTTGAATCATGTCACGTTTCATGTGAGATGAACTCTTCAAGTGGACTCGTGCACTGTACCCTGGTATGGTACGAGTACAGTATGTTTGACTTTACACTGAATGAATGACCCAAACTTTGGGGTCAAGCGTAGTCAGATCCGGGCCCGGGTCTCTAATGTGAAACCACCCTAAGGCTACAGACACAGTCTGTTCTGGGCAGGGCTTTGGGGGGTTTTGGTTAAATCACAGAAAGGAGATCCTTACCTCATTTACTTAAAGCATCAAGTACTTGAAGAACTGATCCTGCTAAGATGGATCACTGTACATGCTGCTTGATCTCTTCTGTCACCGCTCTGTGTATCATGGTTCTTTAATGATGCTTTTTGCTATGCTATGATGTCAAACACAACAGCATGTGGGCTGAATGTCTGAAGGGTGTGATATTGATTTTTTTTTTTCCTTTTGATGGTCTTAACAAAAGCTTGTAACACAGCTGGAAAATGTCATTCAGCTTGAAATGCTATCACACAAAGTAGCACTAGCTGGGTAGTTAGCTTGAGTATGAGGCCGTGAGGTGTCCAGACATACAGGAGCATTGGACGGTTATTTCAAAGTAAATGTTAGCATAGCCAAGGCTGCCTCCCGTCAAAAGAGAAGAGCGTCCTTTTATTCTGTCGTCTGGGAAAAAACAACGAGAAGGAGAAAAAAAGGAAAACGGCTCCCATCGTTGACATCGAAAAGCCGGCTCGTTCGACAAATCAATTAGACAGTGGAGGACTCAGAAGGCATGATGCCCGCTCAATCATCGCATGAATCCAGATATGTTCAGGTTCAGGGAATAAAGCTAAGTGATCTTTCGACATGTCTTAAACAATTGTAATGGTTTGAGTCCATGCCTGGGGATTTGGACAGCGTTGGAGACAACAAGTTACTCAGAACTTCCACCAGATATGTGTACATTGGGTGTCCACTCCACTCCTTTACAGCTCCGTGCACCCGATCAGAACTGAGATCCAGAACAGATCTATTGGATCTTCATTTTTTAAGACTTTTTGTGAAGAAGCTGCTGTCAGTGATGGTAAATTCCTGTGTGAGTTATTTGGTTCAAGAACAAGTTGCTCCTTTCTCTCTTTCTGGGCTACAATTTGTGAAAGATTTTTGGATGCTTGAACTTGTACCTCTCTCTTGCCGAAACATGAGAGATCTTTTCATTTTGCCTACATCACATTAACGGTGAGAGTAAAAGAAAAGTGAGGTGTTGAACCGTGGGATAAGTAGCATTCCTGAGAGCCTGCATGAATTGATGCCGGCTTCACAGCACTGCGGCGTCTCTTAAGGAAGTGAGTCTCAAGGTCTGCAGGTGAACTTTGGAAATTCACTTTCTTCAAATGGCAACCGTTGTGAGTGATGGCATGTATAACAGGCTTGGAAACCACACAGAGGAGCAAGTGAAGAGCAGTGACAGAAAATGTTGTAAAAGGCAGAGTTTGAAGTTTCACCGTTGTATGGAATTAAATATCAAAATATAACATAGTTCAAGGCAGAATTAATTGACCCTTTGTCAAGCCCCGCCCTCCTTGGTTACTGTTGGTTGGACAAAATCTCTTGTCGCTGGGCTCTTTCCCATTTGAAACCATTGAAAATACCTTCGAGATTTGACCGATATTTATATTGAATTGATTAAATTATTTTCTAAACGTGAAAGAATCAGGACAGAGATACAGCAGGGTGTATGAGGAGAACTCTAAACCTCAAAAAACTTAAAATCATTTAAAATGTCCGCTAACGTCAGCTCTCCTCCAGTGGCTGCTAGCTGTCTCACTTTTACCCCCAATTTCCACATACTCCGTGCGCGTCGCGGTCCGTCAGCACCAAGGTTTTGCTCTGTCGGACGGCGCGCCCTGCCCCACTGGATCTGTTTCTACAATGTGAGTGTAGCCATGAGCAGCCGTACACACATTACAGGAGAACTACAAGATCATGCCGGAATAAAGAGAAAAACGTGCAAACAACATGTTGCTTTGTCTTTCTGAGGATGATTTGTTGTTCATTCGGTGCCTGCTTTGGCTTACGATCGTTAGTCCGTTATCCTTGTCTGACTTCCTGTCAGACAAGGAAGTCAGACTAGCAGAATATTTGAAATAGAGCAGAGCGTAGTGGCGCTGCTGGTGCTGCTACGCTCCTGAGACAGGCCGCTGCGCTCGCTGTGGAATCACAATCATTGAGTGGCAGTGCTCAGCGCTGAGAGTTACCGACTTACCTCTGGATTCCATCAGTGAACATTTCTGGATCCAGGGGTCTGAAACATCCTCTAAATGTCGCCAACAGGGCCTTCAATACGCAGCTGACAGATATGTGCACAGTTTGTGAGACCAGCAGTCTTCACCAAGATCATGAGAATGAGAAACGAGTGAAAAATATGTGCGTAACCCTGAAGTTGAGTTTCACCGACTTGTAGAATCCATGCAATGAAACTTCATTTCTCTTTAGAGACCCAACTCATCCATGTATTGTTCTCTTACAAGGCGTCTGTTTCTGCTGCATTGCCATGAAGTCCAAAGGTTCAGCGTGTGGGCTAAATGTTTGAAGGATGGTGTATTTTTCACTTTTGATGGTCTTTACAAAAGCTTAGAACTCAGCTGGAAATGTCATCCATCCCCGCCCCCTCTTTAGTTGACTTCCTGTGCTTTACGTTGCCCGATTCTTTTTATAACATGCATCCACATCAACACGCTAAATGAGCACAGAGTATGATCCACATGTGGTGTGAAAAATACACTTTAAGCCACAGCAGCAGCAAAAAGACACACATACACAGAGTGAGGGCTAAAAGAGGGCACATTTCAGCCACTCTGTCACCATCTTGGCAGGTGTTTATTTGAGCAGACCTGGATAATGTGGATGAGTGGTGATGCACAGGGAAGGTTAAGAACAAGAGAAACTCCCCGTGCGCTGATGAAAGAGCATCAGAGTGTATCAGTGCAGAAAGTGCCTGCTGAGAGAGTGGTTATGAAAGCAGTGCTAAAAGCTGCATTTCAGCCCTGCATTACACTAATTACTCCACCTCCCTACACTTAGCTACTGCGGCTCTCTACCGAGTCAAACAACGTCGACCCCGTGGCATTTTATTGTCACAGCTTTTCAAGAAATATGTACTTACTGTCACCCTGTTGAGAAACAGCCACAGAGTGTATATAAGAAACGGACGTAAGGCAGAGTAAAGCCTCGGTTGCAAAACGAAGTTTGATTGAATGAAACCAGATGAGAAAATAATCCTACTTCCTATATGATTTTGTACCTAAGGCCCTGCGTTTCCCTAGCGTTTTTTTCCGGGCATTCTGGAGCGCTTGCATGAAGCGTTTGTGCGCTGAGAAGAAAAGCGCTGCACGTCCGCCCTGTCTCTATGACAACAGTTTGTTTACAACGGCCGCTGTATGACTAACACTGCTCCCTTACCCCAAACCCCCACATACTCCGTGTCTTGCCCCACTGGATCCGTTTCTGGAACGCAAGCGCAGCAGAGCGCACCCATGAGCAGCTGTCCACACATCACAGGAGAACTACACGATCACGCGGGATTAAAGAGAACAACATGCAAACAACATGTTGCTTTGTCTTTCTGAGGATGATTTGTTATACATTCGGTGCCTATTTTGACGTAATGTTGACAAAGTGATGAAAAATACGATCAGGAGTCCGCATATTGTGTTTTATTTTTTAAATTGACCCGACGCTCTGTTTCCTTGTCTGACTTCCTGTCCGGGTTATGATATTTTGTCCAGTTTGACGCGTGCCTGCAGCGTACTCTGTTGAAAATAGACTCGCAGCATATTTGAAACGGAGCAGAGCGTAGTGGCGCAGGTGGCACGCTTCGAGGTGGACCGCGGTGCTCCCTGTAGAAACACAATGATTGACTAGAGTGGCAGCGAACTACGGCGTAGTGCGTGCTGCTGACGGACCGCGGCGCGCAAGGAGTATGGGGAAATTGGGGGTTAGAGCTAAATGCTACAGATCCGTTACTTTTTACCGTATGATTTTTATTTGAGATGGTTTATTTCGTGATCAGACACGGAGCAAAGAGGATGCAACATTGTCAACATTTTCCAAATTTGTTCATGGTCTCAAAAACGATTTTAAGTCTTATTTCATGGAACATGATGTTCATTTTGTACATCATTGCTCCATGGATCTACGCTTTTGGGTGGCTACCATGGCGGCCTGTCGACCATGATAGAGACGTAGCAATGCGCGTCCATCCTACTGTCCAAATGTGCTCACTCCCGTCTACAGAAGAAACAAGATGGCGATGGCCGAAATGCCGACCTTGAGGCTTCAAAATGGCGGATTCACAAATCACCAGGCTTCTTTAAAGAGTCTATCGGACAAGAACGCTAACCCTTTAATTTGATGCAGTTTGATCGACATGTCCTATCATGTGTCATGTTCTTATCTTTTGTAGTGGCATCTTTTCAGTGTTGTGGAATAAGCCTGCAGGGACATGCTGCAAAAATCTAGACTGTGTGTGTGCGTGTGTGTGTGTGTGTGTGTGTGTGTGTGTGTGTGTGTGTGTGTGTGTGTGTGCGTGGAGGGGGGTATTATTAGGAGGGAAATGGAGAACCCTGAGATTTGGTTACCAGGAACTTGAGAGCATTGTGTGTGTGTGTGAGAGAGAGAGAGAGAGAGAAAAGGGTGAAAACAAAGAGCGGAGTGGAGAGGGAGAGCAGGAAGGTGGGCGGGTGAGCAACGCATGAGAAAAAAAAAAGAAATGTGACAGAGACAGCTGGAGAAAGATGACCACAAGAAAAGAAAAAGAGAGAAGGCGGGTAGATATGGGAATATACTGTAATAGAAAGTACCAAGGATGAACAGATAGCAGAACATGTGGCCAGGAGCCAGATGAATGAGTCATAACTCTGCTTCATTAGCGAGTACGTCTCTTGACCTATCGACATCTACATCGCACCATCTAATCCCTGCCCATCGATCGGCTGACCTCCTGAGTTGGAGGATTGTTAACTCTCGTCATTGTTTAGGCTCCTCTCCTATATGTTCCTGAAGCTCTCCCATGCCGCCTCTCAGCCAGCCGCCTCCCTCTTTGCCATCATTATCGTTGAACTTCCTAAAATGGAGAGCAAAGGTCAGGATGTGTTTATGCATCCAGCAGGACCCGTGGAGCCCACATATTCAGCGGAGGAGCTAAATGTTGATTTGGAAATGCAAATGGTTGAAAAGTTAAAATGTGTGTTTGACCTCGTCTCTCGAACGGTTGTTATTTAATCTCTGTGGTTTCGTTTGTGCTGCAGTTAGTGTTGTCTTTAGATTCAGCTTCTTTATATCGTATCAAGGTCACAGGCTCAAGTGTGATCCAAACCACTGAGTGAAGACAGAGTGAGGACTGTATTATTTATCTGTGATCAGGATTTAAGCGATGAATAAGTTAAGTATAGTTTTTGTAAAGCCTCCACTTCAGAGTTCACTTCAAGTTTGATGATGCTGACAGTAGTGTTGTAGTACTCCAAACCGGTCTGGAGACCACTTTTTGAAGGTCTCGGTCTCGTCTCGGAATCGAAAGCATTTTAACTCGGTCTTGTCTCCGTCTCAGACTCGCCGGACTCCAGATTTTAAATCACGACCGGCCACTGAGAGGCTGTTTTTCCACGTCATTACTGTGATTAGAGGGAAAACGGCTCTTTCTAAAAGAACAAATAATTTAAATTCATTCATAATTAGATTTTTTATCCACCTAAATGAGTGACACGCCCCCTGCACACAAAATGATGGTTATTCATTGATATTTATGGTCTTGGTCTTGGTCTTGGTCTCGGAGCACTCTGGTCTCGGGTATGTCTTGGTCTCAGTTTGGTCTTGTCTACAACACTCGCTGACAGTAACATAGAACTGAGTGTGATTACATTTGCATTCAGTCATTCTGTAAAATCATTCAGAGGTATATCCTCTTAATCTTTGAAAATGTCGTGGGTCTTACCGATGCTTGTCTAGTGTACAAAGTGATCAATGGTCAATCAATCATTATTTGTATAGAGGAAATTCATAACGAGTGTTATCTGGAGACGCTTTACAAGAGAGCAGGTTAAATACCTTGCTCATTGATAAGAGAAGTGGGATATGGGGAGATGGGATAAGATGCAGGAAGGATTTCTCCTTTGTATTCCTCGCGTTCCTGTTGTCCACACCGCTGAGGTCGGAGCAGGCTGTGAATAAGGACGGCGGTGGTATGGCTCCTTCCCCACTCAAAGAGTTCATATCACTGCGTACAGATAGAGGAAGAAGGACTAGGACCGCCAACAGACGGGATCGTGTAATACAGCACAGGTCTCTATTAGAGCGTCAGTGCTGTAGCTTTGCTGAATTTAATTCTAAGATGAAATCAAGGCTCAAATCCAATCATGTCCTCATCACACATAAAAACATGAAGTTTCATGAGCTCTGACGATGTAGCAGTATATTGATGTGTTGCTTTGGAGATATAGGATGTTGTGGTACAGCTTTTTTGTGTGCTCTTAGCCTGTTTTAATATCATTTGTGAACTTCACTGTGGATTCATTAAATGTTGTTGGCATTGTGTGTTGTTGTAAATTAGCGTATAGCTAACAGGCTGTATACTGTTCCTGTCAAAGTAAACAAATAAAATAGACTTCATGCCTTGATTTAGACAGGACAGTGGATAGATTTAGATACCAGTGTGAGACAGTTGTATGTCCTGGGTATGTGCTCTTTAAACAAATGACAAAAGCAGGGACAAAACTAATTTACATTTTAGGCAACACATTTTCAAGATGAGAAATATTTTTATGAGTGCTGAGACTCATTTACAATCAGCTGAACACTTTTATCAGTCCTTAAACACATTTAGAAAAAACAGAATCTTTCCAGAAAGGGAATGTACCAAATGCAGGAAGTGACCCAGAGTGAGAGGTCAATCCGTTTGATTCACGGAAAGACTGTTTGTTAACTGTCTCAGGTTGGTTCTGCAAAACGGACATAACATCAAACATCACTCGATCACAATAAAATCTGTAAAACACATTTTGTGCAAGAAATGTGTGGATATAATTGGCTGTAAAAGTTTCTGTACGTCAAAACATTGATGGCTCACTTCTAGGTCACTTCCGCCATTTGGTACATTCCCTGTACAGCGAGATTCTGTCGCTTGTTAATTTGTCTCAGCGCTCGTAAAAATGTTTCTCTTCTTGTAAATTTGTTGGAGTTTTGTCCTTGGTTAAAATGTTTCACACTTTGTAAATTTGGTTTGCACTTCTCAGCCACCGTAACTCCCCATTGACGTTCTCCATCAAGACGACAGAAGAAATAGGACAGTACATGTTCACACACTGTTACATGTCTCTATACAGCCCACGGCATAGAGCTTGTTTGGTAACACAAGGTTTAGTAATCCTTTTCCATCTTCAGGTCAAAGTCAAGATTCACAAATTGCACAAAGTGTGTGTATGTGTGTGTGAGAGAGAGAGAGAGAGAGAGAGAGAGAGAGAGGGGAATGACATGCAGGAAAAGAGCCACCACAGGCCGGAACCTGGGCCGCCCGCTTAGAGGACTGCATCCTCCATACTATAACCATTAGGCCAGCTGCGCCCAACATTCATTCATTCTTGTGTGAGCCAAGCGGCAACCTCCTGTCTTGAAAAATGAAGCCAATGCGGAATTGCAAAATCCTGCAGTTCCTTTAGTGTCCACTAGAGGCTGGCTCCAAGAACACCGGAAGTCGCATACACGCCACAGCACAATTAAGCCCGTTTTTACATCATAAATTAACATGTTTACAGCCTGCTAAAAAAAACAGAAAAGGTCTGATTAGTTATTGTCATGACTGGAACACATTTTTTTAAACGGCTCCGTTTTGATTTTATGAACGATACGTCTTATCCATCGTTAGGCGCGTAGCTGAGATGACTGACAGGTGGGCGTGATGTAACGGTTTGTCAGGAGGCTTAAAACCCGCCTCAGCTCCAGCTCTCAGTCTGTCGTTAGGTTGACTAAAAGTTAGGGTGAGACAGCATTTCCAGCATGGAGACTGCTGACGATGAGCCTCCAGCGCCCCCTGCAGGAACAGATGTGACGTCACTCAGGCTTCAAACATTCATATTTACAGTCTGTGGTGTGAGCATTCAGTTCACAAAGGATCACTTCAGTTGTTAATTAAAGTTTTTAATACTTAAATGAACATATTCACACATCCAGCACACGTGGAACAACATGATTATACCAACCTGAATTATAATAATTGTAATTATTTAGCTCCTTTAAAACAGATGTTTACAAAGTGCTTCGACAGAAAAAGCTAAGACAGAACTCAGGAAGTAAACATATGAAGCATCAATAGTCAGACAAGTACTCTACAAAACTCTCAGACGCGCAGACACGTCAGGCTGTAGATGTTCTCCCTGATGTGTTTGTGGGCGATCTTGACAAACATTTGCTGTTTAAACGTGTTCTTTGTGTCTTTTAATGTCTAATAATGTATTTATTGTATTTGTATGTTTGGCTGCTCATTGTTTGTTTGAAACTCTTGGCCAGGACACTCTTGAAAAAGTGATTTTTTAGAATCTCAATGAGTTTCTTTCTTTGTTAAATGACGGTTAAATAAATAAAAATAAAACAATAAAAAATAAATCACTCTGATATTGATCTGTTATTCAGCATATTCAGTGTCAGAAGTTTAAGGTCAAAACAGATCAAATACAGCCGTGGGTGTGTTTTGTTGTAAGAAAAATACGACGACGATATTATGTGTTTTAAAGTGTCACTGTAGATGTATTATTAGTTCATATATTAAAGTTACTACAGTGATGTCACCCTTTCGTTTGTGTACCCCTTTGTTGGACTTTTTTTTTGGACGTCGCCATCTTTGTTGGCAGCAGAAGTGAAGATGTTCGGCAGGATTAACATCTCTGCATCTCTTTCTTTTTAGGACAGCTAGACCCGTCTGTTACTGCAGGGGGCGCTGGAGTCCCATCTATGGCGGTCTCCATGCTGGAAATCCTGTCTCACCCTAACTTTCAGTCAACCTAACGACATGATGCACCCCCCCGTACAGTGTGTGCAGATCGAGACATGAGCTAATCAGACCTATTTGGTGTTTTGAACCAGGCTGTAAACATGTTAATGTCTGCTGTAAAAACAGGCTTTTTTGAATGGGTGTGTATGTGACTTCCTGTGCTTCTGCAGCCAGCCTCTAGTGGACACTCGAGGAACTGCAGGATTTTGCACTTCTGCATCGGCTTCATTTTTCAATGAGCTAGAACGAGGTTTACTTTAAATGTGTTCACTCAAAGTCTTCCATTTACATCTTACAAAAGGAAACCACTACAATGATGACAGATAAACTGATTTTAAGTGACTTTTTGTCAAAAAGGAAAGGTTTCCATTCCCAAACTCTTTTACCATCCGAGTTTGTGACCGTCTGGGAACACACAGATTTTAAAACCGGCCTGTACTGTACTTGTCTCCAGCTGTGTGGGAGAATTGTCCTGCTTCTGAATCAATGACCAATTCAATTTCATGCACCCTGCTGACATTTAGCCAACAGAGCCAGAAAGGTTAATGGAATTCCATATGTACGCACAGACGGCCTGTACAGTGGCTGATTGTATCACAATGCTACTTAGCAGAGAAGACTGAAGGGAGAAAATCCTCCTGCAGCTAAGCCCTGTATCAGCACATCCTCAAACAAGGCCCACTGGATGGGAGTGCATTAGATTAGCTTCTTTGTCTGTTTGTCTGTCTGCCAACTTTTCACCTACTCCTCGGTCTAGTTATCAACTCTCTCTCTCTCTGGCTGTCAGTTCTCCTCTGACTCTTGGTTCATCTTTCTCCCACTTTTCTTCATCTTCTGTTCCTTTGTTTTCTTCCTATCTGTCGTCCTCGCCTCCTTTCTGTTTGTCTGTCTGCTGCCGTATCTGCTTGTCCTTGTATTCAATCAGTGTCTGCCACCTCCCTGCCTATTTCTATCTGTCATGTCTGTGCAGCAGCACAAGAAGACACAACACCCACCCTATCATAATCTAATCATTCTACCAACATCACCCCCTCCTACTTCAGTCTAGCTTTATTTCTCCATAAAATAAAGACGCTTTATAAAGTAACACACGTACAAGAATGTTTCTGATCTCTTGGTTAGACCTGGACAATTGTAAACTGAATGTCTGCAGTCAGCAGAGCAAAATGGAAGCAGTTTTATCTGCCAGCATTGTGGAGCCCCAGCAGCAGTAGCAGCAGCAGCAGTAGTGATGAAAACGGGGCAGACACCACGTCCTGGCTGCTGTAATGCAGCTGGACAGCTTATACAAAAACACAATTGACCAACACAAGGGAAGGGTGCACGCCCTGCTGCACTAATACTCTGACTGGCTGCAGAATGGACTGCAAACAACCAACAGAGTGTACAGAGAGGGGAAACGGACTAACACATGGATGCACTAAGGGACTTCCAGTGTCCATTAGCAATACATGAGTGCAGGTAGAAGCTAGAAATGGATTATGGGTAAAAAACTGGTTCAAATGTCGCAGGACAGGCCGACAAATCATGCTACACACACTAAAGGGAAACACAACATGCAACTAAGGACACACAGCAGGAAGCACACAAGATACACAACATACAACTAAGAACACACACCACAGGATATACATGAAACACAACTTCCAATGAACAACACAAAACAGGAAGTACACACAAAACACAACTAGCATCACATGAAGAACTCACAATACACAACTACTGTAGCATCAAAAGACACCCAACAGTAAAGACAAACAATGCACGACTTTTATCAAAAGAAGGCCCGACTGATATCGGAGTTTTGGGGCCGATACTGATATCAATATTGGGAAGAGAAAAAATCAGATGCCGATATATCGGCCGATATCTTTCTTAGACTTATGTTCGATCTATAGAGATAGATAGATTCACACATTTATTGTGTTGATCCTTTATAATGAGGTTATTATATCAAAATGCAGAGAGAATCACTGCCCTGATTCCTCGCCAGCCTCGACGTCAGCTTTTGTTATTGTTCGATTGATTGAGAGCCCCCTGGTGGTGGAATTTACAAACTGTGCCTTTAAGTTAAAAATAAGTTTAAAACATTTAACAGTGACCTATCTACATATTTGTGTTTACAAAGTTAATATTGTTATATTAACATGTTTAAATATTTACAGGACTTTCTAACTGTTTCCAAATTGTATTGAAACTACCTCTGTGGCTGCCGTGATATTTGACTGGAGTTTAATCATCCTAGCCTCTGATTGGCTGACTGAGTGATGTGTAAGGAGTATAAAGGAAGTGTTCTTCTGAAGCTGAATCTATGTGGCTGACAGTAAAGTGCTGCAGAGAAAGTTATCAGTCTCCATCCTGCTGTTTTCTTTTTTTAAGCAGAGTGATCCACCCTCCACACATCAAACCCTCACGTTACAATCACAATAACTTTAATCATCCTCATTATTGCACGAGTGCTAGTGCAAAAAAGACTTAGCCTTTGCCTCTCCATCTGTTCTCATCTCTCTGCGACTTTGCTGCTACTAAGTTAGTTGTTGTCAGTGTCACTAGAGGCTTCAATCTGCAGTAAGGAGGATGTTAGGATGTGCTACAGATATTTCATTACATAATTACCCAATAAAGTTTGGACTTCACCTCTTTATTTCTCTGCTGAGCCTACGCTAGCTCTCCTTGCCCACACACGACCTTTCTAGTTCTTTTCTTGTGCTCACGCTCTCTCGGTTTCTTTTCAAAGTTTGCTCAAGTTATGTTTCAAATGGAAATATCCCTTCACTTAATTTTCTTTTCCTCTGCAGACCAAATTGAGCTGACTTGGACGAGCCTTTCACATTGAGCGCTTCCTTTAATCAATAAATGTTTTCATTGCCTCATATTATAAATTCCTGCTGAGTGAACTGTTCTGAATTGGCAGCAGATTAATGTGCACTATCTCGCCTAAGTTTATTGTTGCAGCGTCTTTATGACCAGTGGCCTTGAGTGTGTGATTAGTGTAAGAAACACTTGTGAAGGAGTGAGGAAGGAGAGGGTGACTCTTAGCTAACACACTCCCGTTTCTTTCTTTGAAACGTCACTTATCAATAAATCCTTCAAACGGGAGCTTCTTGGTGAGCAGATCGTGTTTGCTTCTCTTTACCTATTCGTGGTTTTGGATCCAGCACCCACTGAGGGATGTGTGTCTTTTTTTGATTTTTCATCTACATCTCTGCATAGTTCCTGAAAATCCATTGTGACAAACTCAGAAAGAAAACAAGCAATACTTACATGAGAAGTTACAGACATGAATTATCTGCCAAACTAGTGTTTGTGTATTGCACCGACTTTGGCCCAGCTCAGAGTGACGCCGGGATTTTAAAAGCCCCTGACACAGGCCACGGCACATGGAAATGCGGTTTTGGGAGCAGAGGCGTGCTGCCGTTATGCCATGGCATGTGTTAAGGTGTAATCAATATACAATCCAACATCTAAACCAGTCATACAAATGTCTGTAAAACGGACATTTCCTCAAGGCAGAGGTTTAGATGTGTAAAAGTGGGATCACACTTTCTGCCATCAATTACTCTGACTGGCTGCGGTGGCTAGGCTAACTATGTTAGCTGGGATTAGCTCTGCTCAAGCTTAATCGGAAACAAAATGTATATGAAACTACTTTACTGTCATAACGGAGATACCAGACAATTACAAGTTCAATATAGCCTACATGAAAAATGGACAATATAAATGTAAATGTTAAGTTTAATACATTGCACATTGACGGCAGTAAATGGCGTAAAGCAAGTCCACTTGTAATAATCTACATATAAATCATGGTGGTGGAAGATTGGTGATTCTGGAGTTAAATACGAGTGCTACGTGGTGCTGGCCCCCTGCCGGCAGGCCACTGGCAAATGAAGATGCCGCTGAATTTATTGTGCCATGTTGCTGTCGAACTGGCCTGCCACGAATAACGAAGCGGCATTTCCATGTGCTGTGGCATGTGTTGCTTTTCATCTCGGCGTGAATGTCCACTCATTGTCTGGCTGTCTGTTCCAGGATTGATTTCAAGACATTGATTTTTCTTAGGATTTAAATGGAAGTCAAGTGCTCTTCTGTAGTGTCGTCCTCCAGTTCAGTGGCTGCTGGTCAATAGACAGCTCTTTGGCACCGCCCAACCTCTCCCCACAAAGGGGATGACAAATGAAGAAATAGTTTCCAGTAAAGGCTACACATGCATTCACCGTTTAAAATGTTATGTAGTTATTGAGTAAAATGTGTAATCTGCCATAAAAATTTAGATTTTAAATGTTCTACGTGTCTAAAGTTACTGATTGGTGACATGTATACGGTCTTGGGCGCTAGAATCCAACGCTCCGGGCCTCCAATGACTCTCGTCTTAAGTTGCACATGCGCATTCACTCCTCCCCAGTACAAGAAATCAATGGGTGTGGGAAAAATGCGTCCATGATCGCATTACACACCATCATCCAAGAGGAGGCAGTAGAGGGATACGTCCCATGTACTGAGACATTAAGAGCGAGTCATGCTGTGTCACTGGATCAGAGCAGCAGACCAGACTAGCATGAGTCAGCAGTTTTTTTAAGTTTGTCTCCACAGAGTTTAGGAAACAAATGCCTGTAGTACAGGTGCATATGGTGTTGTTTGTTGGTTATGTTAAGAAAAATAGATCGTTTCCCAAATTTAATTTGTCTCATTGCTAATTATGTTAGCCAGTTAATCACATTTTCAATTATGTGTTAGCATCAAGCTAAGAAACTGAGCTAACACATAATTGAGATTTCGACAGGTCGAAATTGTGCCCCCTGGAGAACACGGCACAAGCCACCACTGCTCCATTTAGAGCACTAAAGATTCGGATGCGTGTGTATCCGTGCACTTACTGTTGTGAGACAAAACGACAAACAGGAAGGGTGCATTTGGGGACTGTATCTCCAGCGTTTGGACCTGAGTTTATGCAATGTAGCTAAGATTATAACTACGGACTACAGCAGGCTTTGGGTTACTGTTACTAACATTTAGCTACGGATTGACTACCATTGTTTGATAAAAAGAAAACGTGCACACTGAACTATCAACATTTGTCTTCGTGAAAGTTTAAGCAAAACTGGAGTAGCTATCAGAACCAGATAGTAACAGGGACTCAAATGCAGACTCACACGTCACAAAAGGCAAAAACGAGAAGGTGGGCAAGTTCAAAATCACTAGAAAGGCTCACAAGGAAACAGGCTGGAACTAGGTGACACAGGAACACACTACAAACTGGCAACAAGAGGGAGAAAACACAGGGATTATATACACAAACAATCAGGGGATAACGAGACACAGGTGAACACAATCAGGGCAAGGAGGCTCAAGGCAGGAAACATGAGGAGCAGGATCAGAAAGACAGAGGGTGCATCCGAATTGCAAAGTGCCTACTCAATCTGTCAGTAGTCAGTAGACAGTAGACAGTACCTACTATACGTGCTGTATACTGTTAGTACCTACTATTCAGTAGACAGCACAGTAGGCAGATATTTGTGCCTACTTCATTTGATTCATTCAGTATGGAAGTAGCGTCATTTGTGTTACCTGAACCGGCCGCCTCCATCCTCGTTTTTTTTTTTTTTTTTTTTTAGCTTTATTCAAGAAGAGTACGGAACGCAGCATATACAGTCAGTAAACAAAAACAAAATCACAATGTAAATAAAGTTAAAAACCGATCAAATAATAAAATAACATACAGTACATACAGGAAAGAAAGTAATATACAGAATATAAAGTAAGATAAACCAATAAAGACGCAGATATGAATATGTAAATCGTTCTTTAAATAGAGGGGAAAGGTTTAATAATCATGCAGACATTTGTTACATTTTCTGTTCTTAATTAAAAGGAGCGATTTTAGAAGAGGACTTTAACTCTAGATTAAAAATTTGATTCAATGAATCCATGCTCGTTTGTTTTGATTTGGAGGCGCACGTGAAGTGACGTTTTACGTTTAATTTCGCAAAGCATTGTGGGTGGTAAAATCCAATTCATTTCCTGATAGCATGCATCCGATCCATACTTCATAAATCCCGGAAGTTAGTATCCATACTGAAATGTTCAGTATACTGAGGTGGACACAAAAAATGCCTACTGAATGACCACGAGAGTTCAGTCTACTGAAACTCCCTACTGAATAGTACGCACTGCATACTGAACTGTGGCAATTCGGAAAGGGCCAGAGACAAGTGTTAGTACAAAACAGGAAATGACAAAAACACTCAAATAAATGGACAGAAACAAAACTTGACCTTAGGTAACTTTGCTGGTTGCGTCAGTAGCAATAATGTTAAAAAGTTTGGACTCTCTTACTCTCTTACTACCCAAACGCTGCTTTCTCTTCACTGACATTGCAACAGGATTTATTTATTTTACACATTGATGAAACATTTTCCATGATCACATCCGAACTATGGAGGCTGATTGTTACAGATCACAGATCATCTGGTCCGTTGCACCACAGATCATTGGATTATCATATTGTGTAACCAGTTGACGTCATTGATTGCCTGACTCTTCCTCAGAAACACAGGGTTGGCTGTTTTTTATTATTAAAAGGATTCAACCACTGGATCAATTGCCATGAAGTTTTGGTACCAACATTTCTGTCCTCACAAAATGAATTTTAATAATTTAGATGTTCAACTGACTTTCCTTCAAGCTCCATCAATATACTCTGCTTTATGACCAAACACCTGAAATATTAATGACACTCTTTAGTCTGCTCGAAGCCCCAACATCTGGCGTCTACAGTCCGGTCATTCAGGTGCATATCAATGTGGAACGTCGAGCATGCAAATGTTAAAACATTTTTCTCTGCAGAGATTGGCTCTCTCCTCCAACATAATGCAGGTCAGCTAAGCTACAATGCTAAATACCATGCAGATAAGCTAGCAGCTTCTCATTTTTGCAACAGAAATCACTTTGATTGGTAATAATGTCAACTGTTGTTCACTGCAGGTCATCACAGCTGTTGCTAATTGATGTGAGTAACTTGATGGCGAGCTAGAAATAAAGTAAAGGATTAGTGTACTCTTCAGCAGCTGATGTCTTTACTCAACCATGAGTTTGAGAGGACTTCAGTCTGAAAAAAACACCGTACATGAGTGGATGACCTACAGAGTGATACGTCTTTTCTCATGTGATGCATTATACCCATAGACTGTAAATATTAATGGACAAAGCCTGAGTGACGTCAGCCATCTGTTCCTGCAGGGGGCTCTGGAGGCTCATCGGCAGCAGCCGCCATGCTGGAAATCCTTAGTCCAACTTACAGTCAACCTAACGACAGGCTGAGAGCTGCCGCTGAGGCGGCTTTTAAGCCTCTTGAGGAACTGTTACATCGCGCCCACCTGTCAATCATGTCAGCTATGCGCCTAATTATGGATAACACGTTTCGTTTTCAAAATCAAATATCAAATAATCAAATAAATTCACCCCTTGTACAGTGTATGCCAGTGATCCCAATAATAATCAGACCTATTTGTTTTTTGTACCAGGCTGTAAACATGTTCATTTCTGCTGTAAAAACAGCTTTTTTGCCAGTCATGTGTTTGTGACTTCCGGTGTTCCTGGAGCCAGCCTCAAGCGGACACTCGACAAACAGCAGGATTTTTCACTTCCACATTGGCTTCATTTTTCAAGACCAAAGGTTGCTGCTTGATTTAACCTATTACATTTTAATTGGTAAATGGACTTGAGCTTTTATAGTGCCTTTCTGGACTCCGTCTACTCAAAGCTCTTTTACACCGCAGGTCACACCTACACATTCTCACACTGATCCACAGCCGCCTCTATGAGTCATGAACTTACTTCTACACAGAGTACATTATAGAGTACTTAAGTAAATACATTGATTCTCCCCCGGTGCTTATATGGAGCTGTAACTGAAGCATCAAAGACTTGTCTGGCCCAACTTAATGCTCTAATTTGTTAAAACTTATACTAAGGCCCCGTGTCCACCTGGAGTTTTTTCAGAGCAGAAAAGCGCTGGCTGTACGCTCGGTAGCGCTTGCATGAAGCGTTTGTACGCTGCGATGAAAACTCACTTCTGTCCTGTCTCTATGACAACAGTCTGTTGACAACGGCCGCTGTATGACCGCCACTGCTCCGTTACTTTTCCTGCATGTTTTATATTTGAGATCGTTTATTTCCTGATCAGACACGGAGCAAAGAGGATGTGGGTACAAGACGATCTGTAGGAGACACAAATACGGGGAGTACCGTTTGGAAAAGAGCGCCGGTGACGTCAACAGCGCCTTTCAGGAAAGTTGAACAATTTTCAACTTGAGCGCTCGGAGCGGCCGCCCAAAAGAGGCTTTTTGCTGCGAACGCTCTCTACTCATTGAAAACAATTGGAGAAAGACGCTGGTGCTCAGAAAAAAAAAAAAACACTAGCTGGACACGGGGCCTTACATAATATCCGACTTCTTTTACATGAACTTTTATTGCAATCGTTCTTTTTTCTTGAAATGTTTCCGTGTTTAAAAACTAAATACTGATATCTGGCAGAAGGTCTATTGAAGGCGGCGATGGAAAGGCCTGCTTCTGTTTCATGCCAGTAAATTGAAGATTTAAACGGAGGCCTGTTTTGGATGGGAAGTCATTAGTGGATCTGTGAGGGAATGAGTGGTTTATTATCTGCACACATGTCAAACACACATTGCAAATACTCTATTATGGCACTAACCTTATTATTTAACAGCAAACACAACATCTGCGTCGTCTAAACGTGACATGGTAACTAGGATGAGGTAAGCCATACACTCTGGTTAGCGGTCTTATCTCAGAGAGCAGCTTGGTCTTCCTCTGTGTTCGATGCCAACATGAATTATACCCCTCTCCTTCAACATTGAGCAGCCATTTACCTTCCTGTTTCAGAAACCATAAACGAAGAACCTGCTGTTCCTGATACATCCACGGAAATAAATAAGCAGTTACAGTTTTTATCTGGGGCATAAATATCGGTTTTATTTCACACCACACTGATATTGTCCATGATAATGACAACGCGCTGTGATACTGTAAACCTGCAGACCTCGCAGTGACAGTGGGGGGGCCTCCTAGTGCTGCATGTTGGCCTTGCAGCAGCTTTGAACTGAATTATATCAAATCTGGACCGCAGATGATCACATGAGTCAAATGAGTTTTAACATTCTGATTGTAATGTGGCATAAAAGCAAGCAAAAGGATTTAATTCCTTTTCATATTTGGGTCCCAAAAAGAAAAGTGTTCCAAGGACTCTGAATTAAAAAAAGTGTGGTAGCAGTTTTAAACTCCAAAAAGAGAGATTCATGCACATGAACAGGACATGAACAACCAAAGAGAGTTTCAGAAAAACACATTGTGCAAGGACAAGTAGACCTCACAAACACTCCCTCTCCCTCACTGACTCAACCTCGGGGAAAGTACAAAGCAGCTGAAACAAAACCCCGGCTGTTAAGAGGAAAGGATGAGGAGAGGGTGCAGCTCGACATGGGGGAGGACGGGGATCGAAAGGGCCCTTCTCTTTAAAAGGGGAGCTTTTCTGTTTATACTATACTACATCTGTATCGTGTTACAGTTTGGTGCCTGTGCCGGCCGAGAGAGGCTTAACTACTGCAGTCAAAGAGAGAGAGTGAGGGAGACAGAGAGGCCCAGCAGGGAATAACGGGTCACAAAAGATTTACTTCACCCCTGTCCAGAAACCAGTTTTTCAAGCAAGAACAATACATCCAGCAGGAAAAGAAATGGAGCGAGATAGGCAGGGCCAGGTGGAGGAGGGGCGAGAGAGAGAGGTGGAGGATTGATGACATGGTAAAGAGAAATATAGACAGGAGAAGAAAAAAAGAAGAAGGTAAGGAGTCCCTGAGTTCAGTCTCGGGGGGATCTCTCGGCTGGCGTTGGCTTCAAAGCGTTTTGAAATTGAAAAAGCGAATTGAGAGCAGGATGGGATGAGATGGGAAAGGCGAAGGAGGGAAGCCAGGGAGAGAGAGAGAGAGAGAGAGAGAAGAAAGAAAGAGACAAAGAAAAGGGGGAGAAAGGTGAGGTTCCCCAAGGATGAGTTCTGCATTTGAATTTGAAATTGGAAACCGAGTGGCAGGTCAGCGCTCGGCATTGCAGCTAATGCTACTATGTCTCTCTCTGAGAATATTGTCCTTCTCTTACTCCCACCCTCCTCCTCCTCCTTCTCCTCCTCTGTGTTCTGAGCAGTGCAGATGGTGCAGTGTTCGCCCACAGATATTAAGAAACCCAGGAGACCAGGCGTGTGAAAATGTACTCTCTTCTCTGCTACCTTCACAGTCATTCAGATTCACCAGAGAGCCATGAATGCAGCCTGAAAGTATCACTCGCATTGCTTGGGGGATGAATCCCATGATCTCTGCTGTTTAACACACATAATGAACATATGCTGGTGTACAAGAATTTAAAGATAAAATGCTCGTCCACCAGAGTCCTCCCACGTGCTCTTACACACAGGCATGCACGAAGGCTCTGGAGTCTCGTGCCTCTGCTGCTAACATGCAATTATGTGGCTATGATGTCATTGATTTTCTGCCTTGGTTGGAAGCTGCCGCGATACCGAAGCGATTAGAGAGCGCTGGAAAGTGCCTCGCTGTGTGGAATACTAATATCCTCATTTGTGAGCAGTGGCTAAAAGGGAAATGTTTTTCCATGCATCCTCCCGTTAATGTTTACCTCCACAGATTTGAGACCGAGGTGAAGACTCGCTGATGGACTGAGTGGCAGGCTGACTCAGCCCTGACGGACATGTCAGATACGGGCTCCCTGACAGGCCGGTAGAGCGGCCCCGGGGCCCTGAGTGGACAGAGAGAAAGAGGAGGAAGTGAAAATAAACAAGAGAGGGAAGAAATGGAATGATAAGCCCGTTCTGCGGTGAAAGGCAGTGATGGGTTTCATTTCAAATAAGATGTCCACCGTTCGGAAAAAGTGACAGCCACTGACGCAGAATGATGGATAGTGCGAAAGGAAGGGAAATAATTACATTTTTCTGAAGGGTAGTATAAATGTCCTGGACTGTTTGACCAGTGCAGTGTGATCCCAGTCTGTCATAACAGTAAGCACAGCAGTACTTTACAGAGTTAAGACTCACATTCAAAGTAATTTCATTAAGCTTGTTTCTACTGCCAGATATCCATACATGTGGTTTCAGCAGCAGAATGAATGATTTGACCACAGGACACAACAATAGAGCATGCAGCGTAATGTTTTTATATCGTGACTGTATTGAACCCCTCAGTCATGTGTACAAGTCGGCTATCAAATTTAAAGAGGCAATACAGAGATTTCAGAGATTTGGAGTCAAATTTACAAGCGTAATGTTTGAAAAGGGAAGCAGCAGAGGATAATTCATCCTGATTTTTATTCCCCAATGCCTCGAGCTTCAAACATTGTTGGACGCTTTTTGTAATGCATCTTTGTTAGCATCAATCCAGCCAGACTGTTGGGGAAAACTGGAACAAAAAAAAGTTTTTACCACACAAAGTTATTGCAAAACCTGGAGAAAAGCTCCAAACTGATGACTGTGTTCTTCTGTTATGTCTGAAACAATCAGACAAACTCTTTGTTTCTCCTGATTGCAGCTTTATTTTTCATATACGAATGTGAGATGTGCTCTCCATCTTCTCGTCTAACTCTTGGCAAAAAGTGAATCAGCAAGTTTTGCCATTAAAGAGTCCAAGATGATGTATTTAAAGGTCGTATATATGCTAAATACACTTCTCCATGTTTCTCTAACTCTAATATGTGTCTCTAGTCTGTCTACAAACCCCCCAATGATGAGAAAAGTCCATCCTCTCCGTCTTTTGCCTGCTCCACTTTTCAGAAAATGTGTGCTCAAACAGGCCGTTTGGAGATTTTCCCTTCATGACATCACAAAGGGCAGTAACCCCTCCCCCAGGTGGGTGACACTCCCACAGCTAGGTGTTTGTTCTGCCCTCTGAGTCTGCCTTCTCACCGTAAACAATAGGACATGGAGCGAGAAAGCCCGAGCCACCCAAGCCCTTCCAGAGAGGGGCGTGGTCAGACACAGCTCATTTACATTTAAAGCTACAGACACAGAAACAGCCTGTTCTGAGCAGGGCTGAAATAGAGGGGTTTATAGGCATGATCAAATACAGGATCAGAGTGGATTTAGAACAAGACACTTCACACACATGTTTAGAGGAGCTCTGAGACTTATTTACACTGAAGAGGAGGAGAATATGTGACCTTTAAACAGCTAAAACCAGTTTATCTGCCTTTTTAAATGCTTTAAATAATTATCAGAGCTTCTGCTTATTAACATTAAAATATGTGAGTGGCCCCTTTAATTGCCAAACATGCACAAGTTTCTCCTAAAACTTCCAACAGTAAAACAGTGTTGTACAAACACTCACTCTACCGAATAAATCACTTTGAATAGAAATATGAAAGTGAGTCAGTAGGAGAAGAGCGGGGCCACAGGTGGCAGGAAAAGGAAAGAACTACTAAGGAAGAGGCGATGAAAACAGTCAGGAAATAATTGAATGAAACAGATGAACTCAGAAATAAAGCAGTAACGTTTGTGTTGATGGAGAGAGGATGTGGGGAGGGTGAAACAGACGATAAAGGGATGGGAGACAGAAAACGATGTTGAAGAGAGCCAGGTTATGAAGACCAAACGCGAGTCTCCAGTTGATGAAATTTATAAAAAGCTGATTTTAGAAGCAGCCCAGCAAAGAGGCAGAAAACTAGATGAAGTGAGACAGACAGATAAGCCCAGAGGACAGAAAGCAAATGCCCAGTTCTGCTGCCGTGGCGTCGACTCCAGCAAAGCCTCTCTGTTTCAACGCTTGTGTGATGAGTCAGAAGAAAGGAAAGAGAGAAGCACGGAGGGTTGAAAGAGAGACACAAAGTAGCAGTGAGAACGGGGCTAATAGAGACACTGAGAGGTGTTAAGAGAGACGTGTAAAGAGAGGTTAAGTGGGGAGGTTCGTGAGTGTAAGGCCGGCTAAGAGACAAGGGGGGAAGATAGACAGAGAAGAGTTAAGAGTGAAGTCTTCCTCTCTTCATCACAGAGGAGCTATTTGATGCTGAAAGAGCTGGAGAAGTGTTTCCTTTACAGTGAACCTGAGGACCTCTCTGAGGCAACGACTTTCCTCAATTTCAGCACGAGAGCTGGTGCACATGACTGTGACCAACTTATTCAGCAAAGACAGCCGAGTCTGCAGTACAGTTCCAGGAGCAGCAATGTGAGGACGAGGAGAGAGACATTATTAAGAGGAGGAATTCACTTTGGTCCTGTGGAGTAAGAGCGGGCTCTAATAACCTCCAATCACATCAGCTCCTGTCATCCCCTTTAAAAGCTGAGGACAGTTTAATGGGAGGTGAGGCTATAGGAGAAAACAAAGGTTGTCAGAATATTCATTTAGACAGCTTCATTGGTTTTTAAGCTGTGAGGTGTCACTTTGTGATTGAAAATGTTTGGAATGTCTGCCCCTGTGTAATGAAGCTTTGAGTTATCTGTGCAGACAATAATGTTGCTTCAGTAAGAAACCGTCAAACAGTCAAATTGAGTCTCCTAGATGTTATTCCTCCACTTCACTGGGCGGCTGTGGATCAGTGGTAGAGACGGTTTGCACTCAACTGGAAGGTCAAATGATATATGAGCAGTATGTGTTGTTCTGTTCTAGTCTTCTGACTACTTAAATCGCTTTTTACACCGCAGGTCTAACCTTCACATTCACACCCTGATGGTAGAGGCTGCTGAGTAAAGTGACCATCAGAAGTAACTAATCCATTCATACGCCGCTGACGAAGCAGCGGGAGCAATTCAAGGTTAAGTGTCTTGCCCAAGGACACATCAGACATGTGGCTGCAGGAGCTGGGAATCGAACCCCCGATGACAACCTTCAAGTTGAGAGAGACCGACTCTACCAACAGAGCCACAGCCCCCCCCCCCCCCCCCCACAATAAGAGACAACCCTAAAATCAGATTTTGCAATACATAACCACCTAATATAACTTGTTACTGTCCGACACCATGTGACATGACGTCGTCTCCGAAGCTTTACTTTACTATTCAAACTAAAAATGACGTCACACTGAGTATGTGTCACGTTCCAAAGTCATAGCATGCCATTTTTGCGTATAAAAGAATAACCCAGATGTATACTAGATTGGCCAGATTGTTATGATACTGGAGGACACTGGTCATGACAAACCGCCCCAAAATGCATTGCGGTTGTCCCACTGTTCAGCCAACAAGCAGCATACATGTAGGCTTAAAGTTACCAAAACTATAATATGTTTTAAATGTCGTCAAATAATATTAAAATGACTGAATAGATGGATTATTGATGAACATATGGTTGCTGTAGCTTTGTGTTAGCTTATCCAACGCAGCTCTGAATTACATGTTTGATAAAGTCACTTGACCAGTTTAGTATCTGCTAACAGCATACTTACTGCGTTCTGTCAGCGCCACAGTTTTGCTCCATTGGATCAGTTTCTGGAGCGTAAGCTCAGTGGAGTGCAGCCATGATCAGCTGTACACACATCACAGGAGAACTACAAGATCACGCGGGAATACAGAGACAAATGTGCAAACAAGATGTTGCTTTGTCTTTCTGAGGATGATTTGTTCATTTGGTGCCTGTTTTGACGTAATCTTGATAAAGTGATGAAAAATATGATCGTGAGTCTGTATATCGTATTTTATTTTGAAATTGACCGGAAGCCCTGTGTGTTTTCTTGCCTGACTTCCTGTCCGAGTTTATCTATTCTGTTCAGCTTGATGTGTGCTTGCAGCGGCTTCGTCGAAAATCGACTCACAGCTTAGTGCTGGCATGCTCCGGAGACGGACCACGGCGCTCGCTGTTGAAACAGGAGCATTGACTAGAATGGCAGCAAACGACATCGTAGTGCATGGCGCTGCAGACCGCGCGGTGCACGGACTATGTGGAAATTGGCAGTGGCAGTCAGGTTAGTATGCAGTATGTTAGTATGCGGTTTGGGACACAGTAATACCTGTCGTCATGATTTAGGATGATTTCATCGCATAATGGAATTCATCTTTACCATCTTCAAGCATCAGACTCATGAATATTGTTGTTTGCGGTTGTGTTGTTGACATGTCAAATAACTTTTTAAATTCAGTTCAAAATGTATGAAGTGATGCATTGAGATCATGTGTGCACATCCACATGGGCACACTGCGGTAAACACTACAGGCAAATATTCAGCTCATCAACATGATAAGAGAACTTCCTTTAATAATCCCTTTGAGATGACACTAAGCAGGATGTGATTATTCAGAGGGGATGGTGTTTGGGGACTCGTCTGACGGTAATGTCTTGACATCTTTGAAGTTACTCCGAGTGCATCTGAAGGAACCCAGCTGGGGCAGAGCTGGGAGGACTCGAGCATCCACCGGGGGGGGGGGGACTGGGTGTCAAAGTTCAGAAGGACGACATTTGGTCAATCTGCCTTTTAAATTACAGCAGTGAGAAAGTGGAACTCTATACCGACAAACATCATAAACTCAGGAAGAGTTTAAAACCAAGCTGGTTAAAATCAGCCCCAAACTATAATCACTTATATTTGCCCTGCACATCATGCTGATTTTTTTTTTTAACATATTCTGTTATTTTAGATTATGTACTTCCTGCTATGTATTATTCGTTTACCTGCCCAGGGACAACAGATGCAAATGAGCTATTAGCTAACTCTGGTGCAATCACATTTGATTGTGCGCTGTCCCTGTAAAAATAAACACTAAAAAAAAGGAACTCTGATATACTTCAGATGATTTTAACCAAGAAAGGTGGTTCCACGTTGGTATGAAGGATGAATCCAAACACTTTAAGGACAATCATTAGAGCAGGTAAAACATGGGTTAAAACAAGTGCACTTACAAACTATAAGAATGACCTCACGGCTGTGTTAGCACCACAGGTTTAGACGCCTAATCACAGAGGATGTGTTCTCATGATTAAAGTGGCGAGCCGAGCCCAACCCCGCCCTGAAAAAACTTCCCGACTAATCCAATTCCAAGCAATTAAATAAAAACATAGGTCTATTCCACTCAAGGTGTACTGTGCCAATCCCCTGCCATCCCAAACAGCATTAGTCAAGTGTGTAGAAATGCTGACGCACACACACACACACACACACACACACACACACACACACACACGCTCCAGACTCCAAACCCATACAGACAGATACAGACACTCTAATCAGCACACACAGATATACACACACACATTGGGAAATACGCCATTCACAAACCAAACAAAGCAGTCTGAAACACGCACACACTCAGATGATACACGCAAGCACACATTTGTTCATTCAGCACTTTAAAGCAAACCATTAGTCGCTCAATCAGGCAGACCCCACGAGGGAGGGAGAGCTAATTAACGGCCGTATCCAAACGCCAAGCCTCGCACTTTATCAAGGTTTCAGGAAACACGATGGGCTCCCACAAATGCTGTTTTGTTCTCTCTCTCTCTCTTCGCCTTTCTGTCACTCTCTCACTCTCTCTCTCTGTCTGTCTGTCTGTCTCCCCATTCACAGCTCCTGATAAAAAAATAAATGAATTTGTGGAAACTACTGAGGCCAGCTGTCACAAATTGATGCTTGACGTTAAAATGTAATAAAAGGTCACAATGGGTAATTAACATTTTCTTCGACAACACGATGCAGGTACTGTTATGTAAATCAGGGAAAATAGGTTTAATTTTTAATCAGACAATATACCCATCCAACCATCCATTTATTTTCTTCCGCTTACCCAGGATTGGTTGACAAAATAAGTCAACCCAGACTTCCCTCTCCCCAACAACGTTTTCCACCTCCTCCTGGGGGATTCTGAGGTGTTCCCAGGCCACATGGGATATATAATCCCTCCAGTGAGCTCTGCGTCTACCCCAGGGTCACCTCCCTTTGGACGTGCCCAGAAAACCTCCAATGGGAGGCGTCCAGGAGGCATCCTTATCAGATGTCCTAACCACCTTAACTGGCTCCTTTCGATGTGAAGGAGTAGCAGCTCCAGCTCTCTCTGGATGTCCAAGCTCCTCGCCCTCTCTCTAAGGCTGAGCCCACACACCTTCCAGAGGAAACTTATTTCAGCCACTTGTACCTTGGCTCTGACTTTTTCGGTCACTACCCATAGTTCATGACCATAGGTGAGAGTTGGAAACGAAGATCAACTGGTAAATTTGAAAGCTTTGCCTTCAGGCTCAGCTCTGTCTTCACCTTGACAGTCCGGTACAACACCTGCATTATTGCTGACGCTGCACCAATCTGGCCTCAGACATGGAGGTGCTGACCCTCATCCCAGCTGCTTTGCACTCAGCTGCAAACCGCCTTAATGCCTGTTGGAGGATTGAGTTTGAGGACGCCAACAGCACCACGTCTTCTGCAAAAAAAAAATCTCCCCTACCTGCTTAGAGAAATTACGATTCTTACAATACATCTCCATCTGTCTCTTTGGAGGTGAGGTAAGAAGGACGGCATTCCAGCTTCCGCAGCTCCCTTTTGAAACTGGCGTCCTCAGCTACCCTCCAATAATACGCAGGCAAGCAGCACACGCTTCCGTCCAATCAGTGGCCGGCGTGCACTGTCAACCTTTTCCCAATCAAGAGCGGGTTCCTGCAGCGCAGCACAAAGACAGACAAACAAAACAAGAGCACAAAGCCCCACAAAGGCAGATCTAATAATAACCAACACACTTTAATACACACACGACTCACAGTCATACCAACAAATTGGAAAAAAAATCAGACTGACATAAAAGTCTTTTGTGGTATAAGGGTTAGCTGCCCTAACCCTGGGAGGAACCTACAGTATAGCATGTTTATCCAGGGCTCAGTTCTTCACAGTAAGAAGCTGACCAAGAAAGTATGTTTCTCAGGCCTTTAAATATACATATTTCCAAGAGCAAAGTTGCGAAAGTGCAAGTGTAGCAAAGAAGAAAGTGAGACGCAGCAGTTTGAGGAAGAGGTACTTTTAGGTTTCACTTACCACGATGCAAACCAAACCCAATCTGAGTGAAATCTGTTTCCCTTTGGGGTTGGTGCAGATCGAAGCTAATACTGTAATACTGCGGACACAAACATGGCCCCCACAGAGGATCATGTTGCTCTGTGTGTGCTGCAGCTAACACGTTGACTATGACCCCCCCGACCTTCTGGTTGAGAGGTTGCTGCAGTATTTCGGAGTGTTTTTTTCCATCCGCATGTCCTGGTTCTCATTGGCTCGTTTCAATCAAATAGCCTCATTGGTTACAAAAACACAGATGAAAGGTTTGAATATTAAAGGACCAGTGTGTAGGATTTAGCGCCATCTAGTGTCGAGCTTTCAAATTGAAAACAGAAGCTGCAGTGGTCGTGAAACTTGCACAAGCTATGCAAGGCCATATCTTGAGCCAGTGTTTGGTTTGTCCATTCTGGGCTACTGTAGAAACAAGGTGGTGTAACATAGTGGACCTTCTCTGATTGCAAATAATAGAAATACTGTATTCCATCTCTGCTAATAAACACCCGTAAATCTCACACATTAGACCTTTAATTACTCTATAAACGTCCATCCTGCATCCAGGAGATTCAGAGTGTTCCACGTCGTCAGCAGCCATCTAGGCTGTTGGAAAAGCCTCAGTGATACTTAAACCAGCCCCCCTATTAGATGAATGGTTGTGAATTGGCTGACCTGAATTCGGCCACATGGAAATCTCTCTGAACGGGAGGGAAATCAGACACATCTGCCGGAGCAGTTAAAAAATGAGTTTTGCACATTCGCTTGCTGCCTTACTGCCCTCTCGTAGCTGCAGGATGATGTCACGGACTGTCTATCCGTTACTCTTGTGATTATTATGAGGATGTCTTAACCCCACCTGGCAGAGAGCTCTTCTGGATTTCAGTTTTGACTATAAAGGTTAATACAATTATTTCCTCAGTGCAATACATATTTTAAATAATGCCCTGGGATATATTCAGTAACTCTTCATTTATGGTTTGTATACATTGCCAATAAGCAGATAAAACAGGACAAGTCACGTCCACTTCATAAACAACAAGCACAGAAGTCGAGAAAACGTTTTGTTCTTGATTGGCTGAGTTGGTTGTGTTGTTGTCTGCGTGCTCTCTTTCTTTGTGTGTTAATAGGTGTGCAACCCCAGGAGCTGATTGGCTGATCAATTTCCCGCCCCCGATGATGATAGGCTGCAAAGAGGTCTTCCCCCTTTAAAAAAAGAAGGAAGATGACGACATTTCAGCGCAGGTGGGAATCCATCTCTTTCATCTTCCACGCCACTTTTCCTTTAAGCAATTGCGCTTATTTAGTTTTGTGTTTAGGGGCGAATCGGCAGTTAATTTAAAGGTCACATATTCTGTAAAATCCACTTCAAAATGTTTCTCTAACACTAATATGTGTCTCTAGTCTGTCTAACCCCCCAATGATGAGAAAAGTCCATCCTCTCCGTCTTTTCCCTGCTCCACTTTTCAGAAAATGTGTGTCAAACAGGCCGTTTGGAGATTTTCCCTTCATGACATCACAAAGGGCAGTAACCCCTCCCCCAGGTAACAGGTACTGAATGAACAACAAATCATCCTCAGAAAGACAAAGCAACATGTTGTTTGCACGTTCTTCTCTGTATTCCCGCGTGATCTTGTAGTTCTCATGTGATGTGCGTACAGCTGATCATGGCTGCACTCACGCTCCAGAAACGGATCCAGTGGGGCAGGGTACGCGCCGTTCGATGGAGCAAAGCTGTGATGCTGACGGACCGCGGCGTATGTGTGAATTTGGAATGAAGTTAATTTGTAGTCATTCTTATTTCACTCATATGTTGTCGAACACTATTTTCTTTATTGTAACTTCATTACCTTGTGGTGAAAACATTGAAAATAGTCTCTGTGGCTGCTTGGAAAAAAAGGGATTTGGACATTTATTCATGTTGTATCTTGGCCTCCCCTTGACGGGGCGTCACAGGGACTCTGCATGAGACAGTTTTATTTTGTGGTTTAGAAAGTTTTCAGCATTTCATGACTCAAATGTTTTCTTTAACGCAATCAACAGTCATCATTACAGGTCACATCTCAGGTTGTTTTTTTAATGCTGCTGGATTCTGAATGTTCAAACTGTAAAGGTTGAACACAAAAAGAAAAGTCTGTAACAGGTGCAACCTTTAAAAAAAAATCCCCCTGACTGCACTTTGAAGCATAGATTTATACGCTTATTTTCTTGCTGCATGCAAGATGATGCATTTTCCATCCAAACCCATCTGCCATCTCTATAAAACCCGAGTTTAGCTTTGACAGCCTTGCAGCTGCTACAAAAACATGAGCTTTATGTGGCTCTGGATATTTCTACTGATCAGGTGAGAACGGATCTTCAGGAGCATCAGAGTCTTCAGTTCATTCTTTGTACAAACATTGAGAAAAGATGTGATGACTCAAGCTCTGTTGTTTTTGCCATGTGCATATTTGCATGAACATCTGTACTGTGTTGAAGTGGATGAGCTACTAATAAGGCTACAGTGGTTCTTAAAGGGGGCCCTTGAGCATACAGCCGGGGGAGGAGGTGCCTTTGCAATTGATATGCTATAGTGCTTACATAATTTAATCATATTTATTGAGTTTGAATACAAGCTTTTAATCGAACATTTTAATTATAACTTCATATTCAACAATTCTTTTAGCAGAGGCCTTTATCCAAAGCGACGTACATCAGAGAGTAAAAACTACACAAGCGAGGATCTAGAGAGGAGGAAATAACTTCTTGTCCCCTTTACGCACAACAGACAACAATGTACAACTAGCCAACACACTGCTGAACAGGTGTGTGTGCAGCACAGAGCATCATCAGACATATCCAAATACGCACAATGTTTAAAACCAGCAAAAATTAGTTTGCACAGCACACAACATAAAGCAGGCGTGACAGCTCAATTGAGAACATTGATGTTTACATTGGTTATAAAGGACCCAGCAAACTACTTTTAGTTGTATTAGTAATATTGAAATGATTTATTTTGTAAACTATCTTAATGTATGTTCAAAAGTTGCTAATGTTCATATATATTTTTTCATTATTCAAGCGGTCGATTTTGACACGTTAACATTAAGATGCACTGCACAATTTACGCCACAAGGTGGTATCTAAGTGAGAAACACAGTAACATGCAGGAGTTTAGAGAAGAAGAGTGTTTTTGTTGTTCTGCTACGGAGAAAGTGTGTTGTGTTACGCCAGTTTGCCAGAACGCTGTCGTATTTTAATCAGCAGCTGACGAAACTCCAGTTAAAGAAAGTACCGGGTCTTTGTTGAAATAAAGTGAAACAACCATTCAGCGTCCACCTGAGTTTCTGGCTACAATAGGCCTACATTTTTGTGCAAGAGTATCACCCCCAATTTCCACATACTCCATGTGCACCACAGTCCGTCCACACCACGGCTTTGCTCCGTCGGACGGCATGCGCCCTGCCCCACTGGATCCGTTTCTGGATCGTGAGCGCAGCCGTGAGCAGCTGTACACACATCACATGAGAACTACAAGATCACGTGGGAATAAAGAGAAAACGTGCAAACATGTTACTTTTTCTTTCTGAGGTTGCTTTGTTGTTTGGTTAGTGTCTGTTTTGAAGTAATGTTGATAAAGTGATGAAAAATATGACCAATAGTCCATACATTGTAATTTTTTTTTAATTGACCGGCTCTGTGCGTTTCCTGGTCTGACTTCCTGTCTGGGTTGTTATTTTCTGTGGCAGCGAACAGCGGTGTACTGCGTGACGCACGGAGTATGGAAATTGGGGGTCAGGGTTAAAATACTTCTGAATTATGATGTTCACATGCTCAGCTGAAGCCAATAATTAATCATACACTTTACCTTGAATTTTGCAGTGGCTTTGCACCACAAATGGATTGTCTTCCCTAAAACTCTCTGGCTTAATGAACTTTTTTCCCCTTGCTTTCAGGCAAGCAAAACACAAAACCAGATCACTCTCCCAAACATAATGCAGCCTGTTTCATTCATCAAACCTTTCTGGTGTGAATGCATGATTGAAAGTTTCTATGCCAAAGTGTCCCAGAGGAAAGACAAAGTTAGATGGCTGAAAGGGCTCCTCAAAAGCAGCTAGCGTGCTTTATCTGCCTCCAGTGCCAGCAGCATTGAACGGAGGAGCGGGGAGTTCCTCAGGGCTTTTACTGCGGTCTTTGTCAGTAAATCCTTGAGTCTTTTTTCAGAGACAGGAGTTTCACAGTTGGAGTCCTTTATGGTCCACATATATTTGACTAAAGGTTATAAATAACAGCTAAGACCCTTTTGAATAAGGAGACCAATCAGCCTTGTTTGAAAATCTGTGCCTATGAACAGTTATGATTGCAACTTTCTGAGCCTTGTCTGAACACAGCTGTATTTTGTTGCTATACACCTGGGAAACCAAGTGTGTACACTAAACAGAGACTACACGCTCGTAAATCACTGTGAGCTTGTAATTATGTTCTGTGAGCTGGAAGGACCGTTCCCCTCTCTGGATATTGAACATTTTACACCCACCAATTGAGATTTATGCAGTAAACCACAAAACACGCTCCTTCTCATGTTGCTGTAACTCAGAGCTTCTCTAACTTTTTCTGTCAATTAAGTTGGAGTCTTTGGTTGAAGCCCTTGAAACAGACTCTTATAGGGCAGACGTCACAATGACATCACGTTATTAGCTGGAGGCAAAACGAGGCTAAACTAGAGCGAAACACGAATCAACACCACAGGGTAGTAGGCGACATTGAGTCTAAAAATGTTGTTTTGTTGTGTTGTTGGGCGCCAGAATAAAAGTACTAATGTATTGTAATGTAATGTACAGTAATTTAATCAAACTGAAATTCTATACCAGCCGCCTCTGCAGGTCAACAACACGTCACATGTTTCTAAACTCATAACGTAGCTAACAAAACAAGTGTGGCTAACGGTTGTTTAGCGTTTTGCTGTTTCATTACATGTAAACCAGAACAGTAACACAGATATCAGTTATTTAGAGAGGTTGACAACCACTAACCAACATAAGTTGCAGGTGCACAACATGCAAGCGCAATTCACCGTCATGATGTCGTTGTTTGCTCTAATGACAATGACCCAATCCTGGTACATGGCGGTGTTCTTTCCTCGCCGCTAGCTAGGCAGAACTTCGAAACACTCGACAAAAAACTCTTTGGTTAAAGCTCCCTGACCGTCTTATTTAGTTTCTTTCAGCTCGCCGCAGATATGGAAGAGCAAAGAAAATGGAAAGGAAATTTCACGCACATTAAAATGACAAAGTTCCATTATTGTTTTGAAAAGCACTATTTGCATTTATATGAAGTGCTATCAGAAGCTGCAGCGTTGGTGATCGGGCTGTTTTTGAAATCTGGTGGCAGCGGTTCAATAAGTTCAGTAAGGTCCCTCCTACAGAATCCAAACCTCTCAATCAGCGGTACAGTTCATGTTCAGTGGATGGCTGCATTTGATAATAATTGTCTCCCGTCTAATGGCCACCGGTTGTAAAGTCTGTAGATTAGGCATGCTATCATTAACAGTTTCAGGATGAAGGGTCAAATATTGTTGCTTTGGTGAATGCTTGATCCCGACTTTATGCCTCCTTCTGACCAGGCGTAAGATTTACGACCTGTCTGAGCGAGAATAAGGATTAATCCTGGTGGTGCAACTGACTGGTCGGTAATTCTATCCAGATACACTTCTTAAGATTTAGGTTGAAATTGTCTTTAGGTCCTGACAGAAATTAATAACTCAGGTGCTCTGAAAAAGGAACAAAGAAAATCCATCATCTGTAGCAGTTGTAAGCCTGTAAAAGCTACGAACAATGTCTGCCACGAGGTACCAATCTGATGAACCAATCACGCCTCCCTGTCTCCCTGCTCGTTCTCTACCCCTTGTGTGCACTAGTCCACACTCAAAGCACGTCACCATTGACAGAGTTTATACTGAGAGTTTACTTACCGCTGAATGAGACAGAGATGACGTAGTTTCTACACAATGCAAGCGATGAGCAGAGGTCAGCTTCTGGAGTAACGGCGCTCGTGCATGTAAGTGAGGGGCGTGGCTTTTGAGCACTGAGGGAATGCTACTTTAAAAATCATGCTAGTTTTTGAAAATTACCAACCCTGCCTTTAAATGTAAGGTCGGACTTAGAGTACAGAGTTAAGACCGACTTCGTTTAAGATCAAGCTCTGTTGGTGCAGCCGGCCCCAGGCGTCAGACTGCTGCAGCTCTTTTGGGGCCTTTCCAGTAAAGAATCGTTTTGCTGGTTAGCGACAGCAAATAACAAACCAGCACCTGCAAGTCGAAACTACCTTTTCCATTTAGATGAGAATTTCATTTTGTGATGTAACCACTGCTTTCCTGCTGGCTGTGTGAGTTCAAGAAAAGATCAAATCAATATAAATGATGTTCAAATAATTCAGACTAATCCAAGAAAACCTTTTAAGCATGAATCACACTGTGAATCCAAGAGTCCTCTGCAAACAAACCTTTTCAAAAACAGAATAACCCCAGTTCAGCACTTAGCTCCACCATTGATGTACTGGTGCTTATATATATCAGGCTTTTATCAGAATACACTCCTGCAGTCTGAACCACCTGCTGACAGCCATGATTCAGAGTCTTGTGCAAAATGAGGGAGAGCTACTCAGCCTAACGAAGATGGCTCCCCTGGGAAATACTCAGCACTCAGAAAATGGCCACTCGTGGAGGGACTCATAAAAGACGAAACAGTGCAAGAAGTGTTCTCTCCTGAAGTTATTTCCCTTACTCTGAGTGGCCTGTATACACAGAAAAGCATAGCTCAAGAGTATGATGATTAGATACTCATTTTCAATTGTAATGTTCTTCCTTCAAAGCCATATTTATCTGCAACTTTTCTTCTTTCGCAAATTATTCATCCTGATATTTGTAGAAAAGAGTCTCCATAGAAACACCGCTATTGATTGAATGGATCTTTAAATTACCAGATTGATTTAGCCCACATTTCCCACCTTGTCTTCCCAATGGACTTCTTAATTGTATGTGACAGCACAGACACAATCTTTCTGTCTGCTCCACAGTTCATTCAGCTGCCATTATCAGTAACATCAGTAAAATCCAATGAGCCGGGTCCAGAGGCAGCCATGCATGCTGTAGTCATCACGCTGTTTCTAGGTTGCTTAACAGGTGAAGAGATTTGTGTTTCTTTGTATTTGCCTCTGTTCCTTTTGTGAATAAAAAGCTTGCTTCCTGCTGTTTCCCTTTATCAAACCCCTTCCAGCAATGAATCACAGCTTTAACCTTCAAATCTGAAACTCCTTTAATTGATTTGTTTTTTTGTTTTTTTCCACAACTAAGAGTTCTTTTTCTCCCAACAATTGCTGCCGTCTTTCTTGGGTTACTTGACATTGCAGATTGAATCATTCTTTCATTATTATTAATATTATGAATATGATGGATTATTTATGTTCCCAAATCTACACAACGTCAATTCTGGATTTTTAAAACATCAATTTAACATTTCTGTCGTTAAAAACAGCCACCTTGTTGTCCACTCAGTTAGTTCCATCCCATTCAAGAATCCAGTCAAAGCGATGTCTCTTCTTATGCATCATTCAGCTTCTTAGTCATTTGTCTTAGTGACATGTATACATGGATTTTAAAGGTCCAATCAGTAAGATATCCACGGAATGAAATGAAAAGTGACCTTACTCTATGATCAGACATTAAGGAAACATGCTATGTTGAAGTGCTGGCTTCTCTGACAACAATGCAGCAGCCAGTATGTCCTCCTTCTAACTTTAGATTCTGGTCCTGAATGGTCTGGATTTGTTTGGACCAGAGAAGGTAGGCGGTTTTAAGGCACCCCCCACACTGCCGTTTTGGACGCCCCTCGGTTTGCCAGATATGAGAGCAGTTATCAGGTCAAACCAACAGGTGTTGCAGCGATGGAAGCGGGCAAGAGAACTGGTTCAGATAGAAGTGATTGTACCCGACCTAAAAAGCCTCTGCATGTTTCTAATAAGCTCCACGAGCAGAAACGTGCTCAAACTAGGATCAATATTGGAGATGCTTTTGAAAAATGGAGAGAGGTTAGAACGCAGAAAGGTTTACAGACCGATGCAGAGCTGGCTAAACACTGAAGCTTCAGTGTCCACCACATGGTAACCTGTGTGAGCATCGACTCTAGAGAGGAGGGGGGGGGGGGAGACAGCTCTCTACAATGTTTTGATTTTGGACTGCAGTACCCATTTTAAACACCAGGTGTCACAATAACATATTGTTCCTTTAAAAATCAAGTTTTAGTCAGACCAGGACAATAAATCCACTTTTTAAAACAAGGCAACGCCCTCGAGGATAGCCAAGGCAGACAACTAGAGCTGCACTGATTTCACACTCGACATGCGTGATTATCAACAATAACCTGACTCTTTCAATAGGGCGCCACAGGAATGAGTCCTAAAACCCGGAAGTGAGTTAGCATTTAAGCACCGTGGGGTGTATCCTCTAAAAGTCAATGGGGATTTTGAATGGGTTTGTGGTTAGACGCCTGAAATAAGGTCTGTGGTTAAAACAAGCTTAAGAGATGTTGGGCGTTTTGTTAGACGAGATAAACTACGTTAGATAAGACCCCAACTTGTGAATTTTGAAGTTTTTACGCGTCCTTAAAACGGCGGTTAAGTGGCTAAATGAGACTACAGTGGTTGTCTGGGACATTAAACGTCATCACGCCGGGAACTCTCTCACTAGTCCGCCTTACAGCCTCTAGTCATGTTTTTCAGTGCTCTTGCAAATATTAGGTTAATAAACAACGTATTACGCTACGGTTTCGCTAGCTTGTCAAAACCACTGATTAGATCGATGAAGCATAACGGTAGTGACGTCAAAATCAACCGACCGTGGTGTAGTTCGCTTGTAGCATAACATTTAAACGCTTCAAACTTCATTAAAGTGGTGTTCATTTGTAAAGATTATCCTGCTGAACAAAACGCCTACGCATCAGAAACCTGTGTTTGCCACAGAGCTTATTTTCTGCAATGATCCAAAATCCAATGCAAAAATCCCATAGGCGAATTCTCAATAGACCCCATGGCGATGCTACTTCCGGGTTGGCCTACAAAAATACGTCATTACTTTTGTTCTCCATTTGCGGTCTATTTAAGCTGGCATATTTCTGCTTCCTTCCCCAGCCCCACCATCACCCCAGCATCCACCTAAAGGCTCCGACTGGGGGGTTTAAGATACCATCCCATCACTCCTCAAATTTCTGCATGCTAAATAAAAGTACGAGGAGTGATGAGGTCGGAGCCTAGACGCTGAACACAAACGATCAGGTGGGGAATTGTGAAACTTCTATAAAATCTAATATTTGCTTTCAGGTATTCCTCTTTATGAGCCACTTGTGTAACTCTTATTAGAGTGTTTTGAAGTACTCGCTTGAACTACTGAAGCATCGACAAACAATGCTAAATGATATAAGGCAGTATAACAATCACTGTCATATGATTAATGGCTATAGCGGGCTTTGAATAATTGAAATAGGGTAGAAGTAAAAGGTTCACTATAGAAGAAGTGAGTGATTTTGACATAGTCCTGTGACACGGTTCAGGTGTTCAGGAAGAAGAGGTCGTAGCTCTACTTCCTTTTGACTCACAATTACATCAGAGGAATGAGCTTACAGCATCTCATCGTCACCTAGCATGTCTCTTTCTCACTGAACTTTGATGTTAAGTGCTCCTCATAAACTCCAGCCGTCCTCAGACAGGCCGACTAATTGGGCTGCCATTAAAACAAGGCCAGTGCTGCTGCTGAGGCAGGGAGAGAGAGCGAGATGAAATAAAAAACTGAGTGAGAGACAGATAGAGACGGTCATCCACTAATAAACAGACACATTGTGACAAGTACGTCTTCAGAGAGAAAGCCTGTGGAAGACTCTAAATGTGTGTATTACAGAGCGGGTCACTCAGTGCCAGGGAGAAGCTGACGTAAACCGTGTAGGAATGTGAGACAAGGTGAGAAGTGGCGAAGGAGAAAATCTTCATGACATAAAACAGAAAGCTTGATCAATGGATCCTCAGCCACCTCGTTAATAAAGACCAGCGCTTTTATTAGACGCAGAGCTTTGCAATATTTATACCATGAATATTTCAGAGTCCCCGGCAGGAGCCCAGACACGCAGCGCAGCGTTTCTTACAGTGAAGACGGAGTCGCAGCTTTCCTTTCCACACAGACGGCCAGAGGAGACGAGTTAAGGTCCTTCATCATTCTTTGTTATTTCAGTGAAGAGCAGGAAAGAGTTGAAAAGTCTTAAGAGCTTCTTTGAAGTGGAACTATTCTCACTATTCTAAGGGTGAGAAAGGAGTGGCAGTGGATAGGAACAATGAGTGAAACTACATAAAGTGAAACATGCTTTATTTAATAGAGGATGTACAGAAGAGGCCAATCAAATTCTTCCCTGACAGGGGCAGGCTGTCCTGAGAGCCTAAGCACATTCACCCTTAAAGTCCAGTTTGTTTGACTAGTGTGAGTGCGCTGATCTGTGCTCAAGCAGGGTTGACTTCCTTGGCCCTGGCACGCTTGGAAGAGGAGTGCCTCGGCACGGTACAATGGTGCTCAAGCATGGTACAGGACAGCTTTACCTCTTGTGAGTGCGCCCTTAGTCAGACATGAGAATTACATGACAACATGCCAAAACATTTACTTCATTCCAATGCAGCTGCACAGTGTCAACAAGACGTCAATGCTTCCTATAAATGAATGCTGTGCTGGCAGAATGCTGAGATTTGCTCTTTTGCTTCCTGCTCCACAGTACGAACCTGGAGGCCTCTGGACAGCAGACTAGACAAGGACACCATCATGACCCTGTGTGTCCAGCCAGCTTCTTTACAGAGCCCCTCACGTACAAAGATTGCTGACCTTTGAACCTAACAAAGTCCTGTGGCTCACTCTTTTTGTCTCACTGCATAATGTCCCGGGTCACAAACTGAACAGAAGTCTTCTCCTTTCTTTCAGATTACACAAAGTGCTGTGCAGTGCTGTTGTTCACCATGCTGTACCCAGACTGAGGCCCTGGTTGTTCAAAAGTAATCCAAGAGGATCAAAATAATTTAAAATGGTAAATTATGAATGGACTTTTCTGGTCTTCTGAATACTCAATTCCCATTCTGCACATTCACACATTGATGCAGGAGCAGGTTGGGGTTCAGTGTCTTCCCCAAGGACTCTTTGACATGTGCAGGAGCATCCTGGTTTTTATCAGGATAAGACCTCCAGTTTTTGACTTTGATTGGTATAACATTGATTCAGAATATCAGTATGATCCTGATCCCAGCAGAGGGCTGGTTTCAGGCAGGATTAGAGGAACTACATTTCAGAAAACTATTATACTGGTCAAACGAAACAACATTTGTACAAGGTTGTTGATATATTAAAGTCACATATTCTCTTTTTCAACCAGTTTAAATAAGTCTCAGAGCTCCTCAAAACATGTGTGTGAAGTGTCTTGTTGTAAATCCACTCTGATCCTGTATTTGATCATGCCTATAAACCCCTCTATTTCAGCCCTGCTCAGAACAGGCTGTTTCTGTGTCTGTAGCTTTAAATGTAAATGAGCTGTGTGACCACGCCCCTCTCTGGAAGGACTTGGGAGGCTCGGGCTTTCTCGCTATTGTGTTTTATTTTGAAATTGACCGGACGCTCTGTGCGTCTCCTTGTCTGACTGTCCGGATTGTTCTATTCTGTCCAGCTTGACTTTGCCTGCAGCTTGCTTCATCAAAAATAGACTTGTAGTGTATTTGAAACAGAGCAGAGCGGAGAGGCCCAGATTGGTCTGGAGACAGACCGCGGTGCTCGCTGTGGAAACACAATCATCGACTAGAGTGGCAGTGAACGGCGGCGCGCACACAGTATGTGGAAATTGGGAGTTAGTCTAGTTCCATCTCCCTCTTTTAGAAGAAGATTCCTTCATTTCACGCGTGTTAGTGGTCTATATCTACAAGATTATGAGCCATATTGTCTTGTGATTTTTGACATTTGTCTTTAACTTGAAGCTTTTAACTTTTTTTATTTTATTTCATTTCTGTAATAAAAAAAACTAATTGAATAAATATTCATTATTGTTCAAAGACTGGCAGTTTGTAGAGAATGCTCTTGACATTTCACAGAATGTGGAGGTCGATGAGGCCGATGACTTTTCATTGATATGGCTAAAGAAACTTTAGCTTAAGTTGTTTTGCACAAATAGATTTGCAGCATTGACCCGTCCAATCAGAGGGGAGAAGTCAGTACAAACACAATATCATGATGGATCGCTCACTGCTGATTGAGTGATGAGACTTGGCGTTAAAGTGTGGAAGAGCCTGGGGGACAGTTTTCAGACAGACGCAGGGAGGGTGGTTATTCAGGCTCAACAGAGAGAGACAGCAGAGTGCTGTAGTTTTTCTGTTCATGAGTTGGGTCTTTAAAGGAGATCTATTCTGCTGATCCATATTTAAACACAAACATATGATGCAAGGATGTTGGATGTCCATACTAAACCTCGGCAAAGTGTTTTTAAACACAAGATACACAGTTGTTGGCTAAATCCCTGAACGTGGTTTCATGCTGCTCTGACCGAGACGTTACGAGAACTTTGCAAGACGTCACGTCCTGCTGATGTATCAGAGCAAAGCATGGAGCAAAGTCGTAGGACACGCCCACCCCAGCAGCTATTTCAAGGACAAGCCCACCCTAATTTTCCTGCGACCTCAAACAGAGCTGGCCAATCCGAAGAAATTGGGCACGTGGAGAAGGCAGACCTTAAAGAGACAGCAGCTGAAGTGAAGCGTTTCAGGCAGAGGCTGAAATGAGAGATTTTTTACTGACGCCAGTATCAGATAAATAAGGAGTTTTTTGAGCATTAAACTCAAGTCGTAACTAATCGATTCAGACACATTCATACACCGCAGATGAAGAAATGGGAGCAACTTGGGGTTAAGTGTCTTGTGGCTGCAGGAGCTGGGGATCGAAACCCTGACCTTCCCGTTGAGAGACGACCGACAACCAACTTTGAGCCACAGCTGCATGATGATGATGATGATGATGATGATGATGATGATGATGATGATGATATTTTGGATGATTTTGATGCTGATCAGAACCCTCAAGAGCAGCTGTTGATGAAGAAAAAACAGCTCTGCCTTCACTTCCTGTCAGCACCTGTGTGTCCGATCTTACTTAAAGCTGTTTGTTTTCACTTCCTGACGTTGTTTCCTCCTCTCTAGAGCCTTGCTTGTGTTGTTCTTACTCTCTGATGTACATCACTTTGGATAAGGCGTCTGATAAGTGACTTGTAGAATTGTTCAAGGGAGATCATTCCAACATATCTACATAACAAACAGACCAGTTAGTCCTCAATCTACTTTACATTCTGCAACTTGATTTCTGTTTGCGAACCATGTATCAGTTCAAGTCAGACACTTGGAGAAGGTATTCAGAGAGGCACTCGCACTGTGTGTGTGCGTGTGTGTGTGTGTGTGTGTGTGTGTGTGTGTGTGTGTGTGTGTGTGTGTGTGTGGCTCCCCCTCTACGAGTCGAATTCTCCTGCACAAGGAGAATTTTGAAGAGCTTCTTTGTACATTGGCTGATGTCGGCATTTAATAAAATAAATCCTCTGTCAACAGATCAATGTAGCCCGACTGTGATGTGATGAATCTGAAGAAGTTTCTTTCATCAGCTCTTCATACATTTATAATCGGATTGATTAACACTGGAAGCCGGCTATTCACCACACTGACAAAATAAATACATTTGAAAAAACAAACACAACGCTCTTGAAAAACACATCAATCTACTTTAAGGAACTACGTTTTTCCAAATCTTTCCCTCGGAGAAAAACACCAAATAATAAAGTTATTATAGTTTAACTCCACCTGAAAGCTTTCAGCTCAAAGTTCTGCACGGCTTTATTCCTACAGCACGTCTCACAGCTACTTCTTCAGATGTATTCATTTTAACAATTAAAGGAAGAATGTGCGATATATTACACGTAAATAAATCAGAAATCCAGTCTATCCTGTGTAAATGTGTCTCTGAGTCATGACTGTCTACAATGAGTGAGAAGCTCGAGTCCCGCTGGCTGTGTTGTTGTCAGAGCCGTGTTTACATGGACGGGACGGCCGGCTCCTCCCCTTGTGTATAAAAGCTGTTTTAGTCAAGGACTAGAGAGAAGAAGAAGAACATACTCACTGATTATTTGGATGTCACGTAAGAGTTTTTAGATCACGCTCATTCTGTGTCAATTCATGTGCAATATGAAGCTACGAGCTAACTAAAGAGCGCTAACATTAGCATGCTAACTCAACATTGCAGGCCACAGGCAATTGAAGCTCGAGATGAGGACAATTTTGTCCACCGCTTGCGTTTAATGGTTCTTAATTATGGTGCCTTGTATTTCGTGCGATCGTGAGTGGAGAGAGGTTGGAGGTGTGTCTCTGGAGGAGAGCGGAGGCTTCAGTATGGAGGAGGTGTGGCCAAACAGAAGTTTATTTTGGTTTAATGCTGGTGCTCAAGGGCAACATCTACTGGATCAAAAAGCGTGTTTGAATAACTTGTGTCTGCAGCATAAACATTTATTGACTTACTTGTTCCAATAACCTTTAGTGGGCCCCTCACCAAATAAATATGTAACATAAATCCTTTTTGTCTAATATCTAAATCACAGGTCTCGTTTTGTTGGCAAACTTGGAGTATGAATGATACACACATATAGCTGCAATTACTTACTTACAAACTTAAATGCAGTATGTAAATTCCACCACCAGGGGGCTCTCAATCAAAACTATAACAAAAGATGATGTCGAGGCTGGCGGGGAATCATGGGAGTGATTCTCTCTGCTACTCCCCCCCACCCCCGATAAAAACGAACTCAGAGTTGACCGAAGTCAAGATGCGCGGGTGAAACCGACCTGAGGAAGAGAATATGTTTACAGACGAGTTAATGTATCTGAGTATACTTTACATGACGTTTCTATCACAGCAGCACATACAGCAACAGTACGGCAGCTTTCAGTAGCAGCTCACACTTCCTTATGCAGCGGTCTTTGACGTAACATCCGAGGTTTCCACGGCAACAATAAACATGTTGCGTCTGTCATAGCGTCTGCCGCCACAAGACACGCCCCGTCACGACTATAAAATTACGGATTTCTCTGGTTTTGCTAACTGTTGGAAATATTTGAGCCAATGTAAGTACTCAACAATAAAACATTTAATTCTTCTTCTTCTATTAGATCAAATCAGAATAAATGAGTGCTCCGGACTATTTCTCTCCAACCCCCCTGAAGAAGTATAATACTTTAGAAACAGCTTAAATCAAATGATTAATAGAAACTTTGAAACTTTTTGGAAACTCGACATTCACCATATTCTCACAGTTGTGGCTTTCCTTTTTACTGAGAGGTTTCAGAGATGCTGTTTCTAACTCACTGGCACATTTCACAGTTCAGTTGCTACCTGGAAACTTCTCTGCCTGACAACCTGTCTCACAGGCTTCATGCCTCTCTCTGTCCAGTATAAATGTATGCAGCTCTTACTACAGTACCAGCAATGTAACACTGCAATGTTAGGTAACAAAATGTGAATTTGTGCTGTTTTATACTTTAACTTAATGTCACAGCTCCAGACTTGTTCTGTGTATTTTATTTTGGTTATCCTCCTGTTTCATGATGCCTCTTACAAATGAGTGTTGGTGGTGGCTGTGGCTCAGTTGGTAGAGTCAGTCGTCTCTCAACCGGAAGGCCCCAGCTCCTGCAGCCACATGTCCGATGTGTCCTTGGGCAAGACACTTAACCCCAAGTTGCTCCTGTTGCTTCTTCAGCGGCGTATGAATGTGTATGAATGACTGAGTTAATACAGAAGGCCACTTCTGTGAATGAGTGTGAAAGTGTAGGTGTGTTGCATGCTCTGTGGTAAATTGATGCGCTGTGCTCCGGCATCTGGCAAAAGTAGAGCCCTTGTGTATCTGCTGCAGAGGGCTCCAGCTCTGTCCCAGTTCTGTCCCACCAGAGCTGGGACGGAGCTGAGATGCAGCGCAGAGGAGCCAGTGAAAGCACACACATTGGTTAGAGTAAAAACCAGCTATGCTGACGTGACGAAGCAGAGACGGGCCGGACACGCAGCTGGTGGAATTTAGCAGTTAACATTCGACTATGACAGCACATTTTTATAGGTTGATCCAACATAACGAGGATCCTCTCTGGTTGCTTAGAAATAATGATTGAACGATGCATTCAGTGCAAAAAGAAAGGCAAATTCTATTTCCCTGTTGACCTCCGACCTGCCGTATCCTTACAATATAGTCAAGGCATTTAAAATGGGTGCAGTGTTAGGAGTGTCATGGAAATGTTGCGTCTTCAACAGAGTGATTGAAGCGACCATTCACACATGAGATTGCCGTGCAGAGTTGACATCTGAATAACTTTGTAAAGGTGCATACTTGAGAAGCTCTTTAGCCGCAAACTTCTAAAGAGTAGATTTGAATTCCACCTCTCCTCCTCGGGGTCATAAGAGATGTTTTCAAATGTAATTGTGCTACATTAAGGTTCATTTTCCCTTCACAGATAGGATTGTGTGCGGGTGAGGAGTCTTAATGCGTGCACTTATTTTCCAAAAGAACGGGCTCACTGAGGTCAAACTACTTCCATGCCCCCCCCAATCAGCAGATTTACATATCATTGAGTATTTAAGAGGAGAACATTATTGCCGCCTTCATCCCTCAACAGAATTGAGGTTTTACTTGCTTAAGAAAGGTCCAATAGCCTCGGTGCACAAGTTGATGATACGTAGAGATCTCATTTCAGGAGCTGTATATTGGTTTTTTCTCCAATTTGTCCTCCTTTTGCAGGTGTGTTTTTAATTAACTTTGATGAATAATTGTACACATTACCCCTTACCTCCACCTCCCTATATTTCTCTCTAGAGACGAGGAAATGCCTGAAAGATAATCGGAAGAAAAATAGGCTGAGACAAAGTTTCTTATCTTTCTTTTTATGCAGAGTAACCAAAAGCTTGGCGAAGCTTTGCGGTAAATGAACTGTGGTGATTGTGCCAGGGCTCCTGAGTCCCACATACAATCTCTGCGGCCGCTCCTTCACCCCCCCCCCCCCTCATCAGTATTCACCTGCTCTCCCCTCCACTCTCTCTGTTACTCCCCTCGCTCTCTGCAGACCTGAGAACAACCTGCAAGCCTGACCGCTTCATTTAGAGCCGAGTCCCCCAAGGACCTGCTGCTGTTTAAGGCCTGAAATGGACCAACGTTACAGTCCAACTTAGTTCTTCCTTTATCTCCTTCCCTCCTAATTTCTCTTCATTAATCTAGTCTTTCTCCTCTCCCTTCACCCCCCTCCTCTCACCTTCCCCCCTATTCTCATTCACCTCTTTAACTTCCTCCTTCTCTCCCTGCAGACCATTTCAGACCTGTTTAGGTATGCATCATCAAGTGCACATTTAGAGATGCCAGAGAATTGATTGTTCCTCCTTCGCCTTCATCTCCACCTTCAACTCCTCCTTGCTGTTCTCACTCCTCTCTCTATCACTCTTCTGCAAAAGGTAATACTCCCACAATTTTTTTTCATTCATCGCTCCTGATTCCCAGGATCCCCTGGGGCGGGACAGTTAACACTGACATCTTTGACACCCTCCACAATCGACATTCCCTGAGAAATGAGGTGGCGTGTCGATGTACAGTATGTGTCAGTGCATTAGAGTGTAAAGACTTTTCAGTTCATGTGTACATACATGAGTCAGAGAGTTCATTTGGGGGATGCATTCATCTGAGTGCATGTCTGTTTGCCCGATTGTTTAGGTCCACATGCATCATGGGACATCTTGTTTCTCATTCTCAAACCTGCACAGCAAAAGTCAAGTCTATCCTATCCAAGCCTCTCCTGTGTAAATGTCTCTCTGAGTCATGACTGTCTACAATGAGTGAGAAGCTCGAGTCTCGCTGGCTGTGTTGTTGTCAGAGCCGTGTTTACATGGACGGGACGGCCGGCTCCTCCCCTTGTGTATAAAAGCTGTTTTAGTCGAGGACCAGAGACAAGAAGAAGAACATACTCACTGATTATTTGGATGTCATGTAAGCGTCTATAGATCACGTTCATTCAGTGTCAATTTACATGCAATGTGAAGCTACGAGCTAACTAAAGAGCGCTAACATTAGCATGCTAACACAACAATGCAGGACACAGGTGATTGCAGCTCGAAACAAGGACAATTTTGTCCGCCGCTTGCGCTTAATGGTGCTTAATTATGGTGCGTTCTAATCCGTTACTCCTTCGTGTGAACGCGAGTGGACAGAGGTTGGAGGTGTGTCGCTGGAGGAGAGCGGAGGCTTCAGAATAGCGGAGGTGTCACCAAACAGCAGTTTGTTTCGGTTTCATGCTGGTGCTCAAGGGCGACATCTACTGGATCAAAAAGTCGCACATTCTTCCTTTAAAGCAGCAGATAGGTATAGTAACTGTTGCCTTCAGTTGGAGCCTTTTCTAACTTTCTTCAAGGTCTTCGGTAAATACTCAATCAAATCACTGAAGGACACAGAGATGGCTTTGTGTCTTCTGCTGTTGGAAAAGGTTAAAACAAAGGTCTGAGTTGTCAGTCTGACCTAAGGTAAAAGCACTTAGAGCTTAAGAAGAAGAAGAAAATGGCGATGTCCTTTTTTATTCCGTCGCGTTCGAGCATAGAGCACTTTCTTGTAATTCTCAATTTACAGGGTGGAATAAATTTTCCATTATCTCCAACCCTCAGCCTCTGACTCATTTAATTGTGGTGTGCAGGAAGTGAAGGCACAATTAGCTCTAAGAGGCACAAATAGGACACAAATACAAACTGGGCTGGTTAGTCGAGTTTCTGCCATGTACATTATCATGCACCTCTGTGAATTGTAAATCTAGCTTTTTAGTCACTTTCAGAGTAAACAGAATAGGCCAACATGTAAAATGTAAGATAGAAGGATAGAGACACTGCCTTTTGGGAAGAAAAAGTTGAAAGTGGGCACTCCTGAAAAGAGAGCAGGACTCTAAACACTGACAAAATACAGCAGGTCGTAGTTTAACCGAGCACGCTGGCTGATAAACTTTCATACGAGTCAGAGAGTTGTGATTTACAGGCGGGCACGCTGTAACGGCTTGTCAGGTGACTAAAACCCGCCTCAGCTCCAGCTCTCCGCCTGTCGTTAGGTTGACTGAAAGTTAGGGTGAGACAGCATTTCCAGCATGGAGACCACCATCGATGGGACTCCAAAGCCCCCCTGCACTAACGGATGGGTGACGTCACTCAGGCATTGTCCGTTAATATTTACAGTCTGATGTGCATCCTTTGTTTAAGTGTACAAACCTCCTGGCTATGACTGCTGTCTGCTTCTTTTCAAGCGTTGTCTGACTGCTTAGAATCCAATCACAGTAAAGATTCCTCGTCTGTGGGGTCTTGGTTTTAATTCCAAACATCAGCTACGAGAAACAAAGTTTAAATCAACTTTGTTTTCCCTGTTTCCATGTTCATTTTGACCATAGAGAAATTGTGTGACTTTTCAGTCTTTAATATAATAGATTGAATAGTTTCCAGACAGACAGATTGGCTCAGCGTCAGCAGTAATGTGGGCGTTGTGTCGGACCGTTGTTGTGAAGAGGGAGCTGACCCTGAAGGCAAAGCTTTCGATTTACTGGTCGATCTTTGTTCCCTCACCTATGGTGAGCTATGGGTAGTGACCGAAAGAATGAGATCGAGGATACAAGTGGCCAAAATGAGTTTCCTCTGGAGGGTGTCTGAGCTCAGCCTTAAAGATAGGGTGAGGAGCTCAGACATTCAGGGGGAGCTCTGAGTAGAGCCGCTACTCCTTCACATCAAAAGAAGCCACTTGAGGTTCGGGCATCTGATTTGGATGCCTCCTGGACGCCTCCCTTTGGAGGTTTTCTGGGCACGCCCAACTGGGAGGAGACCCCAGGATAGACCCAGAGTTCACTGGGGGGATTATATATCCCATCTAGCCTGGGAACGCCTCGGAATCCCCCAGGAGGAGCTGAAAAACGTTGCTGGGGAGAGGGAAGTCTGGGTTGACTGCGCCTGCTGCCACCGCGACCAGACCTCGGATAAGCTGAAGAAAATGGATGGATGGAGAGTTTCCAGAGCTACATACAACTAAAACATAAATGTGTTGTTATTTAAGCCTTCTTTAAACTGGCACCAAGAGTTACCTAGTTACCTTTAAAATTAATTATTTAGCTGCAGGGCTGATTTAAAGTTTTGAGTCAGAATAAACTACAGGGCCGTGTGAAAGAGGGCTCGTCCTGTTTCCTGTTTGAAATTACCACTATTTTCAGAACCCACAGAGAGGGAGAAAAGAGACCTAAGAATTTAAGCTCAAAGGGAAAAAGAGAAAGACTCTGACAGAAAACAATTTCAACCAGGTGAGCAGCAGCTTTTCTTCAGGATGATGGCCATTTTTCAGAAACAAGTACAGAGTGTGTCCAGTTTAATGGCTCAGTGCGAGAAATGGAGGTGATGCAACTATAAAGAAGGTGATAGGAAATACTACACGAGGAGATCCCACATTTTCTACTGCTGCTAAAAAAAGTGTTTTCCTATCGGAGCTCCACTGACTTCCGCTGTAATAACCAGTCTGTTTTGGTCCTCCAGAACAGTACAGTGGTTTATGAATGAATTTGAAGTTTATTTCAATCTATGAACTCCAAAGCCTTCTTGAACACAAAAGAGCTATTTAAAATGAATTATTACTGCAGCATTGGGATTAATAACTGCAATGCAACATTTTCCTCCTTGAATGATCAGTGCAAAAAAGGATGCTTACAAATGATTTTCTGAAAGTGTGGCTGGATCCCTGACAGGTGTACAGAGTGTGTATAAACTGTCTCTGCTGTCTCTCAGAAGGACTACTAAACAGGACTTTTGTGTTGGTGAGAAATTCTGTGTCTTTTGGCAACGACTGGCGGAGAAGAAAGTGTGACGAACTCGCACCTTTTCTGGAAGATGGGCTGCCTTAGTGCGACTGTATGCCTCCTGCCCATTTAGCAGAACTCATCCCAAACAACACTTACTGATTAACACATACACATACACGAATCAATGTATACACACACATGTCACAGCCACAAATTCATACACTGATGGCAGAGGCTGCGATGTAAAGTGGCCAACAGTATTAACTACACATTCACAGACTGCTGGCTGTGCCATAGGGAACGATTTGAGGTTCAGTGTTGCCCAAGGACACTTCGACGTGGACTGAAGGAGCGGGGATCCAACAGCAACCTGTATGAAGAAGACCAACACCACCACTGAGCCACCAAAAAAGGAAAAGTTCATCCTTTTCAACTGTAAGTTGATAACATTTCTGGTATGAAAAGTACTAAATTAAGCACACTTTAAACTTCCGTACACTTTCTGCTCAAGGACTTATTTTATTTGTTGGCCAAATATAGGAACAGTAAGGAACTTTGCATGTTGTATTTAGCCCAAATGAGATATGAGATACCTCAGGGATCATGTCTTGGGCCTGTCATATTTTATTTACATTATTACCACATTATTTTATATGCAGCTTTGATTCCATTTTAATTTGTTATAGTTATATATTCCTTAGCTTTGACTCCACAACTCTTAGTGCCGTGCTCTTGGTGGACTAATGCTGGGTCTTTGTAGATAATATAACTACGAGTACAGTCTAGACTTATTGTTTTTGTCTTGAGATAACAATTGTTAAGAAACCCTACCCCCACTATAATTCACATTATTCATTCATTTCTTCATTTACCTCTGCTTCTCCAAGTTGTTGTGCAGGCAGCAGGATAAGAAAGTACCTACAGACATCCCTTTCCCCAGCAACATACTTCAGCTGTTCCTGAGGGAATCAGAGGAAGTCCCAGGCAAGAAATATAAATCCTCCAGCGTATTCTGGGTCTCTTGGAAGTGGGATGGAAAACCTTCAAGGGAATATGCCCCAGAGGCATTCTTCACTGCAAAAAGCTTGTTGAGTATCTTGAGATGGGATGTCTATATCCAAATTAGATCTAATTTCAAGACTCTTAACAAGCAAAGTATGCTTATTACAAGCAATTCAGGCTTGTGAGATCTTGAAATAAGATGTTTGCTGGGCTTGGCAGGTGGATATTGCTAATAGTAAGTGGAAAGCAATTTGTTTTTACTAGAAATTAGACAACACCTGCTAAGATTTGAGTTCTTGCAGTTGGATCATATGCAGTTAAAAAGCCTAAAACTGGCTTTTTTTTAAAATGAAAAGTGAAGTCAGATCTCCTTACTGTGAGGCTGAGCAAACTCACCTCGCCATGCCAACTCATGTCAGTCACTTATGTCTGCAAATCGATCCTTTGGACACCACCCAAAGTTTTGGACGGTGGTAAATCAGAAGCATTGCCTTCTGGGACACCCCTCTCTTCATCACAAGTGTTTGATTTAACCCCTGCACTACTGCACCACCCTACCTGCCAACCCACAGTCCATTTGAGCTCTTAAAAGACCCCATGATTAGGGCTCGACCGATATGGGAGTGTTGGGGCAGATACCGATATCGATATTGGGAATAAGTTTGTTGTTTTAAATGCCCTTCCTCATGTTCCTGTCGTCTACACTTCCTTGCTGCTGAGTGGAGGTCGGAGCAGGACGTGCATGAATGAGGACAGCGGTGGTTGTGGGGACGACACAGTCTGATGGTGGTGGTTTTTTTGACATTGGGTGGTTTAGAATTAAAATGAATATCACCATACAGTGTAGTCTTAACTTAAGTATTCTCTTTCTTTTGTAGAAATCATAAATATATGACTATTTTCTGTTTTGTAGAGTGACTCTGTAACACCTCTACAGGGACAACGGAAAGAAAATAGCCTCTTGGTCAAGTCTGGCACATTCTACAATCCATTTAGCAGACGCTTTTAAAGTGACGGACATCTGAGAGAAAGAACAACAAGCAAGGATCTAAAGAGGAGGAAACAACGTCGGAAGCTTTCAGTCTGTTTAGACACACAGGTGCTGACAGGAAGTGACCAGAGGCAGAGCACAACATCGAGAGCTGCTCTTCAGAGTTCTAATCAGCATCAAAACCTTCCTCAATTTCTTCATCATCATCATCATCATTAGTATCATTACTGAAAGTGTGTAGGTATTCCTGAAAGAGCTGGGTCTTTAGCTTTTTCTTAAAGGTGCAAAGGGTCTCTGCAGATCGAATGGAGTTTGGAAGTTCGTTCCACCACCGGGGGGCGACAGAGGAGAAGAGTCTAGTTAGCGTCTTGGGACCCTGTTGTGAAGGTTGGATCAGACGCCTTTCATTGACAGAGTGTAGTGGACGGGAGGGAGTGTAGACCTGGATGAGAGAGTTAAAGTAATGAGGAGCCGTTTATGTTGCTGTTTTGTAAACAAGCAGCAGAGTTTTGAATTTGATGCGAGCAGTAACTGGGAGCCAGTGTGAGGAGATGAACAGCAGAGTGACAGGTGCTTTGAGAGTTTTTGTTTTGCTTTGTAAGTCTTGAGAAGCCTTTGTAGCCTTTTTTTGACTGATACCCAAACACACCTCGATGCCAGCGTCCTTGTTATGACACAAATTCTCAAGATTGTCCTGAATTGTACAAGAATGGGCTTCTTTGATATCACAGAGGAAACTAGATAAAAAAGTTAATAGAATCTTTCCAAACCCAGGGAACCAAGAATCAAGAAAGACTAAAGGCATCGTGTTTAATGGAAGGCTGCATGATCAAATGTAAGTATGCAGATTAAACCAGGCAGCAGGCTAACAGTGTCTGAAACTTCACACCCACTTCACATTGAATTTCAATGCTTCCTTCAGACAGGTGCCGTTGAGCACTCCTACACACCAAGAACTTGATTGATTGATGAGTTTTATTGACTGATTCGGAGTCACTGCCTGATTCTGCTGGTGTTTGTGCCGACTTTATTATCTAATTATATTTTAGTTTTTTTATTTGTATGGAATGACACCTCCAGACTCGACCGGCACTGATTTGAACATGTGACGTGTCATTCTGCACAACCACCTGACTAACACATTCTCCCACTTTGTTGACTATTTCAGCTGCAATATGCCTCGTCCCTGCCTTGGGCGTCTGTGGCTCAGTTGGTAGAGTCGCTGTCTCTCAACCGGAAGGTTGAGGGTTTGATCCCCAGCTCCTGCAGCGACATGTCCAATGTGTCCTTGGGCAAGACACTCAACCCCGAATTGCTCACGCTGTTGGTGGCGTATGAATGTGTGTGAATTTAGTTACTTCTGATGGTGTCACTACACAGCAGCCTCTACCATCAGTGTGTGAATGTGTAGGTGTGAAAGACCTTTGAGTAGTCAGAAGACAAGAAAAGCGCTTTACAAGCTCAAGTCCTTTTAACCATTCCCTCTGCTCGGTCACTGCCAGCACAACCTTGCACTGAACTCTGCTCTTACTTTCAACCCTAACCCAACCCCAGCATCCACCAGTAGGTGATGACTGGGGTTTAAGATATTGTCTCATTAATGTCAGCAGGTTCTTAGTCATCCAGGTCATGGTTTATCGAAGCTTGATCCTAAGGCTACTGGACTTGGTTGAAGATCTTGAATGATCAACCAAGATCTCCAGTTGTCTTTGGACCAAGCTTCCATATTGTCTCATTACTCCTCAAATTTCTGCATGTAGAACAATCTGAGGAGTGATGAGGTCGGAGCCTATGCTAAACAAGTAAATCCAGGTGGTGGCCTGGGCCACCCTCGAAATCTGATTGGTCAACCAAGGGGCAACCCAAAATCCAAAACTATAATTGGCTTTTATCAGAGGAGTAGGAACCAACTACTTTTGTTGTGCTACAACATACTTCTTGTAGCTTTCTTTGCATTTCAATGTGATCCATTTCTTTCCATCCATTACTTTACATTCAGACTTTAAACACATCTTCTCTTGAGTCATTCAAGAATTAAAGGTAGAGTCAGTAGAAATGTTTGTTCCAGCTTGTAAACCCAACATTCAGACAGGGCCCCTCCTCCTGAACTCATCCACCACAACAAGCGCACATTCACTGCACGACGTAGTCTGTATGTTTACAGCCTGTACCTACATTGCAAGCTACCACATGCTAGCTAACCACCAGTGTTTGGCACCTGCCTGCCCAACAGAGAGCAGGCTAACTCTGCCCCCCGTGTGCGGATGAAAGCTAACCCAAGGTTCACCCAAGGTTTAAATTAATATTTTCTCTTCTTTGCCGCTCTGAGCTACGTCCACTTCCACTGTCATTGGCTGGAGGAAACACACCAGCTCCCCACCCAGAAACGTGCCAACCAACACGAAACAAAACATGAAAATCCAGTCAGAGGACAGGGTCTCTGCAGTCACCCCCACACATGTAAGGAGGCTCAGAAGGGATCAGTATTACTGTCATATCAGTCTATACATTTATTTTTTTCAGTTATACTTTTAGGCCTTTTTGCCTTATTAGATAGGACAGGAAATGTTGGGAGGAGAAAGCAGGGGATGACATGCAGCAAAAGGTTGAGGTCAGATTCAAACCCAAAGCCGCTGCAATGAGGCAGCAGCCTCGGTACATGGGGCTGGCGACATAACCGCTAGTCAACCCAGTGCCCTTCTGTTCTGCTGCTGCAATAAACATTTCAAACCATTGCACATTTTGCCTGACTGAAACATATTTTCAACCAATTTCCATTTTCCTGCAGACAAGGAAAGAGTCAGAATCCATTTTTGTCATCCAGTGAGAAGCTGTTAAATGACCTTTTGACCCCATCCAACATATAGTCCTGTTTTCTTTCTAAAAATGTAGGTTGATCATCATGTCAAGTGTGTCTTTCAGTATAGACTGTGGTAATATGATAAACACTTTAAGGCAGTTATTTTCTCCTGTTTATGCAGCATCTCATTTCCTCCTTGTCAAAACACTCCTGCAGGTCTCGAGTTCAGCAACACTCCCAAAGCTAATGAGAGATGACATATAACCCCTGTTTTAGCTTCTCTGCACTGATTGTGCTTTGAAGTCAGGATACATTTTCAGACTCCTTTAATCACCTACAAATTCTTAATATGAAATGGCACTTTGGTGTAGACTGTGTAGCTTAGATCCATAATTTCAGACTGAGGGCTCCAGATATCTTCCAGCTCAGCCAATGCTGACGAGTTAGAAAAATGAAGTCTTAAAATGTTTCTGTTCTCACTCTCTCCGATTCACTCATGATTATTATTGTGTTCAGGATGCTGATGATTCGTCTCTCTTCCTGACATTTCAGTTATTGTTCCTTTAAGTATCATGTTGAGTTTTGATTTGCTTCTGTTGCTCTGACATGATTGAAATGTTTCCTTCTTTGTCATCTTGTTGAAATTATTTTTGTATTTTTTTTTGTACCACAACTCTTAATTTCATCGTTCTTACACCAACACACCCGTTGCATGTTGCCTGTTCGCCTTAAAAGAACAATGATGCAGGCGACTTATTCTGCCCCCGATGTGTACGTCTGAACCATAGACTGTAAATAATGGACAAAGCCTGAGTGACGTCACCCATCTGTTAGTGCAGGGGGCTTTGGAGTCCCATCGATGGCAGTCTCCATGCTGGAAATGCTGTCTCAGCCTAACTTTCAATCAACCTAACGACAGGCTGAGAGCTGGAGCTGAGGCGGGTTTAACCCTCTTGACAAACAGTTACACCCCATCCACCTGTCAATCAGGTCAGCTACACACCTTATTGTGAATAACTCTTATCCTTCAACAAATCAAAACGGATGAGTCATCAAAACATTCACCCCCAGTACAGTGTGTGCTGATCGAGACATGAGCTAATCAGACCTATTTGTTTTTTTGAACCAGGCTGTAAACATGTTAATGTTGTAAAAACAGGCTTTTTTGAATGGGTGTGTATGTGACTTCCTGTGCTTCTGTGGCCAGCCTCTAGTGGACACTCGAGGAACTGCAGGATTTGCACTTCAGCGTCGGCTTCATTTTTCAGCACCAGAGGCTGCAGCTTGATCACTGTCTCAAACTAGGCATTCACAGAGCCATGATATCGTACCGTGACTTGACTGACAACAAGGTGGTACTTGAAATTGTGAAAAGGTTGAGACGGCATTTCCAGCAAGGAGACCGCCATCGATGGGACTCCAGAGCACCCCTGCAGGAACAGACGGGTGACGTCACTCAGGCTTAGTCCATTATTTACAGACAAGATTTTGTAGTCTGACCTCTGCACGAGGTAAACTTCTTTCATTGTAATAATCCAGTTTTAAAGTCCACTAGCTATGTTTATGAGCAATGTTTGAAACTTCTGATGATTTACAACAAACTATCAAAGAACAATAAACCAAAAAGTAAGAAGTGAAGAATGATTTTCTCTTGAAACTATATTTTGCCAAAGTGGAAAAGCTTCTGAAAAAAAAACTTCAAACAGCAATGGGACATTAAAATCCAACAGCAGCCCAGCACAATGCATATTAATGATAAGAACAATGCGAGCATATTGAGGCTTTGTGGGTTCACTTCAGTGCCTGCCAAACACAAGCAGAACATAACTGATGAATTATGAAGGCCGTCTCCAGAGTGGCAGCGCTGGATTCTTCTTTCCATCTGTCTCTCAGGTATTTATTCCTCATCTCTTATTTTTCTCACCACTCCATCTTCCGCCCTATCAGGCTGGAATTAATTGATCATTTGTCGGAACGAACAAAGAGACCAATTAATCCATATTGGACCAGGTTTTGTGCTCTGCAGCTGCATCACACGCCCAGGAGTCTCTGGAGAGGAGCATGGAGACCTCGCAGAAATATAATAATGGCTGAAGATAATACCAGCCGGGTCCTGAGAGGTACACGCTGTTTGTTCTGCTGTTATTAGCTTTTCAAAATAAGAAGATGTTTTTTTCTCCCTGTGCTGCAAAGAGAAGAAGAAGGTGATTATGATAGAAAGGGTGTGAAGATGCCAGGGGAAGAGGAATTTGAAGGTGTTAAAAAAGTGATGGAATAATCTTGCTTTTGGTCTTCTTCATCCTTGTCTTCCCACTCACAGCTGCAGACACGACAGGAACAGAACATGTTGTGCTAAGAAGTGATATTTCACATTTCATCTTGACTGAAGCTACAGCCGCAAAGCACTGATAACTTTACGAACACGAGGACAACTCAGGACGTATATAAAGCTTTATTAATCTTCTGAACATTAAAAGACTTCTTTGTACTGTTTTCATTATGTGCATGGAACAACATTTAACAACCAGCCAAACTGTTCAATCAATGCAGAAGAGTCAGGGATCATCTACGTTGTGATGCCTTTGTACAAAGATTTATAAATCAAGAGTGTAACTGTAGAAAAAGAGTTCATAAGAATGACAAGTTAGCTATGCCTATCCTGAAACTTCTGCATAGTGGCACAGTTCACTCCCACTCCGGTCAATGATTGTGTTTCCACAGCACGCGGCGCGCCAGCAGTGCCAGTCCGCCATGCTCTGTCCCAAATACCTCTGTCTATCTTCGAACGGAGCACGCTGTCCCCCAATTTCCACATACTCTCTGTGCGCCGCGGTCTGTCAGTAGTTCGATGGAATTCCGGAGCGTGCCACCAGCGCTACTACGCTCTGCTGCGTTTCAAACACACTGCGAGTCTATTTTCGACTGAGTACACTGCAGGTCTGTGTCAAGCTGGACAGAATATAACAACCCGTCAGGCAAGTAAACGCACAGAGCGTCCAACAATTTCAAAATAAAACACAGTATACGGACTCATGATCCTTTTTTCCATCACTTTATCAACATTACGTCAAAACAGGCACCAAACGAACAACAAATCATCCTCAGAAAGACAAAGCAACGATGTATTATCCCTTGAAACATTTACATACTCAGATAGTTAACCTGATCTTTAAAGGTTGTTGAACTGGTTTACTTCTGGTTAAAAAGCGATGACCAGCAGTCCAACAGTCAAATCTTTAGTGAGCAGCAGACGGAGGTTATCAAACATCTGCTTTATTTCGTCCCCTTTTCATCTCCAGCTCCCATTTTTCATTTTCTTCCCAACCATTCCTTTACGTTTCCTCATCGTCTCCCTTTTCTCTGTCATCATCAATCACCCATGCCCTGCAGTCTCATGTTATTCCCCCGCCATATCATCTCATCTTCTTCCATTACAGTACTTCATCCTCCTCTTCTCTATCACCACTTCCACTCCTGCCATTGCAGAAATAGCCGCTCCGCTCTCATTCCTACTTAACCATTCCTCTTACATTTCCTCCTCGTCCTCCCCGTCTCCTCATCCCTCGTCACTAACATCGACCTCTGGCTCCGTTCCTTGTCTTCATCTTCCTCATCATCACCCTCATCATCTCCCCCACAGTCCCCGTGGCACAGTATTTGTATGTGTTGGGTGTACTGTACTCTATAAAAGCCGTATGCTAATGCAGCAGAAGGCTGTCGAGCATTACGTCGAGTGGACCAATTTCCGGAGTGCTTGGCTACGTTTTATTACACCTCATAAGCCCAAGGTCAGCGGCGTAAGATGAAGAGGCAAGAGAGTCCCGTGCAGCTCTGGAATCATTTATCACCCTGCTCCGGTCTTTTTTTTCCTGCTTCCTCTCGGTCATGTTTAAGTCCATACATACGGAGCCCTGGATGGTAATTTATGTGTCACCCTTTTTACTTTGGCAGACTCTCTCCCCAGGCTCTCTTCACATCTCGCTTTATCTTTGGGTCCTTCTCAAAAGTTACTTTGACCAGTTATCATTTTTCACAAGTGTCAGCCCGACATCACACAGACACATCCAATGGTTGACTTCATGTGCCTCATTGTCTTTTATTATTACGATCTGAAGTGTTTTAGGTTTTCCTCTTTGTATTTACATGATCGCAATCAGCTGATCAAAATGCCTCAAATATAAAAGCTGCATCACTTATACACATTTTATTTGGCTCTTTAATGTAGAATAATAATTTGTAGCTTCCAAGTGCACAAAATGTAAATTGAATCAAATCATGACCCCGAGAAACAGAATCAAATTGAGTCAGCTGTGGCTCAGTGGGTGGTAGAGTCAGTCATCTCGCAACTTGAAGATTAAGGTTCGATCCCCAGCTCCTGCAGCAACATGTCTTAAGTTTCCTTGGGCAAAAAACGTAACCCCCAATTGCTCCTACTTCTTCGTTCTTCGTTGGTGGCGTATGAATGTGGATGAATGGATGAGTTAATACTGATGGACTCTTTACTCAGCAGCCTCTACCATCAGTGTGTGAATGTGTAGGTGTGACCTGCGGAGAGCTTTGAGTAGTCAGAAGACTAGAGCACCGAGACGACCCTTATTAAAGTTGTAAATGACATCCGTCTTAACACAGACTCTGGAAAAACTTCAATATTAATGCTATTAGACCTCAGTGCTGCATTTGACACTGTTGACCACTCAATACTTTTAGACAGGTTGGAAAACTGGGTGGGGCTCTCAGGCACAGTCTTAAACTGGTTCAGGTCATATCTACAAGACAGGAACTATTTTGTTTCCATTGGTGACTTCGTATCAGAACCAACCAACGTAACGTGTGGAGTCCCCCAAGGTTCGATCTTAGGGCTGACTTTATTCAACATCTACATGCTCCCACTAGGACAAATCATGCAAAATAATCAAATTGACCACCATCGCTATGCTGATGACACCCAAATCTATGTAGCACTATCACCAAACGACTATCGCCCCATAGATCTTCTGTGCCAGTGCATTGAGCAAATCAAAGACTGGATGTGTCAAAATTTCCTACAACTAAATGAGGACAAAACTGAGATCATTGTATTTGGTGCTAAAAAAGAAAGGTTTAAAGTAACCCAACACCTTCACTCTCTGTCCCTGAAAACATCAAATAAAGCCAGAAATCTGGGGGTTATTATGGATTCAGATTTACACTTGGAGAGTCACATCAAATCAGTAACAAAATCGGCCTACTATCACCTCAAAAATGTAGCACGACTTAGAGGGCTCATGTCAGCTCAAGACTTAGAAACACTTGTCCATGCCTTTATAACTAGTAGGCTAGACTATTGTAATGGTCTCCTTGCAGGTCTTCCAAAAAAAACTGTCAGGCAGCTCCAGCTTGTTCAGAACGCTGCTGCTAGAGTTCTAACAAAGACCAAAACATGTGAGCACATTACACCAATTCTTAAATCCTTACATTGGCTCCCTGTATGTCAGAGAATTAATTTCAAAATCCTACTGCTCACATATAAATCACTACATGGTTTAGTGCCAAAGTATATCACTGATATGCTTCCACTACATAAGCCTTCAAGATCACTAAGATCTTCTGACACCAATCTGTTAGTGATTCCCAGAGTAAATACAAATCATGGGAAAGCATCATTTAGTTACTATGCAACAAACAGCTGGAATAAACTTCCTGAAGACTTGCCCCAACTCTGACCACTTTTAAAACCAGACTGAAAACTTTTATGTTCACCTTCGCCTTCTGCTAAATCTGACCTACATTGCACTTTTAACTTCTGCACTGTTTTTGTCTATTGTATTGCAAATGTGTTTTTATTTTCTGTTTTTTTTAATTTTCTTTTAATTCTTCCATTTTATTTCACTTTATTGTATGACATGTTATGATGTGAAGCACTTTGAGTTGGCCTTGTGTATGAAAAGCGCTATACAAATAAACGTACCTTGCCTTGTCCTGCCTAGAAAAGAAATATACAAGCTCAAGTCCATTTACTGTACATGTAAGTGCATTTGGAGAAACAGAGGGCTGTGTTTTGGTGAGCTGTTCCGGAGTCGTGATGAAGCACTCTTGCATATACGCTGCGCTCACAACCCCCAATACCAGTTAACCAGTTTTATTTGTAAAGCTCCAGGCTTTGCCACATCGCTTCATCTAACACCCAGAGTGGTTTCTCGCCTCCCTCAGTTCAACCTCTCTGTGCATGTCCACTGAAGTCATGCTGCACACCTCATTGGTCACTCGATGTCTGGAATTTAAGTTTCCATTCAAACAAACCAACACTCCACAACGTTTGTTTTCCAAACTGTGTATCACCGTTTTGACAATGAGGGAGAAAGTATTAAAAAGTGACGCTGCTAGCTCTGTTAGCATTGCTAGGCACACCAGGGTGCTTTGAGCAGGGAGTCGGATGGTTGGAATGAATGGGGGTGAATATTGATTGACATTTGTAAACTTTCACGCCCACACAGTCCTGAGAAATGATGGAAGCTGCAAAATAATCTGTTTTTCAACGAGGTCTTCGAATAGTTATTGTTTATTTTCACTCAGATTTTTGTGGATGCTCGTTAATACGTTACATTTTGATATCACATACAGATATTTCAAGTCAGGTTTCCAGGGGCGTTGATATCTGTCTGACTCTGGAGGAAAGTCAGCAGGCCATCTTCAGAGACACTTGCTTAGAGACAAGGAATAAGTTAAAATTCTGTAAATAAACCAGGGCATAAACAATATTAAACTGCTTTCGCCTACACGGGGTCAACTTCAGAGCGTGGGGGGGGTCAAGACTCAGTGCAAAGTGAGGTCGGGAACCACTGACCTGGAGAATTACATCCGCATGTATTTACATAAACCGTACGTCAAAACAAGAAATGTGTGGACAGGTGCATGAAAATAATTCATGAATAGTTTGTACTACACAAAAATGTGAATGTGCATATCTTCAACATACAAACATACGCATGCAACCCTTTGACATATTAATAAATAATAAAATGTAAAGTGACTCCTCTGAACATTTAAAACTGTGTGACAAAATAATATACGTATGCTAAGTTAACAAAACTAAAGATCTACAAACAAGGGAAGCCATGTTCTGTTGGATTGTTTCACCTGCTCGATCCCTTCCACCTTCATTGCTGTTTTGGATGTGGCGAGCCATGTGGTTATGTAATGTAATAATGCAATGTGTCTTTTCAAGGCTTCCTTGAGCATCCAATATAAAAATGTACACGGACCGGTGAGGGGATGCACGTGTGTTGAGTTTCAGTTTATAAACAGTACAGCTGCTCATGGCAGCGCTCACGTTACAGAAACGGACCCAGTGGGGTGGGGCACGCACCATCCGACGGAGGAAAACCGTGGCACCAGTGTTGATTCTAGTCTGTTGGGGCCCAAGGCAAGATTCAATTGGGGGGCCGTCCAACCAGCGTTCATCTAATTTCTGCCAGTGTCCCGCAGCTTCCTCCTCTACCTCTTCTTTTCCTGTTTCTTTTTTGTCTCCTATATTCTACAATTCTACAATTCTACAATTCACTTAGCAGACAATTTATCCAAAGCGACGTACATCAGAGAGTAAGAACAAAACAAGCAAGGATCAAGGAAAAATAAAGGAACAATGTCAGCAAGGACGAACGATCAGCTTTGAGTCCGATTGGACACACAGGTGCTGAAAGGCATTGCCCAGAGGCAATGCACAACATGAACTGCCAGTCTGAGACTCTAATCAGTATATAAACCATCTTATACGTCGTCGTTTTCAAACAAAAACTAAAACCATCATCATTACCAACATTACATCAATACTATCGAGATCATCATCATTAAGTTAAGTTAGTAGGTATTCCTGAAAGAGCTGGGTCTTTAGCTTTTTCTTAAAGGTACAGAGGGACTCTGCAGATCGAATGGAGTTTGGAAGTTCATTCCACCACCGGGGGGCGACAGAGGAGACGAGTCTAGTCCTCGTCTTTGGACCCTGTTGTGAAGGTTGGAGCAAACGCCTTTCATTGGCAGAGCGTAGTGGACGGGAGGGAGTGTAGACCTGAAATAGAGAGTTAAAGTAAGGAGGAGCCGTTTTTGTTGCTGTTTTGTAGGCGAGCAGCAGAGTTTTAAATTGAATGCGAGCAGTGACTGGGAGCCAGTGTAAGGAGATGAACAGCGGAGTGACATGAGCTCTTTTTGGAAGGTTGAAGACCAGTCGTGCTGCTGCGTTCTGTATCATCTGCAGAGGTTTGGTTGTGCATGTAGGAAGACCTGCCAGTAGAGAGTTGCAGTAGTCTATGCTTGATATCACAAGAGCCTGTACCACAAGTTGTGTAGCATGTTCTGACAGGTAAGGTCTGATCTTCCTGATGTTGTACAGGGCAAAACGACATGATCGGGCAATCGAGGCCACTTGAACCTTGAAGGTTAGCTGGTCATCAATCATGACACCCAGGTTCCGGGCAGACTTTGTGGGCATGAGTTTGGTTGTTCCAAGTTGGATATTGATCTGTGGCTGCATAGAGGGACTGGCTGGGATGACAAGAAGCTCAGTCTTTGAAAGGTTGAGTTGAAGGTGCCGTTCATTCATCCATTTAGAGATATCGGTGAGGCATGACGAGACTCTAGCTGAGACTGTGACATCGCCTGGTGGAAATGACAAGAAGAGCTGGGTATCATCAGCATAGCAGTGGTATGAAAAGCCATGAGAGCGGATTATCGAACCAAGTGAGCTTGTGTATATGAAGAAGAGGAGGGGACCAAGCACTGACCCTTGAGGTACCCCTGTGGATAAGCTGTGCGCTTTGGACACTTCTCCCTTCCACAACACTCTAAAGGATCGCCCAGAGAGGTAGGACTCGAACCAGCAAAGGGCGGATCCTGAGTTGCCAAGCTCAGAGAGCGTGGAAAGGAGGATTTGATGGTTGACTGTGTCAAAGGCAGCAGACAGATCTAGGAGTAGTAGAACTGTTGACTGACCTGCCGCCCTGGCCGCCTTTAGCGATTCTGTTACTGACTATATATGAACGATTGTCCTTAATTTTTTTTTTGTTGACTTTCATTGACAAACTTTGTTTGTCAATAGCAATAATGAATGCAAAGCTTAGCAGGGCAACAAAATTGAGTGCTGTCAGATGGGGCCCCCTCAGGGAGGATTCCTACTGTCATTGCAAAATATGCACATTTTGGGCCGCTGCTCTGGTTTAAAGTTTGTGAGCCCTCAGGGGCCCCTACTGGTCTGGGGCTCCAAGCAGTTGCCTGCCTTGCCTGTTTGACAAGCAGCGCCTCTGCGTGGAGCTGACGGAACGCAGTGTGCATTGACTATGTGGAAATTAGCAAACAGTCTCCAATCTCTAGCGCCTGGTTGCTGTTTGTAAAAGACTATCTTTCAACAATAATTCAAAAGGTCTCCTTCACACAGGCAGAATCCAAAGAAAGTTCTGGAGCACACAAATTACTTAAGGCAAATGTATTAAGGTCTAAAGGACTGACATTTCATCGCACTGCGTTAACCTGTCTCTGAGGAAGACGCAGTGCATCTTTGGATTTCTTTGGATTCTGCCTGTGTGAAGGAGATGTCTTACCTCTTTCTCTGAGAGCACCGACCTCAATCTGTGGAGAGGCTGAAGCCGAGAGTCTCCTTCTTTGCTAATATCAAGGACCTAACATTTGTCTGTAGTCATTATTTTGTGACCAAGAAGTCAGAAGAACCGATTTAAGCCGTATAGCCATTTGAAAAGGATCATATTGTAAGTCTAAGTTAGTTGGTTCGGTTGTATTTCCCGCTTTTCTTTACCTAATAAGGTTTCTGTCCCTGTTCACACTTTAACTTCAGCATCTCCCTTTCCTCTTTCTTTGTCTCTTTACTTCTATGTAGGCCACACAAACATCTCTCATCTTTTATTTTGCTCGATTTGTTTCTTTCCCCTCATTAATTCATCCCTATTCTTCTCTCTTTCTCATTCCCTTTGCATCTCTCTGTCTCTGCAGGGGGTAGATACAGTGTGATGCAGCTCGTCTGCCGCCACATAACAAGATGAAGCAACATGCAGAGTGGTTTTACACCACGGCGAGGGGAGCGTGTGTGTGTGTCAGAGTGTAGGAGGTTTGTTTGTTGGTCAAATCAGAGGGTTTGTGAGTCCTCAGAAGTGGGGACAGGCGAGAAGATTGTCTCTTCACATGTGCATACATTCTGGATAATAAGGGATTATGCACGACTGTATGCTAAGCATGTCCTTTGTGTGTGTACTGCATGTGTGTGTGTGAGTAGGAAAAATCCTTTTTTTGTGGCTGCTCTGGTGCAAGGTGTCTGTGTGTTTGAGCGTGTCATTTTATTGGTCTACCACTTTTGAAATGTGACACTGAAAGAAAGCTTGACACTGAATGTGCAACACCAAGAGGGTGAGAGAAGGAGAAAGAAAGACATTAGAAAGAGAGAGAGAGAGAGAGAGAGTGGGTGAGAGAGGAGGAGAGAGGGAGTGCTGACACGTTGGTTGGCCAGGTGCCATTTCTTCCTTCTTTTTTTTCATGGGGTCTCTTGGAAGCTCATCTGCTAAATGGGCGCTTCGATTCCACAGCTCCAGCCGTCTCATTGTTATTATTATTATTGTCACGGCTAAAGCTCAGACATAATAGCTTGTGGCCTCTGCTGCTGAATGACTTAACACAGGTGAGAACATTTTCTGATATGACCCCCCAACCTGTCCCCCCTTTTAATTTTGTCCTCCTCTAAAGGCCCTGACACGTCAAGCAGACGGTTAAAGAACTAGTGGCAGCCAAGGCCGACTGTGGCGTCACCTCACGACCCCTTTTGTCTGGGCCAAAAGTTGCTCTTGAACACACCGCAAAGACTACAGCCGACGGCCAACCACCACGTACGCTCTGTGCATGCGTGAGAGGAAATAACTCCTCCATGCCAGCAGGCGGCGGTAGTCTGTAATGGTCATTCCAAAAAGGGGAAACCAGAAGAGAACTAGGACGGAGAAGAATGCAGATATATAAACCGTTGTTATGATACGAGACAACCATTTTCACACGGCTGTCACTCACTACTCGTAATATAGGTACTTCTAATGGAGAACAACGTCTGATAAAAAGTTGAAGTTGTTTACTTGCTTTTGTCACTTCCGTTTTTTCTGTTTGTGCACTGATTCAGCCAATCAGAGTGATTCCTCTCACCAACCGTGCTGAACGACGCCGATTCCACATGTCGAATCTGCCGTAAAAAGGCAGACGGGTAGCGACAGAGCTGGACACACCGCAAAAAACCAGGGCGACGATTGCTAGTTGGACCAACGATCTCCTTGGTGTGTCCGTGTAAAAGAACTTTGAGTAGTCAGAAGACTAGAAAAGAAATATACAAGCTCAAGTCATTTACCATGAATTTAGTTATTTAGCAGTTAAGGCTGAAAGCTAAATGACTCTTTTAAACACATCGTCTTGAAGCATGAAGGTATGAACAACACAGATGTTTTTAAAATGTGCTCAAATGAGAGGCTCAGGTATAATAGCTTTCACAAAATGCTGCTGCGCTGTGTCAAACTTACAGGAGGATATATATGCATACTCACGCACAACACACAAACCATGCTCTGCCACATGATTCCAAACTTAGATCTTTGTCAAGAGATATTTTTTTTATTCATCACATGATAATTAAGCTGATAAAAAGCTGGATTAAATCATTTTATTGCACAGAGAGTGTTTGCCTTTATTAGACAGGACAGCTGAAGAGAGACAGGAAGTGAAGGGAGGAGAGAGAGTGGGGGACGACATGCGGCAAAGGCCGGCTGCAGCGAGGAGTATGGCCTCTACACATGGGGCGCAACATAACCACTCGTCTATCCGGTGCTTTTAGGAAGATACACAAATATCACATTTGATATTAAATATCCGAAAACAAAAGAAAAACAACTTTATCTCCTCCTGGTCCACAAACATTGAATCTGTACATCAGATTCAGTATCTTTTTAAGCTATGGGATAAAAACAGGTTTGGGTCACTAAAGGATTTTCCTCCCCGTTCATTTCTACAGAGAGGGAATATTTGCTGCCAGTTGGATTCTTACCATACCTCCATGTTTTTTTATTCTAATTTATTAAAGGAAGAATGTGCAACTTTTTGATCCAGTAGATGTCGCCCTTGAGCACCAGCATGAAACGTTCTTTTTGGCGACACCTCTTCTATTCTGAAGCCTCCGCTCTCCTCCAGCGACACACCTCTAACCTCCCTCCCCTCACGTTCACTCAAAGGAGTTATGAATTAGAACGCACCATAATTAAGCACCATTAAGCACAAGCGGCGGACAAAAATTGTCCTTAGCTCAAGCTGCAAATGCCTGTGGCCTGCATTGTTGTGTTAGCATGCTAATGTTAGCGCTCTTTAGTTAGCTCGTAGCTTCACATCCAAATAATCAGTGAGTATGTTATTCTTCTTCTTTTCTCTAGTCCTTGACAAAAACAGCTTTTATACACAAGGCCGTCCCATTCATGTTAACATGATGTAAACACGGCTCCGACAACAGTACAGCTGGTGAGCTTCTCACTCTTTGTAGACAGTCATGACTCAGAGAGACATTTACACAGGATACTGTATACCTGATGTCTGCTGTATTTATGTGTAAAATGTCGCACATTCTGCCTTTAAGCATGTGGGTGCATTTCATCTTGCAAAATCTGCTGGGTCCAAATCATCAGTCTTCTGTGTCTCAGTTGGTTAAACCTTTGTTCTATCCTCTCTGTATGGACTTTTCCTTTGTACCTGCATCATCTTTTGTCATTTCTTCTACTTTGTCATCATCAACGTAAATGACCAGGTTGAATGTTTTTTTTCTCACCTTAATGTCTCCATACTCTTCCTTCCACACGGTTGGGTTTGTCTGGCATAAATTTCATGATAATTTTCAGTGTCATTGAAAGACAACTTAGCAAGCACAAAGAACACGATCTGCACTGAGATCTGTCGACTACTTCCCGTCCTTTCAGATTTATCCATTCATCAAAACATTTGGTGGAAAATAAAGCCACTAAGTGCATATTCAGACTGAAAACAACTCTGTGTTAGAAATCATTCAAAGGGCTGAAGGTTTCACAACTCTGTGAGACATCCCTGCAACAAATACTCAATCAAAATGTTTCTCAGATGAACTGTAACACTGTCATTTAATTTAAAAGTTAATCATAGGGAACTGGAATTTCATTGGCAGAGTCCTTCTTTTTCTGCAGATCTGAAAACAAGCTCAAGGTCAGATGCACTGTGAGATGAATCAACTTCTGTACAATCAGGTACATGTTGTCACTACTTGGTTTGGTTGTGAGCGTGAAGGACGAGGCTTAATGGTGACTGTCTCTGGGTTTATATCACTACAACATGCACCAGGATGTTTCCACCATATCAACAAACCAGTAGGAAACATGACACTTGCAACTGAGATCAACAGGAAGAAGTTTAAAGCAGCAAAACTCTGCTTAACATGAACGTCATCATCACATCGCCCACTTACTCCTAATGAATGTTTAAAACTAACATGCCGCAGTCACTCATCTGCTCATCCCGACTTTTTGCAGATCGTTTACGAGTAAGGCAGGCAGGAGAAAATTAGCATGAAGTCGAGTCAACAAATTCAGACATTGTAACGGCTAAATTCTACCAGTTGTTCGATCCTGTTTTCACTTTAGTCAATGAGTGTGCTTCCACTGCGCTGCATCTCAGCTCCATCAGTCCAGAGCCCTCTGCAGCAGATACGCAAGGCTTCTATCTTTGCTGGATGCCTGAGCACAGCGCACCAATTTACCACAGAAAATATCAAGCTAGACAGGAAGTCAGACACCAAACCAACATTAACACATCTGCTTTATCTTCAGAATAAAACACGTTCTGACGCTTGATCGTATTTCACTGTACTGCATCAACAAAATGTCATACTGCTTACTTTCTCATGGGAGAAGAACAAAAATCTTTAAAAAAAAGAGACAAATTCAAGCCAGTCCACTTTTCTTTAACTCCTTCAGGTGGGAACAATGACCGTATTTGTGTTTGTTGTTGTGTTTATACCAGTTTTATACCACATACGTCATCGTATTATCTCACGCTTTTGCGCGTGATTCTGTAATTACCGCTGGAACTCCTCCCATTTGTCTGGCGGTGCTGCTCCGTGCTGCACTCTGAAAACGATGCCTGTGAGTGTCGACGTACGAGTGACCATGGAGCTGTACTTGAGTGGAGCTGACATACAAAGCACAGGCATCTGGTGGAAGTTAGGGGTGACACACGTGCAGCAATGCAGACAATGTTGGGAAAGGGGCGATGAGGTCTGGTCAGACAAGCCAAGCACCCATGAGAGGGATTCTGCAGAGAGAGAGAGAGAGTCAGCTGCCTGCTGAGACTGGAGAGCCTTGTTGTTTGAAACCACAGGGGGCATATTTTCATACTCTGCACACACTTGTACACATACACACATCACCTTTTCACAAACCCACACATATCCACTTCAAACGCTTACAGCCTTACAAATGTACCTCACATATCTACACTCCTCCTCTCCTGTGCTGCCACCCCTGGCGATGCCCAGTCTTGTTATCTCTGCATGTACCTCACCCTGTCTCCCTCTCCCCCTTCTCCTGAACCCCTCCGAGACTCGAGCTCTCGTTTGATGGCACAGCTTGGGACCAACCACACCAGAGCACCGGGGCTCTTACCGATGGAGCCGGCCTATCTAGGCCACAGTAAGCTCACACACTCATCAAGTTCTTTCTAATTAGAATTCACTGATACTGTAGATTTCTCAGGCGAGGGGAGAGAGCAGCTCGAAGGGAAGCCTACTTTAGATAGAACGAGAAGAATGTCTAATTAAGGTCTCATTCTCATTCTTCTCCAGGTCTGATTGCATTGCATTGCATCCTCCACCCTCCCCTCGTTCCATCCAATTATAAAACCCATGCTGGCCTTTCTTTGGTCCACGTGGGCTGGGGGAGGGGGGCTCTTACCAGCACTGAGGAGTGAGGAGACTGGCAATAACATCAGTGAAAGGTCTGCAGGGCCGAATGTGTGGGCAGGTGAGGAGCATTTATTTTTCTGAGTGTGTGAGAGAATAAGGGTGAAAGAAATGACGAGGATTGAATGTTTTTTATTCTAAGAAGGGTTGCATGTAATTTATAATGAGTTAATATATGCAGAAATAACAATGTGCATAATCAGCTATTGACACTATAGCAACCAATTTTGAACAACTTGCATCCACAGCGAGGCTAATGGCCACAGGCATGAGAAGTGCTCAGGATGCTGCAGCACCCTCTGAAATAAGTCAAATAAAATTGTCAGCTTATAGAAACCATAAACTGTTTGAAACATGGTCGTCTCAATGACATCAGCCAATGATGTCAGAAGACATGTTTTGAAGCCAAACAGCCATATTGGAAACGCTGACTTGTCTAAATGTTCAATCTATCAAGTAACAGGGGAAAGAGGACGGCCTTGTATCTGTCAGTCATATTTAGACACGCCCCTTTGTATGCACATGTATGCATAACTCTTAGATGACAGGTGCGTGTGAGTAAATCATAGACTGAAAATACTAATGGACGAAGCCTGAGTGACGTCAGCCATCTGTTCCTGCAGGGGGCTCCGGAGGCTCATCGGCAGCAGCCGCCATGCTGGAAATGCTGTCTCAGCCAACCTAACGACAGGCTGAGAGCTGGAGCTGAGGCGGGTTTTAAGCCTCTTAACAAACTGGACACTCAACGAACTGCAGGATTTTGCAGATGGTAAATGGTAAATGGACTTGAGCTTGTATATTTCTCATTACTCAAAGTTCTTTTAGACCGCAGGTCACACCTACACATTCACACACTGATGGTAGAGGCTGCTGTGTAGTGAGACCATCGGAAGTAATTAATCCATCCATACACATTCACACGCAGCCGGCGAAGCAGCGGAAGCAACTTGGAGTCAAGTGTCTTGCCTAAGGACATATCAGACGTGATCGAACCCCCGACCCTCTGGTCAAGATGACCGACTGTTAGTATGAATTTTCATGAATTTATTCATCTTGATAATTTTGTGGCTATATCATTTCAAATCTGTTTAGCATTAGGGTCATTCTTCTTTTAGGTCTGTGTAGATGTAGCTGTATGTGTAAGACTCTCATAGCAGCAGATCTATATTTGGATTGAAGCCGAGCTCATGTTGTGAGCTGAAAATATAATTTGCTTAAGCTGCGGAAGAAATGTATACAGTATGTCTGACACTGACAAGTGAAGGTAATGTCTTCTTTTAGCCTATTAAAAGTGTCGGCTGTACTTTCAGAATATAAGAAAGAATTGAACATGAAAGGTTTGTCACCCATTTGTGTTCTGTTGCTGCTGTCTGACCTCGGACGAATAAATCCCAAGATAATCCACAGTCTGTCTCACGTTTTCATCATTGAACAATCACAGAAGAAACACCCCCGACCTAACACAGCCTCTGAGACCACTGAGCCACAAATTACATTCTTTAACGTCCCCATGAAATACTAAATACTACATAGTTTAAGATCTTCAGAGAAACAAAGACAAATGCAGACAACACTAAATACAGATGGGTAATAAAAATGACTAATGATAATGAAGACTGGGAAGAAGCATGTAGAAGTGTCAGGATTCGGTCTGGTTTAGTTTTGTATTTCAGAGTTTAGATTTCTTTTTCTTGTTTCAGTTCTCATTCTTGTGGTTGTGTTTCTTGTTTCCCTCGTGTGTTTTTATTTTAATGTTTCCTAGTTTAGTCTTTAGTGTTTTTATTTTGTCATTGTGTATTGTTATTGTTATATTCTTGAGTTCTCTGTGTGTCTTTAGTGTTTCCTGATTTTCTGATGTAGTTTTTACCCCCAGTGTATCATTTCTATCGTGTTTCTTCCTGCCTCTGTGTGTTTCCCTCCAGCTTAGATTGCCCTCATTGTCCTCACCTGTGTTTGATTACCCCACGTCTATTTGGTCTCAGTGTTCCTTCCCTCTTGTTGTCAGTTCATTGTCGGTCGTCTACCTTCCTGTGCTCCAGTGTTTGACTCCTATAGTTTCTTTAGTGGATTTGTGTTGAACATTTTGGATTTGAAGAAAGTAAGTTTTTGTTTTGCCTTATGATCTTTTTTTAAATAAATACTGTTTTGGTTTTCTGCAATTGGGTTCCAATTTCTTATTTTTCCTTTGCTATGACAAAAAGTATCTGCAAGAGAACACAATCAAAATATTGGAAAGAGTTTGCCTCCAAAATTGACACAAGGGTTTTCACATCACCAAAAATCTCATCCAAATACGATTCATCAGGAGGCGCTGAATGTTGGAGGGAGTGTGGGGAGCAGGGAGTGAATCATCTACATATATTTTAGGGAAAGTTAGGTGAATCGTTAAAACTTTATCTTTTCGGATAGTTTTGGTTGGTATTGTGGTTTCTCAGACCTCATTGTGTGATCGTTCTGAAATATTTTATCTTGTTTTTGGTGCACTTATTGTTTTTCCCCGTTGTTGGTTGGCGTGGCTTCCTGGTGCTGGAGCTCCAGGTACACCTGCAACTCATTTTACCCTCATCAGTGGCTGCTTCAAAACCCTGGTTGAACTCTCCCATGCTGCCAGATTGTTTCTGCTCTTCATGTGGTATACTCGGCTCAGCTCTCGTGATTTTCTGCATCGTGTGACCTTTTTGTTTGTCTTTTGTGATTTTTCCTTGACTAATACGCTTTTGTAGTTTCTTCTCCTTCCAGTGCCTTCAACCTCCGAGCTCCAGCGCCTCAGCCACACCACCGGCCTCTCCTCAGCTGCCTTCCCCGACCAGCCCACAGTATCTTCAAGTCTTTGGTGCTTGTCATCAGTATTTCCTGTAATAAATCCTCTACCCCTTTACTCCTCATACGTTTGAAATAATAATCCCTTCCTCACATACGAGAGTTACTGTGTATGTATGTGTGAGCATGTAAAAAGTCCAGTTAGTAATGTTAGCACCAGCAATAGTTCAGTTACGTCCCACTCTTGTCATGTAAACAAAAAGCGTCGCACAATGACGTCAAACGGAGGAGAACCCGGCGCACAGCGTGAAGTTACAAGAACAAAACAAATTTTTCCCCGTCTACATATAAACACCTTAAACAGAGTTTGTGAACCTCTTCACCCTGGAAGGAGTTTTACCAAAGGTGCGTTTTCAGTGACCTAAAAGTTTAGCGGTTTTCACATATGCACTCCGGATAATATCTAGATAATTACGGGAGGACTGCGCCGGAGATTCTCCTGACCTGGCTGTTCACATTTGCTCCTCACAGCTGGAGACTATCCCTATCAGACGGGAGGGGGGTCTCCTGAGGTAAGACGTGATGTAAAAAAACAACGCAGATGTAGCGGACTAAGCTACACGACGCTATAATGACAATATTTCCCTTTATATCAATGCTATGTGTAGTCCAACGGAATGACAACATCAACAAAAGAGCGGAGAACAACATACTGAAGAACAGAAAACTTAATGCAGCAGTTTAATTACGTGCACGGAGATCGTAGCGGTCGTGTGCAGACACTCTATGCACCGTGCAGCGATCACAGTATATAAATGTCACTCCGCTCCTATTGGCTCGAGCTGAATTCTCCGGAGAATATCCTGCAGCATTCTCACATCAGCTCACTTGAACTTGCTGTGGAAAAAATACTAGGGGTCTGGCAGGAGAAACTCCGGATAAAGTCCAAACGAAAAATGTGGCTGTTTGTGTTCACACATACAGCTCCTCCGGGAAATAACCTGAGTTTTTGTGTACCAAAGGTCAAAACGCACAGAAAAACCTCCTGTTTTCAAAAATGCCTGTCTATGTGTGGACTAGGCCTGAGACAACTGATTAAGAATTTGTAACACTTTGGTTTGTTATTTTGGCCTGGGCCTTTCATTAGGGCATGTCACAAGCTTTCAATTTGGCAAAAGAAGTTTCATAAAGGCTGTAAAGATTGTCTACTTCAATGTATCGGGCAGCTGTATGTCAGGAGGATGCTTTAAAGGTCCCATATTCAGCTTTTTCTGGTTTTATATGCTCTTTAGTGTGTTCTCCAGGTGTCTTGTGCATGTTTAGGCACATCTTTGTGCAATAATTCAAAGTCTGCAGAAATGCGGCTTCTCCTACCTCCTCCTGTTAGCAGTAGCAGTAGCTGCATGTCACGCTCGGTTCTAGCCCCCCTTGTTGAAAATTGGCAGTGTGATATCACACTGCGATGATGTCACTGATCCAAGTCCATTGGCTCGTTGTAGCAAGTACAAGCTCATGCTGCACATTAAGCTACATTCCCAATATGGTAAAAGGGGCGTGACATTTCCGAGAATTGTCCGAACGACTGACCAATTACAACAGAGCAGATCAGCCAACCAATCAGGTCAGACTTGGCACACGTGGGGACCCTGCTCGGGGGGATTCAGAGCGTAACAAACACAGGCAGATGAGATGGGCTGCATCGATCGTCAGTACATGAAAACAGACACTTTTTTCGAACATTAGCGATTGTGAACGTACTTTAGTAGGCACATACATTAGATATATGAACCCCAAAAAGGGCATAATATGGGATCTTTAATGGCATGGGGGAAGAGGGGGATCTAAAGGAAAGCAACACAGCATGTATTAGCACTTTCATATATTTAGGCACTGAAACAGCCTCTCTGTTTTCCACTAATTTCATATCTAAATCAACAAAACAGCCAATTAATCAAACTGCAGGTGGACAAAATGAGTTCCCTGTCATTTCACTGCAGTCGATGAAAGTGGCGGACACTTTTATTGGCTCAAGAGCAATCTCATTGTTAGTGTCACATAATTGCAATCGAATCGCTCCACCCACAAATGAACACCCAGACTGTTGTCAATTCACTGGGCAGACGTGAGCGCTGTGACAATGAGTCCAGCCTGAGCCGGGCAGCTCCCCGTCAATAATCAGGCCGATGTCACCGAGGCTCGTGTCACTCACACTTTACTTAATGGGAAATTAAATAATATAATTTCCATGGTTATTGAGCGTAATGTGTTTTAACCTAAATCAATTTGAATCAAATTCATTCATTTTAATACTCAGTGGATTAATTCATTATTTTAAAGGATGTTATTGGGTTCAGAGAAAACATTCAAAATCAAATCCTCCTATGAAAGCAAGGCTCTCTGCAAATACTTCAGAGTTCAAGTAGAAACACTCTGACCCCCAACCCCCACATACTCCATGGTGTCATGATCTGTGCTGTCAGCGCCGCACACTATACCATAGATCGAGGCCACTCTAGTCAATCATTGTGTTTCCACAGCGAACGCCGCGGTCCGTCTCCGGAGCGTGCCACCAGCGCCATTACGCTCTGCTCCGTTTCAAATACGCTGTGAGTGTATTTTTGAAGGGGTACGCTGCAGGCATGTGTGAAGCTGGACAGAATATGACAACCCGGACAGGAAGTCAGACAAGGAAACACACAGAGCGTCCGCTCAATTTCCAAATGAAACACAATATACGGACTCACGGTCGTATTTTTCATCACTTTATCAACATTATGTCAAAACAGGCACCAAACGAACAAATCATCCTCAGAAAGACAAAGCAACATGTTGTTTGCACGTTTTTCTCTTTATTCCTGCGTGATCTTGTAGTTCTCCTGTGATGTGTGTACAGCTGCTCATGGCTGTGCTCACGTTCTAGAAATGGATCCAGTGGGGCAGGGCGCGCGCCGTCCGACGGAGCAAAACCGTGGTGCTGACGGACCGCGGCGCACACAGAGATTGTGGGGGATGCGGGGTGAGCTCAGTGTCTTCTTGTTAAGTCTGACTCAAACAAGTGAGCTTGCTATAAGCTAATTAGCTGCACCTGTTGCGATGTGTGACAAACTCCTCAAACTTCTTCCCCTAATGAGTCCCAGGTTGTGTCCGAAATTACACACTCATTCCCTACTCACTATATAGGGTGGACTTTAAAGTGCACTCATTCAGCATGAAAACAAAACACGTGCACGGGCTCGGCTTGGTTCGGGCTAACTCTGGGGACCCTGTGAAATGTGTATCATATACCATGACTTTTGGTTTACCGTTAAGGTTATCGTTTTGATCACACCTCACATGGATGGATTATGATAAGATCTATTTGTTTGCATGACACTACTGTCAGTTTGAATAGGTCCATTAATTTGGTTTTGATCTATCTTAAGAGAATGCTGTCAGTCTTACCTGTCTGTGCCCTGAAGATGATTGCTTTCACTTTTTCCAAAATGCTTCAACCCATAAGGATAAACATGTAACTTCTAAAGCCAAAATGCAGCTGCCAACAGGAACAACAGAAATCAGCACAGGTCTCTCCACTTTTCACAAACATCCACTGGCTATCTACTTTTAGAATTGAGTTTCAGATCTTCTTCTCCTGCTGCAACACGCTCTAAACGCCCTGACTCCACAGAATATATGAGCCACGCTCTCAATTTACAAACGCAGCAGATCTCTCAGGTCTCACTCCCACTCTCCATCTCTCTCTCATCCCCGGAGCTCCCTCAGAATCTGGTGAGATTGTATTTAGTGTGTTTGCACCTACAGCATGGCACGGCAGACCTGCTGATGTAGACGTATGCCTTCACTATGGGCATTTAAAAACAGCCTTGTGACCTTTTTTTTTTACTCCTTGTAGAGTCTCATCATTTTTACTTTATTCATCATTACTGCTTCTGTGTTTCTACTTCTGTAATCTCCTCTGCTTATAATACTGTTCTTCTTTTCTTTTACATTTCATCCTTATTCTCTTGTATGCTTTCTTATCGTAGTTAAAATCTTTCATAATCCTCTAAAGACTTGAATTAAATCAGTGCCTCATCAAGACGTTTTCCTTGAACATGAATAAAGAACGAGTGTAAACCTTGAGATGCACTCAACATAGAAATTACACTTTTGGGTCTTCATCGGTCAGGCTGCTGCTTCTATCTTAACAATCCTACTTTGCACATTATCAATTACTTCTGAGCCAAAAACTGTTCGTAACAGAGAACAAACCAAATGACGTATTTTTGTAGGCCAACCCGGAAGTAGCATCGCCATGGGGTCTATTTGTCTTGCCTTTGGCATAATATGTTTGGACCTTTATTTTGAAAAGTCTTTTATTTTGACATTTGTGCTTAGAGACATATGTCACTTCCTGTTAGATAGTTTTGAGGAAGCCTGCTGAATGTGACGACATGCAATCCATACTGCAGACACCACAGAAGCAATGTCGTGAGTAAATTGATAAATATTTTATATATCTGCATTCATAAGCAAAGGTTAAAATCATAATTTACATTGAAAGGTATTTCATTTGGTGTGATTAAAAAACGATTTATTTACATGTATTTACACTGCAAAAAGCAACATGTGGTCATCAAAAAGGTTAAAATATTGTTTTTTGTGTGTTACAGTTTTCACTCTGTCTTTATATGAAGATGTTAAGAGCCACAGTAAACAGCAAGTAAAGCTAACTACGACTCAAGTCATCTTTTTGCAAGGAAGAGTTTAGCTGGTTGGTTAGCTGCAGCTCCTACGCTGTAGTGAAGACAACACACTATTGATAATTTGCCTATGGGATTTTTGCATTGGATTTTGGATGATTGCAGAAAATAAGCTCTGTGGCAAACACACGTTTCTGATGCGTAGGCATTTTGTTCAGCAGGATAATCTTTACAAATGAACACCACTTTTATGAAGTTTGAAGCGTTAATGCAGCCGAGAGAAGTAAAAAGCTAACGTTATGCTACAAGCGAACTACACCACGGTCGGTTGATTTTGACGTCACTACCGTTATGTTCAGACGATCTACGTTTTGACAAGCTAGCGAAACCGTAGCTTAATAAGTTGTTTATTAACCTAATATTTGTAAGAGCACTGAAAAACAAGACTACATGCTGTAAGGCGGACTAGTGAGAGAGTTCCCGGCGTGATGACGTTTAATGTCCCCGACAACCACTGTAGTCTCATTTAGCCACTTGTTAGCAACCGCCGTTTTTAGTACGCGTAAAAACTTTAAAATTCACAAGTTGGGGTCTTATCTAACGTAGTTTATCTCGTCTAACAAAACGCCAACATCTCTGAAGCTTGTGTTAACCACAGACCTTATTTCAGGCGTCTAACCACAAACCAATTCAAAATCCCCATTGACTTTTAGAGTTAGGAACCCATGGCGCTAAAATGCTAACTCACTTCTGGGTTTTAGGACTCATTCCTGTGGCGCCCTATAATAGGTATAACTTCCCGGCAGTAGCTCAGTCTGCAGGGACTTGGGACAGGATCCTGTTTGTGCATGTGTGTGTGTTTCAGCCTATGTGTGTGTGGCATGTTCAACAACAGAGTGGAAAATTGAGAATGGAATTTCCCCTCGTGGGATTAATAAAGAACATCGTCTTATTCTTCATTAATAAATATTCATTTAATTCAATATTCAAGTTAATTCAACCAGAATTACTTCAATCACAGCCTAATTTTAAAGTCAAGCCAACAAGTATGGCAGAATCTCACTCAGATGTATTGAATGTTAATGTTTTTAAGTTGTTTTATCGACCTTTAAGGTCACATATTCTGCAAAATCCACTTCACCATGTTGTTCTAACTCTAATATGTGTCTCTAGTCTGTCTACAAACCCCCCAATTATGAGAAAAGTCCATCCTCTCCATCTTTTGCCTGCTCCACTTTTCAGAAAATGTGTGCTCAAACAGGCCGTTTGGAGATTTTCCCTTGATGACATCACAAAGGGCAGTAACCCCTCCCCCAGGTGGGTGACACTCCCACAGCTAGGTGTTTGTTCTGCCCTCTGAGTCTGCCTTCTCACCGTAAACAATAGGACATGGAGCGAGAAAGCCCGAGCCGACCCAAGCCCTTCCTGAGGCAAATACAGGATCAGAGTGGATTTAGAACAAGACACTTCACACACATGTTTTGAGGAGCTCTGAGACTTATTTACACTGAAGAGGAGGAGGATATGTGACCTTTAAACTGGAAGCTTGACTTTAAAAACGTTCTCCATGTAAAGAGTGAAAAGAGAGTGTTCAGGTGACCATGTGTAAAATATCAGGTTTCTGTAGAAATAAAGAGGACTGCAGAATCCGATGTTGCTGAGGAAATAACACAGTGATTATTCATCTCCAGTATTCAGGGTGTAAAACAAAGTATAGTTGTTTAAAGTTTTAATGGGTCATTAGTGTAACAGAGGTTTGCTTTTATAAATTGTCCAGGGTTAGTGTTGGTGGTGGGGCCCAATGTGAGACCTTGTCAATGGGGCCCAGAGGTCTTTGTGGCGCCCCTGGGAAGAGGATGTGTGCTATTGACTGGATGTGACCAGTCGATGAGAACAGCTGGTGACTACAGGAAAACACGATCAAATGATGCTTTGTTTGAATGGTGTCATGTTTCATAGGGCTACAAATGGTAATCCATCCAAATATCTTCACATTTTTTTAAAACTATAGATTTCCTTTGATACATGCTCATGTTCGGGCGGCTGTGGCTCAGTGGTAGAGTCTGTCGTCTCTCAACCGGAAGGTCGAGGGTTCAATCCCCGCCTTCTGCATCCACATGTTGATGTGTCCTTGGGCAAGATTTTTAACCCCAAGTAGCTCACCCTGCTTTGTCAGCAGAGTGTGAATGTGTATGAATGTGATTAGTTATGAAAATCTACGCACTATGCACTGAATGATGACGGTGGTTTTGTTTGATAATGACGATTTGAGGATGGTTTTGCTGCTGATTAGAAGTCTTACAAACAGCTGTCGATGTCGTTCTTTGCCTCTAGTCCACTTCCTATCAGCGCCTGTGTGTCCAATCAGACTCAGTTCATTTGCACTTCCTGACGTTGTTTCCTCCTCTCTAGATCCTCACTACGTCGCTTTGGATAAAAGCGTCTGATAAGTGAATTGTAGCTAATTCTGATGGTCACTTTACACAGCAACCTCTACCATCAGTGTGTGAATGTGTAGGTGTGACCTGCAGTGTAAAAGTGCTTTGAGTAGTCAGAAGACGAGAAGTGACCTATGCAGGCTCAAGTCCATTTACCATTTGTAATGTTTAGCACGTTAGCATGCAGGCACACTAAACTAAGTTTGCAAAAGTAAAGCGGTAAACCTGCTTTTAAAGCACTGATATGATTCACGTCCAGTCTCTCAGGGCTGCTAACATGTCAGTGGACTCTTCCTGAGGTTTTCTTAGAAATCTTAGAGGATATGTGAGTGTGCATGACTCTTCACATTCAATTCCCTTTAATGCTTAAGGAGAATTGTGTGTGAATCCAAATTTGCGTATTAGTGATTTTCTTGCTTTTGCACCCGAATGATCACATTTAATGTAATCAAACAGCATGGCCCTGTGAGTATGAATATGACCCCGGTACCAGTCTGCATCTCAAAAACCAGCGTCCAGTCCACGTACTGCAGACTGAGATCCGACTCTGTGTTTAGTGGTCGGGTAAAGGCTCACAAATTGAGAGCAGAACTCAGATCATAGGAATACACATTTACATGATTCTTTTTTACGCGTGGCTTTGTGGCATAATTTCAGCCCGTCTTATCTGCGTAAGGAGCTTTATTTCTTTAGTAATCATTCTATTAATACTTGATTACTCTGTATCCCCTAGAGTTGTCATTGTAAAAAAACCTGATAGTCTTTTAATTAGACCTAAAGGGGATTGGAGCTGTTGCTTTTACATATTCCACTAGTGCGATGAATTATACAACACTGGTGCACGGAGTCGTACGCCTCCCATTACATAACCATGTGCCAATTATTCAGGTCTTTATCTGAGCCGTGAAATCACAGCCTTGGCTTTCTCACATAATATCAGTGGCTAAAAAAACACAAGTGTGCATCTGGCCTCTGTGAGAGCCTCTCCACTTGACAGGCTCATCACATTCCTCTTCAGCTGATAGCGCAGACCTGGGTCTCTGTAAAACAGCAGGTCAGTCGACGGCCTTCTGTCATGAATTCTGAGGCCCTGTTTATTTTATTTTCATCAATAGGTATTTCTGTTGCATGCCTCTGTCGCCATCCTGACAGGCTTTTTTGGCAGGGACGATGCTGGAGCAGTTCTGTTGTCCTGGTAACAAACCCTAATGACAAGATTTGATATGATCCTCAGATTTAGAACAAAGCTGCAGTCTGCTGCTGGGCATTGTGAGACTGAAGGTACACAAGGGCTCAGTCTTCCCTTGTGTATTTGTTTGTGTGTGTATAAATACTCATGTGTATTGTGGTACGTCTTTTATTATAGAAACCGAATGCACCCACAAGAATACAATTCTTCGGAAACAAGTGCATAAGGCTCCGTGTCCAACTAGCAATTTTTCGGGGCAGAAAAGCGCTGGCTGTACGCTCGGGAGCACTTGCATGAAGCGTTTGTGCGCTGAGAAGAAAAGCACTGCACGTCTGTCCTGTCTCTATGACAACAGTCTGTTGACAACGGCTGTTGTATGACCGACACTGCTCCGATACTTTTTACTGCATGTCTTTTTTGTTTGAGACCGTTTATTACCCGATCAGACACAGAGCAAAGAGGATGTGGGTACAAGACACGATCCGTAGGCAACTTAACTACGGGGAATATCATACGTTTGGAAAAGAGCCCAGGTGACGTCAACAGCGTCTTTCTGAAAAGTTGAAAGATTTTCAACTTGAGCGCTCAGAGCAGCCGCACAAAAGAGGCGAAGCGCTTGGAAAAGAGTTGCTGGGCGCCGCCCTTTTTCTCCAAGCAGCCATTTTCTGCTTCTGCAAACGCTCTCTACTCGTTGAAAACAATTGGAAAAAGACGCTGACGCTCTAAAAGAAAACGCTAAGTGGACACGGGGCGTGACATACTTAGTCAATCCTTACATGCTCAAAGACTGTAGTTAGTGGTTGTATAAAATGAAGCTTTGGTTAGTTAATGCAGGACACACAAGTCTTACACCCCAGCTGTAATCAGCTGACTGAATTATTGTTTCTCAGCACTCACTAACCAATCACAGCTCATTCCTATAACAAGGCGGTCCATTTAATATCTTCCTCACTGAACCCTGCTACACCAGTACCACTCACATTGTGCTGCCGCTGGCATAGCTTTGCTCTAAGCACCCGAGCTTCCTCCTTTCATGTGTTAAAGCATTTGGTTCATCCTCGTACGTGGGGTTAGCAGTGCGGCACCTGGAAAGCTGTGGCTAAGGTTGCAACCCGTCCCATAAAATATGGAATCGTCCCGTATTTTACACTTAAATGATGCGTCCGGTTTTGAATCAATACGGGACGCTGTTTGTCCCATATTTCCAAGTCGCCTTGAACTCAGCATCATTCCGCCCGCATTCAGCGCTTTACGGCTAGTTCACGCCTAATCATAGCGACCGTTGGTTTGATTGGTTTGTTTTAGGCATGAACAATGAGAGCTCGTCAGTGATTGGGTGAGAGAAAGTCATAGGAGTCAGTAGGAAACATGTCTGCGGCTTCCTCTGATACCTTGCACCGTGCACCATTGAAACGTAAACGGATTCAGAAACACAGATGTGAGTGGGAAGATTCAAACACCTGGCTTGACAAGACACTCACTGAGTGGCATGGCGGTGTGTTGATGCTGAGCACTTAAAATAACAGCCTCTGCCAACAAATGTTAAATGGTCTTCAGCTTGTATAGTTCTATTCTGGTCTTCTGACTACTCAAAGCTCTTCTACACCGCATGACATGTCACACTTACACCTTCACACACTGATGGTAGAGGCTGTTGTGTAAAGAGTCCATCAGAAGTAACTAATCCCATTCATACCCATGGATACGCCGCTGAGGAAGCAGCTGGAGCAATTAGTGGTTGCATGTCTTGCCCAAGGACACATCATGTAGCTGCAGGAGCTGAGGATTGAACTCCCGACCTTCTTGTCAAGAGACGATCAACTCTACCACTGAATCAGAGCCGCCCCAACAGTAGGTGAATGTGACATGAAGTGTTAAAGCAGCTTTGAGTAGTCTAGAAGATTAGAAAAGCTGTATTCAAGTCCATTTAACATTTGTAAACTAGTGTATGAGCTCAGAGGTTTTCAGTTATTGCCTGTTTGGAAAGGCGTTCTAAGAAACACGTCCTTAGCCCTTCATATAAACTACCATTTAAGATTCAGTGTACACACTTTTACTACTTGGCCTTGACGTCAACAGCCCTTTCCTTAAACTCATAGTTTCAGATCAGTTGTTCGAGGTCGAGGTTATTAGAACTAGCTGCACTGGAGAAAATACAATAGTTTGAAAACGATGAAGGCTGTTCATGTTGGAGACAAGAGGAAACTTTCAACAGGAGCAAATCTTTATTCAACTCATTCACAGCACTGTGGAACTGAAACAGGCAAATAAAGCTTGAATTAAAATTCAGAGGGCAGTGGCTTACAATTCACAATATATACATTTTTACCATTCTTAAATGACACCTCAATGTGCAACATTTTACTTTAACAATAACGTACACACCACATTGCACAATCCCTGATACTAGCAAACCTCCCAATTCATTCACAATCTTTCAATTAACACCTTCACAATTAAGCAAAGTGGCACGTACCTCGCTCCGCTTGCTAAGGGTTAAAACTTTTCAGCACTGGACAAAGGTATCAAGTTCTCCATAAACCCCCCCAAACGAACCTTCACACTTATGGCCAAACACAAAACATCTGTTCAAGTGTCACGTTTGGAGCAAACAAACTAAATGAACGTGACTCTGCTCGATTTCTTCTGCTCCACCCCAGAACATGAATAACAGGAGCAATAGGCTCCGGTGGCCACTTACACTAACTAAAGCCGTTTTCACATCTGCACTCCTGAAAATATCGAGATCATTTCAGGAGGACTGCTCCGGATATTCTCCTGACCTTACTGTTCACACATGCACCTCACAGCAGGAGACTATCCCGTCTGACAGGAGGGGGTGGGGTCTCCTGAGGTAAGACGTGACATAAAAATAAAAATAAAAGATGTCTGCGTCTGTTTGCGTTCACACATACAGCTCCTCCTGGAAATATCAGGAATTTTTCATGTGTTTTCTGAAAGTCTGAACGCTCTATCGCAGTAGTTTTCCACAACTCCCAACAGTATCAACAGACGTTCATTACCTTTTTTCACTTCTACCAGCAGCAAGACTCAGGAAAAGAAAAATGAGGGGGCTTGTTTTATCAATTTAATTAACCCAATGCAAAAAAAACATCTTTATCAGTGATAGTGTGGAAAGCCTGTATAAAAGTAAAATTGTCATAATGAGTCATTATGAAATACATTTCTACCTCATCATAAAGGACACTTTGCAACAGAAGTAAAGCTCTAGCAGAAAGACGACAATGTGTTACAGAAACTGACAGCAAAGGTCCACAGTACGACTGGAACTGGTGACGTTGCAGTTCATGGCAGGCGTCTCAACAGCTCAGCGGGGCCCACATTCAGACAAAAATCAATGGGTTATCACGCTTGCAATACTAGACATGGATGATAAATGTCTGCCAGGCCCTTTAAAATAAATAGGTTCTTTCTCTGACTGCAACAAAGGGCACTAACTACTGTAGAAGTCCATGCAGTCTCCGAACCTGTCAGCCCATCGTCTGAAGACAAGATGCCGTCTTTGAGGCTTCCTCTTCTCCACAGGTCATCAGCATGTTGAGAAATACGCATATTTATAGTGATTATCAGCGGACTACTGTATAGCAGATAGGTTCCATGTTCGCATCTCGATCCATGCTTTAGAAAGTTTGCATGTGACATCTCTTATAAATACTGCGCCACAGTGACCACCAGCTGAGTGCGATGTGCCTCTTTCTGCCTTTTAATTGAGTAAGCAGAGAGAGAGAGATTGCGCTGATTAAATACCCGGGTCTCAATGGTGTTAAAGGGATACTTCACCCATTGAAACATGAATCTGTAGTGAAATTGGGTCATATATGTAGTAGAAATGTGAAATAAATTTTGAAGTTGGTGCCTTCTTGACCGAGAAAAGGCAGAAAGTGTCTTTTTGCCTTATGTAGATTAGAGACAACAACTCCCAGAATGCACAGCACCGCAGGACACTCCCGCTGAAGGAGAGGTGCATTCACGTGGTATCGGAAAAATGAGATTTCGAGTTGTAAAATGCACATGAAACACCTGATCAAGTCGGTTTTGTATTTTGTTATCATACTTTTTATTCATGCACGTATTGCACATCAACTTTTTGCTCAAATATAACTTTTGACAATAAGATTTCTCTAAGAAACTTGGACCACCGAGCCGCACCTGAATGCAGCATTACTCACGGACAATAATACAGCAGTTTCCTCAACTGAATCAGAGGTTTCTTTCAGAAGGAATTGGCATCTTGGAAATTCCTGGCAGAAAACAGACTATATGTCTGTGTCCATAGGCAAACAGTCACAGCACCGACAACACAAGTCTGCCCCGGCTCCTTCTTTCTCTCACAGCCGCGGACCTAGCCAGCTAGGCTAGGCTAGCTAGCCTGCCTGTCGGCACCAGCAGCCAGCTCGCCGCTACATTGCGGCTCGTAGAAAGAGCCACGAACATCCGATTCAAGCACAAAACCTTTAAAATCCCCTCCATCCATATCAGTTTGAAGTTGAAACATACTTTTTTCTTCATTCTCGGTCCTTCAGCGTTATCCATAGAGACACCCAGCTTGAGCTGGCTCAGGCTCCCTGTCTCACAGCAGCTGTCTGTCTGCAGAAGGCACAGTCTGGCAGCAACATTGCGGGCGGCTCGTAGAAAGAGCCACGAACATCCGTTTCGAGCACAAAACCTTCAAAATCCCCTTCATCCATATCAGTTTGTAGTTGACTTTCCGCCATTGTCGGATTTACTCAGCTTTATCCACAAAGCCTGTTAGCACAGCTTCCAACTAAGCAATATGGCGGATGTTAAGTTTCGTTTTTGGGAGTGAGGTCCCGCCCACTGATCTGTGATTGGTCTGTAGCTTCAGTGGTTGAAAACATGAGGAACTAGCGATGTAGTTTATCCCTGCTAACCACAACAGAAGCCAGTGATGCAATATGACGATTTTTGCATCACTGGAGGCTGTTTGTCAGAAAAGAAATTACAGATATTTCTCATCTTAGGGGGAAATGAGGGCTGGATGCAAGACCATTCAATAAAACCACATGTTTACTACTGATACAAAGCTTAATGCAAATGGGTGAAGTATCCCTTTAAATAGCACCACTATAACTGCCTGTTGCGATTAGCGCTGCTCTTTGTGAATTAGAAGGTATTTGCAACGCGGCTAATTTGCATATAGGGGGCAATTTTGCATCACATTTTTTAATATTGCCTAATTTACATACATGCAAATGAGACAGGCGCACCCAGGACGCTGTCTGCTTGGTAGTGCAGTTTGAAAGCACATTTAGTTTACACCTGAGGTGAAAAAGCTTTCGTCCAGACAATGTCCTGACCTGAGCTCCTGGCCGGAGTTTGTGAAAACATCTAAAGATGCTTCCTTGACAAAGTGCGAACTGAATTTGCTGTCATGAAGTGACTCAGAAGGGTTAATGGGCAGAATAGGTTTAGAGTATTAAAGTTCAAGGCTTTGAATATTTTCTCAAAAGCTCAGAATCTTTCACATGATTAATAAAATACGTGACCGTGTGACCCTACTGCACTCAGTCAGGCAAGCAGGTGGACTGCAGCCTTTGATGGACAGAGAGATGAAGTAGGCACAGTTGACTTGTGCCCATCTCTGGCTCCAGGGGATTTGCTCGTCACTGTGTCGTCTGTGGAGCGTGGCTGCTCGCACCCATGACGCGGGGGAGGGGGTCTGCTTAATGGGAGGGAACGACATTCAGCTCAAAATCAAAATGCGCCTTGGAACACAATATAAAAAGATTGGGCACGAGTCCCAGACCTTGAGTCCAAGTCGAGTCTGAAGTCTTTGAGTGGCGAGCCCAAGTCAAGTCTCAAGTCACATTTGTGTGCGACTCAAGTCGGAGTCTCAAACTCAAGCCCCCGTCTCTCGTAGACCTCGCCTGGAGGTTGTCCATGTAGGATACATTCTCAGTTAATTGCAGTACTGAGCTTGGGTTAGGCAGGAGTAACAGAATTCTTTCTTAATAGTGACAGTTAATTTTGTGCGCTGATAGGACAGATCTACAAACAATGAAAAAGGAAAAAACCATTAGACGGGAGGCTGCGGCAAGAGGTACAGAGCGAGAAGCAGAAAAACTACTTTCAACATGAACAATGCCCGGACAACAGCTGCAGGGTAAACTCTGTTTTATGTGCAGGACATCTGATTTGGACATTTTGGGCAAACCTACATCTCCTCCAGGTGTTGATGGACATGTTCAGGAGTGCAGTGCATGTGTGTAAAGGGCTTTGGTGAAGTCATCCATGAATACAATCCATCCAACCAGCACGAGGGTCACTGCTGAATCACTTATAGGGTCAATAGAGTCATCATCATGTGACAGGAAGCCACAGTGAAGTCATTACCGGCTGTGAAAGAACAACAAGGGCACAGTTAGCCTGAAAGCACCGTGTTGGAAATTACTCACATCCTGTCAGCCCTCCCTCCTTTCTCGTCCCAATATGCAGAAAACTCTCCAACTCTTTCCGTACCCATTCCATACTCTGCTCCATGATCATGGCCACGACCACACTTTTTTTTTATTTACTGGCACATACAGACTATCTGAACCAGTAGCTGCAGAAAATAACAGATTGCAAGGGAGGCAAGAAAATAGAGACAATCTCAGCCTCCGAGTGTTTGTCTCTGCAGAGCAGCGGGACGAGTCAATGGGTGAGAGAAGGGTCAGCGTTGCAATCACGGGGGCTGAATTTGACATCATGGGGGGCAGACAAACACCACACTCCCCTCTTCCCCTTACACAACCTTTGCCTCATTCTCTCAGGCTAGAATGAAATATAATGAGGCACAAAACAACACACATTTAAATGCACACAAAAAACTATTAGCAAAAGTCTGCATTTCTCCAATGCCTCATTTAAACTTCCTGGGCCTAGTTATGGATGAATCTCGGTATCACAGGCTGTAAACAAAGTTTTGCAGAGCTGCTGGAGAATGGAGACAGACCTTAATAAAGACCCAAAGAGCGGACAGTATGGCCCTGGTCTCGATGGAGATTTGTTTGCTGCCAACAAGGCCCTGGGAGTTAATATGATCCGGCAGAGGCATGGCGGTGTTCGTCTTTACGGTTTCCAGTGACTTAATTTATGCAGCATCCTGCAGCACGGCACAGCCTGAATAGCGAGAATTTGAATTTGGAAGTCTGGGGGTTTAGTTTTCATGTTTGGTAATGATGGTGTTCCTGGTTGTGTGTGTGTGAGTATGCAAACGGTTGTGCTCCAGTAAATACAGACTGGGGACCTCGATTCGCTGCAGTGACGACTTCCCCGATCGTTTGAGATTGGACTAAATTTTTACAGCATGGAAAGTGTGAGGTGGAGCAATGCTGACGTCTCTCACCTCAGCTCTCAGAGGTTTTAACCCACACCCCTGAGAAATAAGGGCAACTGCCTGCATTATACATTTCAACTTTTGCTCCTTGCTCACTCTTTTCCTCTCCATGGCATGCCTGTTTCATTCTCCTCCCCCTCTATCTTTTTTCTTCCCCCTTATCTTCATTCTCCCTCTCCTTTAGGAGGTGATTTGAAGCAAAAGATGCTTGGTTAAGGGCTACGATGGCTCAGTCTGCTTTGATATGCTGCACTGCCTTATGAGCTGTCAAACATGCAGAGAGAAATGGGAGGGGAGGGGTGGGATGCGATAGGAAGGGAGGAGGGGGGAGGGACAGGAGAAGGAGCTCAGCTGAGATTTGGGACAGGAATATGGTAAGGGGGGGAGAAAAGGCTGAGCTAAGTAGCATCCTTCCAAGCGAGTGGGCATGGAGATACACTAATTAAGGAAGCCATAATTAGAGTTAGGCCTGACACACAGAAAAAGACTCCCATCCCTCTTTTCCCCTCCACCCCTTCACCCCCCCCACATCCACTTTGGATGAATTTTTCGCTGCTTCATGCCGACCCGTTTTGCTGGTACAGTCACGGGCTTTTTTATATTTTCAGCAGAATCTTCTCTGCACTACTTTTATTGGACTTGAGGTACAAAGTAATGGAAGGAAGAAAATCACACTCTAAGTAGGCCAGAGAATATTCTTCCTCACCAGTTTCCCATTTCTCATTCACATTCTCCGGCTTGAGATTGTTTTTCACGTAAAGAATCACCACAATTTCATACTTGACTAATGATAGTGAAGATATGTCTACCAGCTGCGGAGCCTGAGGAGGACACAGCTAAGGTGAATAATGTTATTCCACTGTCACTCCTGCGTGGATCTAATCATCCATCATGTTGCCTCATAAACATTGTGTGTTTGCACAAAGCGATATGATGCGTTGGTCCTAAATTAGATTGTGCCTCTCTGTCATTTATCAAGTCTTTCTCATATATATAAAGGCCACTGTTCAAAGTGACACAGGAGAGCAGGGACTCGGAGCTCGGTGCTGTCAAAAAGTCCTGCAGCTACGTCCTTTCTTGAATTACATTTCTGGACACGCAGCGGTGGAGGGAGAAAATAGCATCGAGTTTCAAAGGACTTACGTTTGTTTAAATGAATTCTCTTGCTCCTCTCATGCTGAGGAGACGCCGAGCATCAAAGCGTGCTGCCATTGACTGTGAGATGATGTTGGTGTGCACCTCTGGAGTGTGACTTCTCATGTGTGTTTTGCAATATGGCTGAATGTGGCTGTGGGGCGCTGAACATGGCTTCAAGGGGCTTCAGGTTTGGAAATTATTGCAGGATAAAGACATTAAGTTTGGGGCCTAAGCTCCGACCTCATCACTCCTTGCAGATTTGTTTTAGAAGCAAAAACTTGTGTGAGGTAATATCTGAAACCCCCTTAGCTGTAGTCTGCAGGTGGATGCTGGGTAGGTGGGGCAGAGAGAATGAACGCAGTGCTGGTGTTGGGCAGTAGTGTCATTAACAGAGCAGAGGGAGAGACGTGACAAAACTACAAATAGACCCTATCAGGTGGGAGGATGTGTTTAACAAGTGGTTGAGGAGAATGTTGCTATGATGACTTAAACATTGCGGTTTGAGTCGACTGCCTGAGTTAGCTCTCAGGCGTTGGTCCATCTGTGCACAATGGTTGATTATTTCTTTATTCTGCATCATCGAGCATGCTGCATGTCCAACTTCAAGAGCAACTTCCATCTAAATGGACGGGACAGTGTCAGATAGAAAAGACAGATCCTGTGCATGCTCTTCATGACAGACCTTACATGACAAAAACACGTTGTTAAGGATGCATCAAGTGAAAACCAAGAGGTAACCTCTGGAGATGAAGAATGAAGCCAATGTGGATATGCAAAGTTTTGCAGTTACTAGAGTGTCCACTAGAGGCTGGCTGCAGGAGCATCAGAAGTCACAAACACACAACAGGCAAAAAAGCCGTTTTTACAGCATAAATTAACATGTTTACAGCCTGGTACAAAAAACTAAAGAGGTCTGATTAGTTATTGTCATCACTGGTACACACTGTTCGGGGGTAAAACCTTTTTAAACGTCTCTGTCTTGATTTTAAAAACGATACGTGTTATCCATAGTTAGTCTCGTAGCTGTCATGACTGACAGGTTGGCGCGGTGTAACAGTTCGTCAGGAGGCTTAAAACCCGCCTCAGCTCCAGCTCTCAGCCTGTCGTTAGGTTGACTGAAAGTTAGGGTGAGACAGCATTTCCAGCATGGAGACAGCCATCGATGGAGACTCCAGCGCCCCCTGCAGGAACAGATGGGTGACGTCACTCAGGCTTCATCCATTAATATTTACAGTCTGTGGAGAAATACATTTTGCATACATTTGGTACAGATTCAGAGCTGCAATACACTCCCTGTCCAGCTGATTAGGGACACTGTTGCAAAGGTAGCATTTTATTTTCCTTATTTGATTTGATTTGATGTGAAGATATGAAAGTTCAGTCAGCTTTGCACAAAGACAGATACTTCCTTCAGACTTCAGAGCCTGAACTTCTTCACTTTTATTTTGGTAAAGAAGTTCAATCACTTTTCTTTTTTCTTTTTACACAGGGGTTTGTATTTTTTCAAGCTCCATGGATTACTCTGACTCAAACTGAAAATGACCACGAAAAAAAGCAAAACCAGATAAAGAAGTTTGAAAATCACAAACATCTGATGCCTTGCTCTCTTTGAGGGTTCCTGCTCCTATGTGCAGTTCTGTTTTTCTTTCTCTTTATTAAGTACAGGCAGCAAATTACACACGGCCGTACTGACAGCAACATGATGTTAGAAAATACAACAAACAAAAAAACAACAAGAAACGCTGTAAATTCATAAAAAAACAAAGATTGGAAACAAGACAAAAAAATAAAATCCCCTCAGGGGTTCGATCCCCAGCTCCTGCAGCCACATGTCCGATGTGTCCTTCAAGACTCTTAACCCCAAGTTGCTCCTGCTGCTTCATCAGCGGCGTGTATGAATGGATGAGTTAATACTGATGGACTCTTCACATAGCAGCCTCTATCAGTGTCAAGTTGAGCTTGAATATTTATTTTCTAGTCTTCTGACTACTCAAAGCGCTTTTATATGGAAGGTCACACCTACACATTCAAACTCAGATGGTAGAGGCTGAGAGTCCATCAGAAGTAACTAATCCCATTCATACACATCCATACACTGCAGACGGGGCGCTGTTGACGTCACCGGCACTGCTTTCCAAATGTATAATATTCCCTGTAGTTTTGCCGCCTATACGGTCGTGTCTTGTACCCACATCCTCATGCTCCGTGTTTGATCAGGAAATAAACGATCTCAAATATAAAACATGCAGTAAAAAGTAACGGTGAAGTGTCGGTCATACAGCGGCTGTTGTCAACAGAGACAGGACGGACATGCAGCCCTTCATACAAGAGCTCCCGAGCGCACAGCTGGCGCTTTTCTGCTTGGAAAAAACGCTAGGTAGACACTTACTGTAGGCCTCTGCTTTGTAATGTGCATAAGTTAATTATCTTTGTTTAGCCACTTTAGACTCCCTGTAAGAGGTGCACCTTTGTACAATAACATCAGTGTCCTGAGTTTACAGTGTCCATGGCTGTACACTGTATATTTTTTGCAGAAAACCCAGTCAGTAAAACGTCTTTTGTCCCTTGTCTTCCTTCTTCTTTTTTTTTACTTGTTGTCCCTCTTCTATAAAGTCAGTGTGTCTCAGTCAGGTCCATCCATACTCACTTTTCATCCTCCTGGAAACGGGAGCAGCAGCAGCATCTCCCACAGACGAGGAAATTGATCAAATGAAAAGGGGCCACGTTGTGATTTCACATTACAAATTCACCAGCACACTGTGCACAAAGATGCATAATCTCGGGGAATCATTTAAATGCAAAGTACAAACACACATCCACTCCCTCTCCCCCCCCCCCCTCCCTCCCTCACATACACAACAAACAGAGCTCCATGGATAACAAGAGTCATTGGTGTGCATGTGCTGCAGTAATAACACAGAGGGTTGCTTTGTTGTTGGCGAGCGCGGTCGCTCCACCTCCTCCTTGTATCAGCACATCTTCTCCTCTAACTGCTCGGGGCATGGGGGGGCAGGAAGACGCAGAGAGCTGAGTGTGTGTGTGTCTGTGTCTAGTCCCCTTCTGTCCCATATCCCAGACCTTGTAAGGAATTCTGCAGGAGTGTGTGTGTGCTCATGCTGGTTATAAAGACACTACAGTCCATGACACTCAGTCCGATTAGCTGGCCAAATACAAACCTTCAACCTCAGCACATTCGGAGGGAGCAAAAAAAACAATGCAGCTGCTTACAGAACTGAGCTCAAACAGAGAATAATGAGAGCTGGCAGAGGCAGAGCTGTTTGTTAATGTGCCTGTGAGTGTGTGTGTGTGGAGGGGAGGGCGTCTAGAGCAGAGCAGGAGATGACTATCAGCACAGCCAGTTTAGGTAGCTGCTTCCTGAGTGCTGTGGCCCCTGTGATCCGACTGGCCGGGCTGCTGAGTGGCTGCAGGGCTACTGGTTCTCTGGTAGGTCAGCTGCCCTGTGCTGCAGCACGCCATCGCCATCCTGTGGAGAGAAGGTGAAGTGCAGATGGGAGATGAAAGGATGCTGACCCTGTGGGATTGAACAGATGGGAAAAGACTCAAGAATGATGAGGTAAGTGCTCAATCTGAGTGCTAAAGGCTTTATTTTAACATTTTATCTGACACAGATGACTTGACTCTGCTCCTTATCTACTCAACAGGTGGGTCTTGTGAGAATATCCAGGACCGCTGCGGACTTCTTTAGTAGGAATACATCTTTTTCTATAAGAATAAAATGCATCTCAACATCATGAAGTAAAAATATATATTTTCTTGATCAGTATTCTTAGAATCAGAAAAAAACAGAAAGAGTTTGGACCAATCCAGCCGCCTTGCATCAACTCTGGATGTACTTCTTCCTCAGAGCTCCTAACATTAGTATTCTCCGAAGGGGAAGAGCTCCCAGAGAGCCAATTCCCAAAGCCCACTCCTCCCCCCCCTGCTGAGACGATGTTACCTGCACTCACTGTAGATGGCGACAGACATCTGAAGCGGGGCTGATAAGAGCCTCTCAGCAGGACGGTCTCTCGTCTGAGAAATGCAGTCAGAACCTGTGACGCCTCCTGCTGCCTGAGAAGGAACAGAGGTCTTCTTTTGATCCTTAAATGTTTCCTCTGAATCCTAGACTGGGCAGAGCCATGATTGGCTAAAAACTTTATTTTTTTCTCCACTGAATGCAAAAACAAGTGAAGGGACAGACTCTTGGAGGATAGCCTACCATGCTTTAAAACAGACCCATGAAGCAGCAGAAGAATCCTCATTTAGGACCTGACAGATATGTTACAGGTGTATAAATCCGTCCCCTAATACAGGTTGATAGAGAACAATTACTTGATAACGATTTTCTAAGTGTGAAAAATCATGAATTACTTGCTGCAGTTTTTAATAATTGTTTGTTGTTGTTGTTTTGATCAATTCAACAAAAGAGGAACCATGAACAGAAAAATAAACTAAGATTGATTAAAAGCAGACAGAAATATTTTTTCTTTAAATGTGTGAAATGACTTCACTTCAATCTGCACTGATGGCTTCATTCTAGGCTGCAGCAGGAACATGTTTGAAGTCAGATAAAAACATTGTACATTACTTACCCAGCACCATATTGGTGCGTTCCATTTGATCTTGGAAGCCGGAAATTTCGAGTTATCATCAGGAACGCCCCCCTGAAGTCTGAATTACGACTTTGACACTCTGAGATCCTTCAATAGCCCGAGTTAAAATCCAACATGGCTGCTACGTGCATCAACAGCAACGTTTAAGTTGTAACTGTTGTGTTTATAAGCAATTTAGTCATCTTTTTGTGTAAATAAATTAGTGACACCGATAGATAGATACCAGATTCAGCCATAAAACTTGGATTTCTCCACAATCAAGGCTGTCAGCGTTGTGTACCCGCGTGCTTGTGCTCGTGCATGAAGTGTACCGTGCCGAAGCACACCTAATAAGACCAGGAAATACGACGTAATCTATTTTGATAATCAGGTAATTGTATGCTGGTGCTAGCAACTCAAACAGTGGTTCGTACAGATAAATACAGGGGGGCGTGAAAAAAATTCTGTCTCCTAGGGGGGGCATGACAGAAAATAATTGAGAACCACTGACATAGTGTGTTAACATCACGTATTAGCTAACACAACGAAGGTACTCCTGGAGGAGTCCATGTTGCTTTTCTGACTTGCAATTGGAACGCAGTTAACTTGGGTGTGACGTCATTGGCAGCTCTGAGTTAAATGGACGTGCCAAGTTTTCAAAGGTTTGCAGTTTGCTGGTATAAAGTGAAACAAGATTTAGTAGCTGAAGGTTTTTCTTCGACGTCATCCAAACAAAGCAGAATTTTCATCTTACAGGTGCAGTCAGTAGCTTGTAAACCAAACATTCAAACTGGAACCTCTTCTCCTGGGCTCATCGCACACAGTCACTGCAGGACCTAGAATGTATGTTTTCTACTTGTACCTACACTGCAAGCTACCGCATGCTAGCACATACTTAACGCCAGTGTTTATCACCTGCCTGTCCAACAGAAAGCAGGACAACTCAGCGTTTGCGGGTAAAAGCTAAAACAAGATTTAACCTTGTTTTGGAACAAGCTTTATCTGCGTGGCTTTTTGCCTCGCTATGATTATATTTCCTCGTCTTTGCCGCTATGTCCACGTCAAATTTGCCGATTTGAAATGTGTCAAATCGCTGATTCATATCCACTCCTAAACCAACCAGTGTGCTGTCATTGGCTGGGAGAAACACACCAGCTCCCCGCCCATAAACGTCCCGAGTCAACCAAAACAAACCAAATCATGAGAATCCAGTCAGAGGACAGGGTCTCTGCAGACACAGTCACCTGTTAACATGTATGGAGGCACAGAAGTGACGAATGAGCAGCTTTACTTTTGTAGAAGTCTGTATTTTATTTCTTCGGAAAACTCTACTGACTCTATCTTTAAATTCTCCAAGTGTCCAGAAACAAGGCCCCTGATGCTCATAAGGGACCGTGTCCATGAATGACTTTTTTTTTGCACTGGCAGCACTCACGACCTCAGTGTCACAGCGCTCCTCACCTGTGCTTAATGTTGCTAGGTTATAAAAGTTGGCTCATGAAACTTCTGCTTCCCTCTGTATTGACTGTATGGTCTGTCTCTGTAAATGATTAACAGCGGCTCCAGCCCTGGGAACTGTTAGAAAAGTTTCTCCTTCGCCATTGTTGTTGACAAAGCTGATATCAGAGGTCTGCACGTTCTTGATGTTGATTGGTTGGTGAAGGAGAGGTGACATTGATGAGTGTGGAGGTCTTCCAAAAGTTGAACTTTTTTAAACTGAGAGCGCTTTAAGTGCGGTGACAAACAACAGGTGACGTTGAGGGCTCTAAAATCTGGCGTACACTGTCTATTACCCAGAACTTCCACCAGATACGTGTGCATTGCGTGTCCGCTCCGGTCCATTACGGCTCCGTGCACTCTTGTCCTTCAACACCCAGCAGCTGCGTTCTCCGTGCACATACGATGCATGTGGTTTAAAACCATTTAAAACAAATAAACAAACACACACAGTCATTGTTCTGAACCGTCAAAACAGAGTGTTTATTCTGACAATAAACAGGATGTTTTAATGTTGTTTCGCTGTCTGACTTCCCGTCCCGCTCGATCTTTTCTGTGGTAAATTGATGCGCCGTGCTCCGGCATCCTGCAGGAATAGAAGTGTATCTGGTATGGACCGAACACGCATCCGGTGGAATTTAGGCTTTAGAGTCCTGTTAGAACGTCTGCTCACACTTTCCATCTCACTTTTAAATGAGAACATTCAAAAGAAGAGACAATTTAGACGATGCACTCATATTCAGAATCTTATGGCATTTGTTAATGTGCACTGACTTTAAGGTGAATAATGAGTTTCAGAGGCAGGCTTTACTTGCAGAGCTCCAGGTTTCAATCAGACTGCAGCCCCCCCCCCCCTGCAGAGACCTCCCTCCATCACAGCCCTGCTGATTGTGACGCCGACACTCTGGTTGAGACGGAGTTCATTGTTACTTTGTTTATTTGACAGTTACACAGACTTCTAAGGGCTCATTGTTCCTCCCTCAGTGTCAATTCTCTCTATTATGCTAATTCAGCGCTGCATGGATACTGCAGAGCCAGACATCAGTGCTGTCATTCTTCAGACTGACAGCTCCTGAACATGTGCTCGCCTGGTTGTCATCTCCTGCAGAAACTCTGCTTCTTTTCAGATTCGCTGCTCTGTTGATGCGTCACTCTGAGATCTAAACATCACACACTCACGTGCACACACTCCCGCCTAAACGGGAACTGAGAGGATTAAGATTAAGTGAGATAAATAGGTGAAGAGATGGAAACAGTTCCTGCCTAAGATTGCAAACATTTCTAAAAATATATATTTCTACAATGAATCAAACACAATGTCTCACTAAGAGATCCCCCAATAACCTTTAAAAACATTTAAGATTGTTGAACACATCATTAAGACATGACTTTATTCAGAGGTTTAGTTAGGAGGAGAAATGAATGAATAATAAATGAATGAACAAAATCTTAAGAAACAAATCTGGATGTTTTCCTCCTAAGACAGTAGTTGGAGACATTTTTGTAAATAACCTAAACCTCAGTCAGGGTGAATAATCAATTCTGACAACTGGACATCTCTTAACAGGCTTGGGTGAAACTGTCTCTTCACAGTTAAGATTTTAATGCACTGGTTACCTGTCTCTTTAGATAGTAACCATGGCAACAGGGATTGTGCATGCCCATGCCCAAGTGTGTGTGACCACCACAAGTCCAGTTCGTTTGACTAGTGTGACCTGTCCATACTGTTCTCAAGCACGGTACACTTCCTTTGCCCTGGCACGGATGTGTGTTGGCCATTACCTAACCAGTCTTTTATATATTCTTTTTATAAATCTGTGTTGAATCACTCTGGGACAACGATGTTGCTTACTGTAGCAAAGATCCTGAAGTAGAGAACATTATAGCTCTTGCAATGATTCAACATTACAGGAGGACGACTTTTTTGGTATTAGTCAGAGCCTTAACAGGGCTTGTTAAAAACTAAAGATTTTGATTGTAAAACATAAAAGCATAAAACACATTTTCTCTTGATTATGGTACAAGCTGGATGATGCTGACATGGAGGAGTTGGCCTCAACAATATCCGTAAAACCTAACAGCCGCTATCGTTTACACAATAAGTTAACTTTAACATACAGTAGATGCATCTATAAGACACTTTGATTTTGTACAAGCAACGTACATCAAAGGGCAACAACAAAACAGAGCGGACGAACTCAAGTCAGTACCTTCATCAAGTGCTGTGGATGTGGATGATTCTTTTATGGGCAACTGTGGCTCAGTGAGAGTCGGTCGTCTCTGAACCAGAAAGTCGGGGGTTTGACCCCCAATTTCCACATACATCAGCGCCACGCATAATGCTGTAGTTCACTGCCACTCTAGTCAATGATTTTGTTTCCACAGCGAGTGCCGGGGTCTGTCTCTGGAGCGCCACTACTCTCTGCACCGTTTCAAATACGCTGTGAGTCTATTTTCGCTGCAGGTTCGCGTCAAGCTGGACAGAATAAGACAACCAGGACAGGAAGTCAGACAAGGAAACGCACATAGTGTCCATAAAACACAATATACGGACTCACAATCATGTTTGTCAAAACAAGCACCAAATGAACAACAAATCAACCTCAGAAAGACAAAGTAACATGTTGTTTGCATGTTTTTCTCTTTATTCCCGCGTGATCTTGTAGTTCTCCTGTGATGTGTGTACAGCTGCTCACGGCTGCGCTCTGATCCAGTGGGGTAGAGCGCGGAGTATGTGGGGATTGGGGGTGATGCCCAGCTCCTGTGGCTGAATTTCTGATGTGTCCTTTGGCAAGACACTTAACCCTAAATTGCTCCAGCTGCTTCATTGGTGGTATTAGTTAATACTGATGGACACTTTACAGGTGACCTGCGGCGTAAAAGTGCTTTGAGTAGTCAGAAGACTAGAAAGGCACGATACAAGCAAAAGTCCATTTACCATTTAGTTCTACTGTCACGCTGAGTAAGTTCATTTCCTGGTTCAATTTGATGGCCATCATCCTTATCTTCTCTACATGTACTTCAAATGTACAGTGATGAGTTTAAGTGGTTATGAATCAGACTTGATTTAATTGTGATGTCTCTATTAGACTTGATCAGATTCAGACAAAGTATGGTACAGCAGGCAGACAAGAAAAAGTCTTTGTTTACATGTTTAGTTGCCCTTTTCATACTGATGTTTTCGCAAAAGTGCCGAAACTAAACTCAGCTATCATCACGTCTTTGTACGTTAATATTGATCCCGCGACGGGGTAATAGTGGTTTCCCACTCTGTGAATTCACATTGTGTTTTTGCGTAGTGGAATCAAGGTACAGCTGGAGCTCCACATAGACACACTGAGACATGCACGCACAGTACCTCGCTCCCACTGGCTCCCGTCTCACATCTGTAACGCCTCTGTTACTATACCTCCAAAACAGTAAAATCGGGGGTTCATTTCATCCCCCCATTACGCCTCCATGACATTCAGATTGTAAACGTCACAGGGGCAGCTTGAAACAGCAGTCTGAATAGGGCTAGTGAGACAAATGCTTCTCTGGGCTTAAATGACTTATGACTACAAAAAAAAAATTATGATTAAAAAGTCTCCAACTAACTTAATAAAACGAGTTAAAGAAGTTTCCATCTTGCTGAAATATTTTCCTGTTTTTCTGATTTCCAAGTCGACCTTAAAAGTTCTCATCAGGCTTCTTCCCCCTGCCCAAGGGCTCATTCTGAGATCCAACCTCGCTTAATGCCTAGATCCTGCAGCATCACATTTACTGAAATGGAACCAGAAAGAAACAATCACTTTCTCTCTTTCTGACACCAACTTCTTCTGGTTGATCATAAATACACATCAGCAGTTGTGAATGTGAACAGTTGAACTTTAGATATGTGTTGCTTACATTTGGATGGCTCCGGTTGTAAGGTCATCGTAGTTGTTGAATGTACAATATTTGATGACAACATAATGTTGTTTTTTTATTTCCTTGTTTGATTTTAAAGGAGACATATGTAACTCTGACACCTAGTGTTTAAAACAGGTACTGCAGTCCAAATTCTAAACATTAGAGCGCTGTCTCCCCCCCGCCCCCTCCTCTCTAGAGTGGATGCTCACGCAGGTTGCCGTGTGGTGGACTCTGAAGCTTCAGTGTTTAGCCAGCTCTGCATCGGTCTGTAAACCTTTCTGTGTTCTAACCTCTCTCCATTTTTCAAAAGCATCTCCAATATTGATCCTAGCTTGAGCACGTTTCTGCTCGTGGAGCTTATTAGAAACATGCAGAGGCTTTTTAGGTCGGGTACAATCACTTCTATCTGAACCAGTTCTCTTGCCCGCTTCCATCGCTGCAACACCTGTTGGTTTGCAGTTTGAGGGGTGAGGGGTGAGGGGCAAAACGGCCGTGGGGGGATGCCACCTATTTCTCTGGTCCAAACAAATCCAGACCATTCAGGACCAGAATCTAAAGTTAGAAGGAGGACATACTGGCTGCTGCATTGTTGTCAGAGAAGCCAGCACTTCAACATAGCATGTTTCCTTAATGTCTGATCATAGAGTAAGGTCACTTTATCATTTCATTCACTACATATCTTACTGATTGGACCTTTAAGAGTAAGAAAATGAGAATGTGAGTGCTGTGTTTACAACGTGGAAGCTGTTATGGCTGGCATTTTCCAAAATTGCCCTCTAAGGTTTAAGCAGCAAAAGATCATTGTCGAGCCTTCAGCTTGTTTCAGCCTCTTCATGGGTTCCAGCCAACGGGCCCAATTTACCCCCAACCCAAAAACCTGTCAGCACCAGCTGGAGTCATTACCCCGGCTCCTCCCTGGGAATATGAGGGCCACTCCTCCCTCATATCCTCGTCAGCCAACAGACACAGATGTTCATTACAAGCCCATTTCCTCGCTCCAATATTATATCTATTAGCAATGGGGCAGAGTTAGCAGAGTACATAGTTGCCTATTGTGTCTTACAGCATTGGCATTGCTTCCTTTAGTAATAAGTAAATGGGATGAATGTGTAAAGCGGTCACATGCTGGCAGTTTCTGGGCCAGAGCAATATGCTAAATGTAACTATGAGATGAAGGCTGACTGCGAAATGATGAGGCTCATTAGCAGCTGATGGCCACTCAGTCCAGGGAATTGATGACCGGGAGCTTTTTGGGGGTCACTTCTGGTTTAACAATAACAGATCCAGGAGGCTGCATGTTAATCACCAAAATATACCAGCTGGTAAGAATTCTTTAAGTAACTTTCTAATCAAGGAATAACTTCTACGTAAGTTAAGAACATTTACAGAGAAGAGAACTTAATATTGTTCATCATGTCTATCCATTATCTATACCGTTTCACATTTTGGGTCAGTTATACTTTCTCTATTTGAATTCTCTTATCAATCACTTACCTGTTGAATTTGTTAAAGACGTGGAACAGACCAAAAACTTCATACTGTAGAGTTTGTTGCTGGTGTTTCCTTTAGAGACTTGCTCCCTTTTTCACAGGTTTGGTCTAATGGCTGGTGTTTCAGACTTTGGGCTCTATCTTACACCAAGCATGCAGCAGCGCACAAGTGTTACAGTTTTCTTTTTCAAATGTTGCGGTATATGGTAAATGGACTTGAGCTTGTAAAGCTCTTTTCTAGTCTCACTACTACTCAAAGTGTTTTTACACTGCAGGTCACACCTACATATTCACACCCTGATGGTAGAGGCTGCTGTTTAGAGACCATCAGTATTAACTAATCCATTCATACACATTCATACGCCGCAGATGAAGCAGCGGGAGCAACTTGGGGTTAAGAGTCTTGCCCAAGGACACATCGACATGTTGCTGCAGGAGCTGGGGATTGAACCCCTGACCTTCTGGTTGGGAGACAGCCAACTCTACCACAGAGCCACAGCACCAGCTTATAGCAGCGATGAAAATAATGGGGCATACCACTGGGGTAGCATTACTGGCTGTGGCAGGCTGATTGTGTTGGACGGAGCTCGGCAAGCTGTGTACTTCTTCTGTCTAATCTTAATGTTGGGCTTTTAGATCCTAAATATCAAACATGTATGAAATAAATCGGGGTGTCCCCGACAATCGGCGAGCAGATCAGCAACGTTAAGATTGGAACTTTATGCCACTCACACTACAAGATAATCTGGGCAGATAATCGGTTCAGAGCAGCCTTGAGTTGGACGCGACCCCACGATTGTCGGGAACGAGAAACCTCAAATCGGCCCGTTTATTCTGCAGTGTGAGCCAGGCTTAACCGGCTTCTTTTAATTTCTCTTTCCCCATCTTCTTATTGTAGGGACCTACAAAATATGGTTCTTTAAAAAGAGTGTTTTATCACATAGACAAGTGTATTCTATGAAAACTCTATTACCCATAATCCTTTGTTTGCTGTATTTTCCTGTTTTCTCAGCATATGTATTTGTGTGTTGTTTTGAGTGATGTACTCTAAGCCAATCAGTCTCTGGGAAAGTTGTATGTCTTAGCCAATCAGAAATAATTATGGGGGGAGAAGAGGTTAAACGCTGCAGAAAAAAACTATTCAACAGTTGGATTCAAAAACTCCAGGAGGTTTATTGTAATTCCAGATGATGTCTATATAAGAAAGGGATTGAGATCAGGTACTCAGATCGTGGTTATAAGAGAAAGAAATGCTATAAGAAACAACGATACTAGAATAAACTATAGACTGAGTATATAAACTAAAACTCTGTGTAAAGACTTCAAATAATGAAAAATGTTCTTTTAATATGTGTTTAAAAGGAATAACATTCAGCAAGATGAGCTCAATTGCACATGCAGGATTTTTAACAAAAGCAGCACGAGAACAGAAAGCAGTGGAAAAACAGATAGCAGAAGAAACGTTTTTCTTTTAAAGACACGCTGAAGCAGTGACTTGAAGAAAAAAGAAGCGCCAGCCTCCACTTGGAAAAAGAGTCTGCTATATAACCCCCTCATAAACCCAATGTAAAAGGAGATTTTTGAGGTTTCATGATCATATTCGGTGAATCCATGGGATGCTAAAAGACAAATTCATTTTCTTGTATCAATACCCTAACCTATGCTTTTCAGTCACATCTCTGCAGAGTTGTTGGAGTTGTCCCCCTTCAAACACTGAGCAGTGATTGTACTAAAGAACGAAGTGACGTCTTCAGCCGATGGTCCATTTTCACTGTCGACAAGACATGTTACTTACAATGATATGAATGTTAACTCTTCATTCTTCAAGAGTCTACAGTAAGTAAGTCCTAAAGCAGCGCAAGAAGTGACGTATCAAAAAGACTTTTGGCGGCACCTTTGATGATCTAGACGTCCTATTAATGGGGTCAGTGATTCTTGTATTGAATCCCTTTTGATTCAATGCACTAAATTGGTAAGACATGACATCTCACTAGAAGGATGCTTACTGTTTTAGATGATCAAATGTTTCCTGTTTTCCTCTTTAATATCTCCTGATTTGGCCATATTTCATGTAAAGTGTTTCATAGATTGAAATCCCTCGAGCTCTAGTTGTCAAATTTTTTGAATAAAAACAAACTGAAAATTAGCTGAAACCAACTGGACAAACCTTTTCTTGAAATGGAGATCTGGTAGTAGATAACCCCTCAGATCTTATTTTCTTTTTCTGCACGTCATTCTGACATTACTCTGAACTAAAAACAAGATTTCTACTGATATGTTATTAAAGCATAATGAATGTACAAGTTCCTACATTTGACAACAGAATTCTTAAATAACTTGTCTGAACCAGTTCTTCATATTCAATTAATTATATTTATTTTTTTCAATTATTGGATTTGTGGGACAAACCGGAGCGACCCGGGGAAAAAACCCACAAGGATGGGGAAGGGTGATGGGGTAAGGGGGTGAAAAGAGGAGAGGAGAGGAGATGAGAGGAGAGATGAGGAAGGGGGAGAGAAGAGAAGAGAGGAGAGGATAGGAGATGAGAAGAGAAGAAAAGGAGAGGAGAGGAGAGGATAGGAAGGGGGGGAGAGGAGAAGAGAAGAGAGGAGAGGAAAATAAAGGAGAGGAGCGAAAGGGGGGGAGAGGAGAAGAGAAGAGAGGAGAGGAGAGGAGTTATTTGGGAGGTGAGGAGGAGTCAGAAGGATTAGGTGATGGGCTCTTCTTCCAACACTTTGGTTTTCTCAGTCCAATAAAGTGTCGAAACCTTTTCCAGCGTGAGGGCTCTGAGTTTGCCGGGACCTCAGACATTTCCTGGAGTTCCTGGGTTATCACATCAGAGGTGGGAGTCTCATTATTGATGGTCTCCTCCGAGACTTCAACCTCCTCCTGAGGTTCGCAAGTGGCTGTATAAGGGGGGGGATGATCCTGCTCGCGCAGTTCAGTCTCATGCTCCTCCATGTGTTTCTCTCTCTCAGCCTTGAGGTCGTTGGAAAGCTGATAGCTGAACGAGGACTGGAGACGGAGCTGAGCTTCAAGATCCTCCACCTCTCCGAGATAAATTATGCTCTTCTCTCTCTCAGCCTTGAGCTCAGTAGAAAGCTTAAGGCGTTCATTCTTCAAGTGGGCGATCGCGTTTTGGTGTTGTCGGACGGTTGCGACTTCTCTCTCGTAACTTTGGCTGAGCATATTGTTAGAATTTTGGAGGGTCTTCATTTCTTCTTCAAGAAGCGTGTTCTTCTTGTTTTCCAGCTGGAGCTCAACAGCAAACTTCTCCTGGCTGACTTCATGTCCCTGTTTGAGCTCCTTGATCTCTTTCTGAAGCAGTGTCATGATGCTGAGCTCATTCTGCTGCTCTTCCAAGAGATCCCTCTCCTTTTGACGGAGGGCTTTCCGTTCAGCTGTCAAGTTCAGGATAACTCGCTGGTCCTCCATCGCCCTGTGTGCATTAGACTGGACCTCCATGACAAGTTCACTTTGCAGGATGTCCGCTTGATGTCGGACAGTTACGACTTCTCTCTCGTAACTTTGGCTGAGCATATTGTTAGAATTTTGGAGGGTCTCCATTTCTTCTTCAAGAAGCGTGTTCGTCTTTTTTTTCCAGCTGGAGCTCAACAGCAAACTTCTCCTGGCTGACTTCATGTCCCTGTTTGAGCTCCTTGTTCTCTTTCTGAAGCAGTGTCATGATGCCGAGCTCATTCTGCTGCTCTTCCAAGAGATCCCTCTCCTTTTGACGGAGGGATTTCTGTTCAGCTGTCAAGTTCAGGATAACTCGCTGGTCCTCCATCGCCCTGTGTGCATTAGACTGGATCTCCATGACAAGCTCACTTTGCAGGATGTCCGCTTGATGTCGGACAGTTACGACTTCTCTCTCGTAACTTTGGCTGAGCATATTATTAGAATTTTGGAGGGTCTCCATTTCAGCCCTCAAGTTGGAGATCAATTCTTGGTCCTGCAATACCCTGTCTGCATTAGACTGGACCTCCTTGACAAGTTCACTTTGCAGGATGTCTGCTTGATGTCGGACAGTTACGACTTCTCTCTCGTAACTTTGGCTGAGCATATTGTTAGAATTTTGGAGGGTCTTCATTTCTTCTTCAAGAAGCGTGTTCTTCTTGTTTTCCAGCTGGAGCTCAACAGCAAACTTCTCCTGGCTGACTTTATGTTCCTGTTTGAGCTCCTTGATCTCTTTCTGAAGCAGTGTCATGATGCCGAGCTCATTCTGCTGCTCTTCCAAGAGATCCCTCTCCTTTTGACGGAGGGCGTCTATTTCAGCCCTCAAGTTGGAGATCACTTCTTGGTCCTCCATCGCCCTGTGTGCATTAGACTGGACCTCCTTGACAAGTTCACTTTGAAGGATGTCCGCTTGATGTCGGACAGTTACGACCTCTCTCTCGTAACTTTGGCTGAGCATTTTGTTAGAATTTTGGAGGGTCTCCATTTCTTCTTCAAGAAGCTTGTTCTTCTTCTTTTCCAGCTGGAGCTCAAACTTCTCCTGGCTGACTTTATGTTCCTGTTTGAGCTCCTTGTTCTCTTTCTGAACCAGTGTCATGATGCTGGGCTCATTCTGCTGCCCTTCCAAGAGATCCCTCTCCTTTTGAAGGATGGCGTATATTTGAGCACTCAATTTGGAGATCAATTCTTGGTCCTCCAACACCTGGTCTTCCAGAGACTGTATTTCCTCCACACGGTCAGGGTGAAGAATGTCCCCTCCACTCTCCTTCACCTCTCCCTTGCTGATTAATTGATCCACTTTCAGCTGCACATACGCTTCTTGAAGAAGTTTCTTTGGCATTTTCTTGACAGCTTTCATCTCCTCAGCTTTTAGCTGTGTGATTTCAGGAGTGTCTTCATGAGTGGAAACTTGCTGCTCCTCTACATCCATTTCTTCCTTGGATTCTTGTCTTGCCAATGCTTCCTCCAAGTCATCACAAACCTTGATTCTCTTATTTATTCTCTTTTTGCAGCTTTCCCTCTCCTTATTCAAGCCTTTAACATCTTTACTAGGTGTATCGACGAAGTCCGCCTGCCGTTTGCATTGTCCTTTGACCACTTTTTCAGAGGTCTGGACCTTTTGTTCTGATTTCTTCTTTTGGGGCATTTTGACTGATTGGTTGGATCAGGGTCAAAGTAAAGCTGATGTTAATAGTTGCAGTTGGTTCTGATAAACTGTAGTAGACTGTGTCAGTGGTCTGTCTCTGTTATGAGTTTAAGATGTCTCTTCGTCTCTGTCAATAATCCTAATGACTAACCAGCTGATAACCAGACAGAATACTCCAATCAGGGCTTTGATGCTTTGATGATGCGTTAAGGTTCCATACGGCTTTGATGTTGACTTTGAAAGTTCTGTACATTTCACCCCCCCAAAAACGATGTGAATGTAAACAATGACATCATACATGAGAATTTAAAGTGGCAGTAAGCAACGTGAACATTCCGATGGAAAACAGCCAACCGTTGCCATAGCAACCTGTCTGAAACCCAAACATAGGGCTCAACAGTGTGGTTCCAGAAGTAAAAATCCCATTCATTTCATAATTAAGCACAGCCATAGTACAACATTTTGAGAATTTCTCTCCTTCGCTCTGAGTAACATCATGTAACCCCTTTCTGCAATGATTAAGATTAGACTGGGCCACTATTTTAAAGTTTATAATGTTGGGGTTAAAGGAGCTCATACGCGGGCAACATTTCTGTTGGGTTTTATAAAGTAACATTTGGTTATCAAATTAACATTAATAATTAGCCTTGTTTAATTGACCGTTCGCAAAACCCCGCCCCCAAACGGTCATTGTCCAATCACACATCATAGCAACTGTTACTATGTAAACAAGGTCCGTCAAGCTGCGGACCTCCGACAAGCAAAATGGTGAAGCGATGTGCGTATGGCATATGTAAATCGGACACTAGGTACCCCAAGACTTTGGCTGGGGGAGTCGTGTTCTTTCCTTTTCCAAAGCCGAAGACACAACCGAAGCGGTGCCTACAATGGATCAAACAGTGTGGAAGGCCCCACTCCCAGCTGAATGTCACCAAAATAAACAAGCATACATACGTCTGCTCCAAGGTAAGGCAAGGCTAGGCGAACGCCATAGAGATAGCTAGCTAGCAACTAGCAAGACTATATGAGCAAGACGCTCATATATACAAAACTGGATATCAAAGTTATGGTTACTATTAGTGAATATTGTATATTACTAGTATATCATTGCCAGAACGTTACCAATACCCTCTACGTTTAGCTAGCCGTAGTGTTAGTTAACGTTAATTAACTTAATGTTAGCTCTCTAACGTTATGTTTGGTCAGTTTACATAGACGTTGAACGTCCTAACAGGCAATTTATTTTTTCATCTTTCATGTAGCATTTTGTGAACGGACAGCCTACTCCTGAGTATCCCAACCCTGTACTTGCTGTACAAGTGCCGAACCAGAGTAGGGAGCAGCTCGGAGGCTGTCGAAAGCCACCCAAACAACGGTAAGCCTAAATTACATGCCAGTAATATTTGATTTGAAGTACGGTATATAACTCTATATTCAACCTGTTAGTACAGGTAATGTAGCCTAATGTTACTGTTACTGTAAATAAGAAAATGACTAACTCGCTGATTAAATTATGGTTGATGATGATGATGATGATGATGATATAATGTAATAGAAACTATATACTGTAAATTCATGTACAAAAATGTATACAGATGCAGATTAAGTGTGCAGGATGCCTCGGGTTCCACCTCCAGCACTGATGATGCAGAAGAGACTCAACAATATGTTGTTGACAGTGGTGAGTGATAAGCCTTTTTCAAATTAACACAAGAGTGGAATAGCCTGCCCAGTCACATCACCTCTGTATTGTGTTGAATGATAGATTAGGCAGCAAGATGTTTGACAGCAGATCAGTTCATTTATTGGCATGTTCATTCTCTGTTCAGAGGTCAAAACAAACACACAGCAATGACAGATGCAAGAGAACAAAATAGTCCCTTATGTAAGACAATAACTGATTTATCTCACTGGCATGTAACATAGTAGTCAAAGAAAAACACATCAATCTTGCTCTTCATCTGTTCCCACTTTGCAACATCAAAGTGTATTCTGTTTTCTGTGCTCTGTTTTCTGGTTTCCCGTTCCAGAGCTACAGGATCAGGCAAAGAAATGTTCAGTTCTGTGTAACGACGCATGGCACTTTCATTCAGAACTGTGCAGAAGCTGGTGGGTTGGGATGGAAGAGGAAAGTTGGGCAGGTCATCTGGTTGGCTGACAGGAGCTGCTCCAGGGTCAACAGAAGGCTCTCCAATTTGGCCAACAAGTGGCAGCTGTAAAAAGGTAACAAAGATAAATGATTATTATTAACATGCAAACATTATTTCTTTACAGAGAGTCCTGAGCAACCCCCACTTCCTGCATGCCAGCTGGAAAGGGAGCCTGAGGAGGAGCAGAGCACTGAAAAGGAGAAGACATTACAAGAAGAAAATGACAACATGAAATTGAAATTGTCTTTAAAAGACACTGAAATAAGAGATCTGAAAGCACAAATTAGCACACTTAAAAAGAAAGCTCTAACACCAGAACTCCTTGAAAGCAGTAAAATCCCTAAAATGTTGGAATACAGTACTGGGTTTACATATGAACGATTCAACCAACTGTGCACAATATTTAGCATCCCAAATGATCCACACACCACTCAAATAAATGTGCCCCTAAACTACAAGCGCAATGATTGGCAAGTTACTGAGATGCCCCTCCGTAGCCAGTTGCTGTTTGTTTTAATGAAACTCCGCAATAATGAAGACCTAAAGAACCTTGCCTTTAGATTTAATACAAACACGCAAACAGCAAGTAATATTTTCAATTCCTGGATTCATTATATGTTTGATGTATTAGGTGAATTACCAATTTGGCCTCACAGAGATGTCATTGCACAAAACATGCCAGAAACCTACAAAGCAGACTACCCGTTCACATTTGCAATATTAGATTGCACAGAGCTGAAAATGCAAAGGCCAACGTCACTGGTGTTGCAAAGCCAGAGCTTTTCAAACTACAAAAGCACAAACACCCTAAAATCGCTAGTTGCATGTGACCCCCGTGGTGCTGTGATTTTTTCATCTGCCCTCTTCACAGGATCCATGTCCGACAAGGATATTGTCAGACAGTGTGGTATTATCCCACTACTAGAGAAACTTATAGACAGTGGCTATTTGCAAAGAGGGGATGGCATAATGGCTGATAAGGGCTTTTTGATCGAGGAAGAGATGCGAGCAGTCGGGCTTCAGTTAAACCTGCCACCATTTTCAAGGTCTAAGAGGCAAATGCCAGCTGGAGATGTGCTGGTGACAAAGCGCATTGCAAAGCACAGAGTGCACGTAGAGAGGGCCATCGCTAAAATAAAAAAGTTTAAGATAGTGTCACACAAAATTCCTAATACAAGGTTAGGGATCATAAATCACATCTGGTATGTGGTGAGCATGCTTTCAAACTTCCAGCCACACATACTTAAGTAAGGGACAGTGTGGGACAGTTGTAGCATCACATGACACAGATATCAAGTATTACAACATCACATTACTACTGCTTTAACCTGTTTTTTTTAATTCACCACTGTGGAGCATTTTGTAAGCCGGAGCTGTGGAAGGTGCTGTAGAAATACAGATTTCTGGATACTATGTGGCTCAATCCTTGTTTCATGTTTTTATGTGTAAGCCTATATAATATGTCAGCCCTATGATGATTCTTTTTTTTCTTTTTTTACATTGTAAGCACCATTTAGAATTTGTAAATATCCAATTTTAATTAAACTTTATTAAATCTAGTGCTACTTGATTCTGACTGGCTTGCTTGAATCTTCTGGAGTTCATCTTACCTGGTGGCTTAGACCGCAGCCCACTGCATACTTCCTGCCTTCAACTTCTACCTCAGGTGCAGTTTCATCAGTAACGTAGCTTATGGGTGCATCTGACATCTCCCTCAGTAGATCATACACTCCTATCCCTAACTCTTTCCTATAACAAATACATGTTTTAGGTGGAGGTGAGTTTTATTGTCTATCATGTTAAACAGTACACAGGAATATATTCAGAACAGTGTGACGGATAGTGTTGTAGAGTCCATGGAGAGTAAAAGACTTACTTATTGTGGACATAACTGGACATGATGGGTTTCCTCTTGCGGTTAACTTTGGCTTTGGCTACCACCACACTGCTTACAGATTGTCCCTTTATTTTTTTTACCCCTGGCTTTGTGCCACTGCTGGGGCTGGCTTGTGGAGGAGATGTCTTCACTTCTGGCACGGCACAGGTCCAGGGTGTGCACAAGGCCCACAATATGAGCACAAAAACCTGGTGAACTGATTTAAGTGTGAAGTGTGAATAACATGATCTCATGTAACAAATTACATTTAAATGTGCATACTTCCTGCTTTTAATCTAAATGTACATTTGTACAAAAGGGGAAGAAATAGCTGAACAAATAATTAATAAATCTTAAGCCATCATAAAACATCATATTAGGCTAAAATTTCACCATATTTGGTACTGAAGTAATCCAAAAGTAATGGAAAGCAATCGAGTTAAATTACTTTAATATTGTGGTAATTGGATTAAGTTACTGATTATATTTTTAACAAGTAATCTGTAACTACCAGAATACATTTCTAAAGTAACCTAAGTAAAGTAAGCTATCTAACTTTTCCAGAGCTGTAACTTGTTAGCAACTATCATATTAATTGAAATATTTCAGTCAATCCTCCTGAAGCATACAAGTGTCCCGATCTACATGAACAGGCTTTATTAGCCTTGGGGCACCTGTAAGTTTAGCTAGCTAGCTAACCTAACAGTAACGCTCTTATGGAGGATGTGGACACAGACAAACATATTTTAACAATATGTTTACTACTAGTACTAGGCTAACATAAGAGAACTTACCCGGCAGTGAAAGAGCATGACTGGTCCACAAGGCTGTGCTCGTTGCATTTAAGGTAGAGGTCGTGGGGTTTCTCCGATTTTCCCATTGACCGGTATGCTTTCGCCTCGATAGTCGTAGTGTTCCCATCGTTCCTTATTTTAATATTTTGGATATACCCCTCCACTGCATATTGTAACCCCTTTTGCCTCGATCTGGAGGATATTGCGCTGGTATTGCTCCAAAAAGAGTCACTGACACACACCGGTATACTTCTCCCCGTCATGACATTATGTTGACAGTCCGTCGGAGTTAAAAAGCTTGACGGGCTAGCAACAGTAACTAAGGGGGGCGGGGCTTTTGCGAAAGGTCAATTATTAATATAGATCAACAATATTATTAAACTGAGTTAATAAACCTATATAGGGGCACCACTCTGAAATCAGAGAACAACCAAATATTACAATATCAGTCTCTAATTAATTAATTAAATACTAGTATTATTGATTAATAATCTGTATTTAATAAATTGAAGGCGTGAAATCCGAACACAAAGCCCTTGCATCCAGCTTATGTCACAATGCAAATACACCAGTAACCACAAACAACTGCTCTTTAAATTATAACAGAGTTTATTTAACAAAGAAACATCAAGTCGATCAATGAAACTCAATCAAACAAATCACTATTATAAACTAAACTACAGCAAACAAAGAATAAGCAAACAGTGGCACGTGTGTGTGTGTGTGTGTGTGTGTGTGTGTGTGTGTGTGTGTGTGTGAGCGAGATGAGCGAGAGAGAAAGGAGGGGGAAGAGAGAGGGAGCAAGATGGCGGCGTAACCACGTGGGGTCACGTGATGGTGGACACTCAACACAGGCCACCTAGCTTGGTCTATTGTCTAGCCTGGCGGGGCCGAGTTAAGCTCTGTCTCTGCAGCGTCTGAACGACTACGAGTGTACAGGCCTATATGTGTGAGTGTGCGTATGTGTGTGCTGGCGCGATCTCAGAGTCGGTCTCCAGATGTGCGTCTGCGCCAAAAGGTGTAGGTGTATGTGTGTGTAGGAGAGAGAGGGAGAAAAAGACAGCAGTCTGGAACTTGCGCACAACTGGGGAATAATTAACTTCAATACCAGAAGCCAGTGGCTGAATTTAACTTAGACGGTGTTTACACTGGTCTTCCTGATCATGAAGATATTAACCCGGCTAACGCTAGAGTTCACAGAGAAACACACACAAGACAACACAAAAGGTTTTAAACTAGTAAAACCCGAGACACAGTGGTCAAATGACAAGCAAATATTACCTCAGTTTCATATTAATAAATCAATTATTAAATACACTCTCTAAAGCTAACTGCCCAGACCTAATTAAGCCTCACTTGTGAACCGTTATGTCCCGCGGTTGATGAGAGGAAAAGTCCGGTGATGGAAGCAGATGTCCAGTCTGTTCCAGTGCAGATGAGCTGTGTTGGTGGCGGCGGTTCCCAGAGGACGAGCTGGATCTTTGTGTTCTCCGTCGAGCACGGTGATCTCCGTGGATGTCCTGTTCGTTGCAGGACGGGATGAGATGTAATCTTTACAGTCTCTGGATAAACCGTTTTAATTCGGTATAAGACGCTCTGTCGAGATGCGTTCAATGGATAATCAGAGCTCGGGATTCCGGATACTTTCCTTGCTGGAGGCCTTGGGTTACCTGCGAGTGCGCGCCAACTTTCAAACAAAGAGAAGCGTGCTTTAAAGCGTGAGGGAGGGGGTAGCTCCGGACGGAGAACAGAGGAGTTGTGTCCTCTGATGCTGAGAGCATTTGAAGAGAGAGAACAATGGGATACAACTCCTTTTATTCACCCTAAACTTCACACCTATGTGTTAGGTGTTGCAAAGCATGCTGGGAGTATCCCTGCAGTGCAGTTAGAGTCTTTTCCTGGTAACTGATTACCAGTCAGTCTTCTCCAAAAAGGGACACAGGCCTGAGTTTTGTCTGGCATTCTGGCTGGCCCCAACAATAAATAGGATCCTGGGTGCTTAGCTTTGGATGTTGAACTAAATCTCCCTTTACCAGTAAAGTTATCAATACAGACTGACATATGAAGAGTGCATTTATCAGTCCCTCCAGGATGTTGCGATGTTGCAATCACCAATTCACGCAACTTCAACCAATGCCCGTGAATTCTGGCCGACCTTGCAATTTTGTCCAAAAACCGCAACCTTTCTGCAAATTTGACCAACCCTCCCCGCAAGTTTTACCAATCATAGCAGTCCCCTGCGAAAACGGCGAGCCATACGTCACCAAAGTTTAGTGACCATTGACAGAACTCACTTCCTTGTTTATATGCAGATGCAGACATGTCATGACAAGTGGTTTAAAAGCTTAGGTCCTGTGTCCACCTAGCGTTTTTTCCGGGCAGAAAAGGCGCTTAGAAGAAAAGCGCTGCAGGTCCGTCCTGTCTCTATGACAGGAGTTTGTTGACAAAGGCCGCTGTGTGGCACACACGGCTCCGTTACTTTTTACTGCACGTTTTATATTTGAGATTGTTTTTTAACCCAGCAGACACGGAGCAAAGACGATGTGGGTACAAGACACGATCCGTAGGAAGCTAAAATACGGGGAATATCATACATTTTGAAAAGAGCACCCGTGAAGTCAACAGCGCCTAACTTGAGCGCCCGGAGTGGCCGCACAACAACGCCAGAACGCTTGTAAAAAGATGCTGGGCGCTTCGCTTTTCATCTAGACGGCTGCTTTCTGCTGCAAACGCTCTCTACCCATTATAAACAACAGAAAAAAGGCGCTGGCCTTGAGAAAAAAAGGTGGACACTGGGGCCAAAATATTAATTTGGATGTGTAATGAAATCAGATGAAGAGTGCAAGTGTGTGACAGAGAGCCGTCACTGAGTGAGGCGGAGGAATAACTTCACAAAGTAAATGGCTCTAGTCAAGAGCCATTAAATAGTTCTCTATTTTTTTACATGAAAACAATCACAACTAGTTTTGCAATTTTTGCTTCCTGCCGCAATTTAATTGCAAAAAACGTCTAAAAACATCGCAACATGCATTGCAATTTTTTTGAAAAGCTGCCGCGAAATCAGGCATTTTAGGCCGCAACAATCCCCCAAAAAGTCTGCGAAATCCTGGAGGGACTGTCTAATAGTGAGATGTTACAAATTATTATAAACCTAGTGCTTGCTTTCCTGGATTTTAAAGGGAATATACAATGACACTGTAATTGGTTTAAATTTATGTTACGCCAAAAACACACCAAGAGACAATCAGGAGACTTAACCCCTTGAAACCATGCCATGCACTTTAGACCATGCACTACACATTGTATATCTAGAGGCCCATCTGTGATTAAACTGTGCATGCTATTTTGATGCTTGTAGCTTTTATTTGTGGTTAATCCATTAGTGTTGGGACTGAGTCTATATCTCTTTGGCCAGAAGTGCCTGTAAGTAGTAAGAGCATTGGCACAACAGTAAAATTGATTTGTGTGTTTTCAAGGTATGTAACTTTACAAAAGTACATAGAAGTTTCTAAACCATCTGTCCTTTCATCCATCCCTCCATCCATCATCCATCCATCATCCATCCATCCAACCAACCATCCATTCTATCAGTTTTTACATCATATCATCATCCAACCATCCATCATCAATCCATCCATCCATCCATCCATCCAACCATCTATCCATTCATCCATCCAACCATCCATCCAACCATTCATCCAACCAACCACCAATCCATGCAAGACACATAGCAATTGTTACATAAGCACCCGCTGTCCCCCCTCCCATACATGTATTACCCAACAACAAAGATTTAAGGAGCCCCTATATATAAGAATAAAAAATTAAAATTAAACCTGTGCAATTGTAAATAGACCTACACAACTTATATAATGAAATGTACAAAACCTGTGCAGGAGTAGAAATATATGTGCAATTTAAAAGAAACCTATAAACAGTTAAAGAGCATCTGTAATTAGACCTGTACATAAGAGATGAAGAGTGTTGACCTTCTGAAGGTATGTGTTGTTGTACAGTAGTGTTTAAGATGGGGGTAGTGCAAGGAGTGTGAAAACAGATATTAAACAGTCAGTGCAGACATCAAAGGTGCAAAAAAGTAAAGTGATTGTCAAATGTGAAAAGCAAAAACATGTGAAAAACAGACATTAAACAGTCATTAAACAGTCAGTGCAAACATTAAAGTGATTGTCAAATAAGCATTAAAGTGTCCAACTAGAGGCTGACTCTTAGGACAGCAGTACAGATGAAAGAATGAAAAAATGAGTCCAGGAGTCACTGAGTGCTTTATCCCTGCCCTGACAGTGAGATGTTATACAGTCTTATGGCCAGGGGGACAAAAGAGTTCTTAAGTCTGTCCGTGGAGCACGCTTGTGACAGCAGTCTGCCACTGAACATGCTCCTC